>PVIW01001849.1:0-260503 GCA_004026585.1 Noctilio leporinus
ACTCTCCAGTTCCATCCATGTTGTTGCAAAGGGTACAAGTTCCTTCTTTCTTTCTGCTATATAGAATTCCATTGTGTAAATGTACCAAAGTTTTTTGATCCAATCATCCACTGATGGGCACTTAGGCTGTTTCCAGCACTTGGCTATTGTAAATAGTGCCACTATGAACATAGATGTGCATAGGTTCTTATGAATTGGTATTTCAGGATTCTTTGGGTATAGTCCAAGTAGTGGAATTGCTGGATCAAAAGGCAGTTCTATTTTTAGTTTTTTAAGGAAACCCCATACTGTTTTCCACAGTGGCTGCACCAGCCTGCATTCCCACCAACAGTGTATTAGGGTTCCCTTTGCCCCGCATTCTCGCCAACACTTGTTGTTTGTTGATTTGTTGATGATTGCCATTCTGTAATCCTCTGTCATTTCTTATCTCCGTTAACTTGTCCTCTTCTGTAATCTTTAAATTTGCCAATTTGCACCTAAGACAAACAGATCTCTTATACAATCCAAAGATGATATGTCAGGTGAGGGAAAATATTCTTCAATATTTCTACCAAGTATTCGTACGTTTATAAAATTAGATTCCATCCAGTGTGCACCTTTTTGTTAGTTCCAACATTTCTATTTATTGCATTTCCTCTTCTGATTATTTCTTCTCAAAGCATTACTTTTTCTTTTTAAGTGTTAACTTTGTCTGTGTGAGAATATTCTCACAATCTTCTTACATACTTTTCAGTGTGTTCAAAGATTATAATAAATCAGCAAGAAATGCAACCTTATTGAACCAAAGCTCATCACTGGGAAAATCTGCTAAGATTGTTGAGTTGTGAAAAAATTAGAACTTCCTCTTTTAGGTCATAAATCTTGATAGAATCTGACCATGAGGTATGCCAGCCATGTAACTTCTGTAATGTAATAAAAACTGCTTGGGAGAAGCTTCCATTGAGGAACAATCTTGATTGTCAAGGCCTGTTTTTTATATAATTGATCATTGAGACAGTCTCATCCTAGTACTTTTTTCAGCTCAAGTACCAATGATTCTGACATTAGTATTTCTCTGTAGAGAAAATGATGAGTAAAAATAATCCTAGGATCCTTTTTTTGAGCCTGTGTAACAAATCCGTTTAATCTTCCTGACACAAAGCAGGCACTGTATCTATAGATACTGGTGCAGGACTCCTAAGACAAGTTACAACAATTAAAGTAATTACTATCAACATCACAAATACCTTGGCCTTTCCTTGTTTCTGGGAGTGGCTGACAAAATAAAACTTGTTCTCTAATCTCTTTTTTATAATAAATCTACTGAATGCTAGAAGTTGAGTTTTTCCAGTGACATCAGTTAATTCATTCAGGTGAATAGCAAATGTATCTACTTCTTTAACGTGAGATATCATTTGCAACTCAACATCTTGGGATAATTCCTGGATACACTGATAAACGGTACCATCTCTCATTAGAATTTTTAAAGCCTCCTTTCCATATTCTTCAGCAAACATGATTTTTAAAAATGTACAGCATGTGAATAAAATGATAGATCCTGCAATTATGTGCAAGTTCATTTTTTGGCAACAATTTCTGTGATTGTGTGACTTGCTTCTTGCGCTTTTTCTGACATTAAAAATTTAGTTAATCTTTTTTGCTCAATTAGTCTTATCCCATGTCTTTTCAAATATTCTACTAGCTTTTCACACAAGTGAAAATGTTTAGATTGCAAATATCTTTTTAATTTACTTGGAACCAAAGCTTGGTTTGCTCATTTTTCACCACAAACTACACCTATGGGACCTGGTGGATTTTCTTCACTGGATGTAAAGCCAAACGACAAATCATCTTTGTTGTAATGGCAAACAATAGATAATTTAGCTTTAGGAGAATCAGTGCCAATGAAGGTACTAGATTAGGCACCAGCTGCTGACATGCTGGGCAAAGCAGCACTCAAGGCATGAGCATCGCTTTTTCACTGTCTTAAAGTTTCATAGTTTTAATAGAAACTCGCCCATGTTAAATGGAGTGCTATTACCTAAAAATAAATAAATAAACATAAAATAACTTATGGGTCAAAAGAAAATGTGGATGTTAGTTGAAATTATTTGTGAATACACTTGTCAGAAGTTCAAAACTAAACCACTGAAATGAAATAAATCTTACACAGTTTAAACTGTTTTACCATCCATAAATTTCTATGCATACAGAATGGAAACTTCAGATATGCAATAAATCTTGGCACTGATAATGCTACACATTTAGAAAAACTCATGGTGCAGGGAGAGGGGCCAGCCAGCCAGCCAGCCACTGGGTCCTCCATGGGAACTTTCAGAATAACAGCTCAGACCTGGGGAAGGGAAAGAGGAGCCCTGGCCACATGTCCAAGTGGCTGCACCTGCAATGTCTCAAGCCCTGCCAGGGAGGTTATCTTTTAGGTAGAGAATAGGGCTGAGCCATAAAATGTGTCACTTATAATGAAAAAAAGTCCTATGGCACACCAGTTGAAAACAATTGTATTAAGCACTGAGAATTCAATTGAGGAATAACAGATAATCATATAGAAATAGGCAATTATAATAGTGTGACAACTGCTATTTAGAATAAAAGCTTTAGGTGAGATGGCTGCCCCCATCCCTGACCAGTGGAGGAAGCAAACCTCTTAACCTGGGAAGGTAAATATAAACTAGCAAAGGAAGCTGGAATCTAAACAGAGGGATTTAGGCCATATGAAAGCCCAAAGATAAAGACGAGTATTTTAAGAGCTGAGGAGCTAGAAGAAGGACTACTGAGATCTGAGGACAGAAAGGGAAGCAGAGACCAGGGAATATACTGCCTTTGATTCCATGGGGGGCTCCACACTAAGAGCACCAGGGACTCACTTGGAGGGCCGAAAGCAGAGAGAGCATTTGTGATCCATGTGGAGGGTAGGGGACTAAGACTGGAGACAGGGCACCCGTTAGGAAGCAGAAGACCTGATGTTAATTCAGTGAGGGGTAAGGGTACAGAGAGAAGTTAAGAATTGACTCTAATTTCCCTATTTTACTCCGAATTCCATGTTTAACACACCTACACAGCTTCTCTAATTCTCACATTACCACTTAATTTTTTGTGGAAGTAGGACGCAAGGTCATCCACTGAGAAACTGAGAGGTGGCAGGGGGAGATTTAGCGGAGGTCTGAAGCAGCCACTTGGCAGAATGAGAAGTTGCTGAGAAGGGAAACGTAGGCCCATGGGAAGGTTCTGAGCGCCCGAGTGGGACTGATGGCCATGAACTGGTGATCCTCAGCTGCGCTTATGAGAGACTACTCCATTGGCACTCAGCAGCCACAGTGAAGCCGCAGAGAAGATGGACAAGTAGACGGATCCATGGTCACATTTTGCCAAGACTGGGAGAAAAGACCAGCAGGGTAGAGGCAGCAAGGATGTAGAGCTCAAGCCCAGAAACAGCTTCTAACCTGACTGGAGAGTACGGCTCATCTGAAACCAATAAAAGATAGTTCCTCTCAGGACAATTAGTGCTACTAAACCAGCCACAGCTCCATGAGACCAGAAAAAATGTACCACAGAGACAGAGCTGAGCAGATCTGAGCTGAACAAGGTCAAAGGCTCCAGTTTTCTCTCTGCTGAAACAATGGCTCTCCCAGAGTCACCCACAAAGAAATAACCTCTACTACCTCATCAAGTTGATGACATTGGATCCCTCGACCAGGCCCCAATCTCTTCCTTTCAGGAGAAAAACTTTTTTTCTCTCTTAAATATGTATTTTTTGCTATTACAGTTGTCCCCATTTTTCCCCCTTTGCCCTCCTCCCCCCAAGAAAAACTCTTAAATGCTGATATACTTAATGACAGTCAACTTATACCCACTGCCCACCACTCGGCATTCCAACTTACATACACCAATCTGGGCCAAATAGAGATCCATGTGTAAATATCTGCCGCTGCCAGACTATGAAAGATCTTGGCTAGTGAGCTGATTCCTGGTCACAGATGGATAATGGGGAGCCTGAGAGGGACGTGAATGGGTGGAATGGAAGGGGAAGGGAAAAAAGAAATGCTACCATTGCTAAAAACAGACTGGAGAGCTCTTCTTGGGACATACCCTGAGGGCCCATGCCATTAAAAAAAAACAGATCAAAATTAAAAATAATTTTTCACTTTCCTCCACTTCAAAAGATTTTTTAAAAAACTTACTTCCTCCAGCCTGCGAACCCAAAGGTCGCTGGTTCGATTCCCAGCCAGGGCAACATAACCAGGTTGCAAGCCAGGTCTCCAGCCAGGTCTGTAGCTGGAGGCAGGTAAAAGGCAATCATACATTGATGTTTCTCTCCCTCTCTCCCTTCCCCTCTCTCTGAAAAATAATAAATAAAATCTTTAAAAATATATATTTTAAAATTTTACTTCCTATTGTCAAATTAACACACTTTCAGAATAAGAAAAATTATTCCTTATTCTGAAATAAGGTTTATGATTTCTCCCTTCAGGGATAACAGTATAAAAGAATATGTAAACAATTTATATTGACAAGAATATTAAATGAGGTAATTCATTTGAAACTGATGGAAAAGGTGATGGAAAATTAGAATCCTCAGCACACAATATAACATTCTAGATATTTTTAATATTAAACATAATATATTGCTATAATCTTTCTAGGGAGCAAAAACACTAAAGACACATTAACAACTGAGGCTTTGATGGATGTGATATAACCTGAGAGCTCACACCAATTAATTTAAGAAGTTTTAAAGAGAGTTTAGATCCCAAAGAAAAACAAAAAGTAATGTGGTTTCAAGAAAACTAAGTCCAGCCTCAGTAACTTCTTCACTTTCTCTACTATTACTATACATACTACAGAATAATAATCACTGGGGCTTACATCAATATCATTTGGCTGGATTTCTGAGGATGTTATAGAATGCTATCTAAATTGCAGAAACTTAAAATACATGCAAAGTGGGCTCATAGGATTTTAAACCTACAGAAGCACATAAAACAACTGTGACAACATAAACCATTTATCTGCTCAATATGGACTTTTAATAAAATCTCAATATGATCATATAAGCATATGAACATATTGAAATAAAATTTCAACAGTATGATTTTCAAAAAATTTATATTTATATGTATATATAAATATGTATATGTATATATTTATAACATAGTGAATAATTTCTGTGGCTGGCCAAACTGGAAGTAACTATACAAAATATGTGGAAATCTGTGATATAATTTTAATATCTGATAAAATGTCAGTTGTGGGATACAGAAAAATCCTTTACCTCCCACCTCCCCAGGATTAACTAGATGGTAATCTGGCTGCATTTGGATTTCATGACCCTCCCTTTCAAAAATATACAACTATAATGGGCTATATACTAGGAAACATGAAGAACACAGTAGCAGTGAGCCAAATGACTTAACACTACGGAGGTAAGATGCATCAAACAGCCTAACAGGGAGAACAGAAAAAAGAAAGAGAGAGGTAGGCAAAACCCCCCAAAAACTAAAAGCTAAAAACTAAACAACAAAAATACCTCAGAAATGTCAGAGAAGGAATTTCTGCCTATACCCATTATACAATACCAGCAAACCACTTAAAATATTTATAACTTTCTAGGCTCTACAATACAAAGTCACGTGTTACTGCTTCTGTGCCATTTAGAAGCAGTCCTACGTGGCAGAAAACTGCCTTGTACACTTTGACATTAACCACACATGACTAGATTGGTGGGGGAAGAGAAAGGTCAGTAGGCATGAGGAGGTAATTGATCTGTTTTGGCCTATAACTGAAATCACAATGTCCTGCGTTATTAACTGCAATCTCAGATGTATATATACATATGTGTACACACATGCACACACAGAGTATTATATAAATATATGCTAGTTTGTGAGACTGACTACATCTCCATCACTCTGTAAGCAATGGACATCAGAGAGAATGTCTTGTTATTTTTGCCCCTGCAGCAGACTTGGCACTGTGCCTCACACATGACAAGCAGTAGTAAATATGCACTAAAATGAATTGAATGCATGAGTATCCCCTGTCTCTTTTTATTTCTAATGTTTCTTTTTGTCCCACCTCAGCCCTTATTTTCTCTAACTTGCTCCCCTGTGCTACTATGGTTTAATTGATATTTTAGACAACATGTAATAACATTATGCTGTATTTACTAGAGCAGAATTTTAGGTTCACTTTATTGGAAAAGTAAATGTTAGAAATACTTTTATCTGTAAAATATTTTACAAATTAAGAGTTACTTTCCTTCATCAAAAAAAGTTCCATAACCCTAAGAGATGTATTGCTTTCTGCTATATTTTAAAAATACACATTTTTCAATTTATTGGTGTCATCCTTTTTATGGTTAAACAAAGCAAAACACAAAAATTTCAACAGCTGGCTATAAAAAGTAATACAGAACTATCCTGGTTTCTATGGAAATACACTTTCAAAATAGAAAATGAATGTTCAGTGGGAAAAAAGCCACATACTTTTCATAGTTCCATCCTCTTCTTCTTCATCCTCACTGTTTATAACCATGGTCCCCAAGTCGGATTCCAACATTGTGCTGTTATGCTCGATCATGGTCTGGGCCCCCTCACTCATCGTGCTTGTGGCCCGCATGGTGCCCACACTTTCTGAACTAGTCTTCACCATGGTGTGGGAATCCAGCTCATCTTCCTCCTGCAAGCAAAACACTGCAATGAAGGGAGACTTTTCTAAGATGACTGGATTTCGTAATTCTTAACCACAGTACTAGCATGGGGGGGGGGGGGGGAGCCTGAAACTTATTTATAAAAAACTGTATATTTATTCTTACATATTTTAACTTCAGTCACCTTCAACGTACTCTCCATTTGAGGCAATACACCTATTGATATGGTTTTTCCACTGTTCAAAACAGTTTTGAACTTGTCTGCCATTTTTTGTTTCACCTCTTCCACTATCAGCAAAACATTTCCCTCTGAGGACCTTTTTTTCATCCATGAAACAAAAAGAGTTGCTCAGGGTGAGATCAGGTAAATAAGGTAGGGTTTGGGGATCATGCCTGTTTTGGTAAAAAATTGCTGAACGCCCAGTATGGTGTAAGCAGGTGCAATGGTAAATCACCTGTCGCGAAATGAACAAACCTGTTGAAAGATTCTTAACAAATAATTCACTGAGGTCGAACCCAGCCTCTCACAACACTAACCACCAGCTGCTACACTGATACAGATGGGTTCCTAGAACACTTACCTAGCGGGAAAAGACTACTACAAGGGGTATGCCCTTCAGAAGATAATTCTGTTTTTTGTTCTGATATTAAAAATATCATATTTTTAATTTATAATATATTTATTATATTTTTAATAATAAAAATACTATGATTACCACTAGTTTTAATACAAGGATAAGCCCTAGCTGGTAGCACAGTGGATAAGGTGTCGGCCTGGAACCCAAAGGTCGCTGGTTCAATTCCCCAGCCAGGACACATAACCAGGTGGCAAGCCAGGTCTCTAGCCAGCTCTGTAGCTGGAGGCAGGTGAAAGTCAACCAAACATTGATGTTTCTCTCGCTCTCTGCCTCTCTCCCTTCCCCTCTCTCTAAAAATAATAAATAAAATCTTAAAAAAAAAAAAAAAGAATACACACACAAATGTTATTGTAAGAGCCAGAAAGTTATCTAAAATAGCCTAAAGCTTTAGGTACTTAAAGTTGGAGCAACAGAAATGGTTGAAATAGAAGGTTGTTAGCTGTTTTTAAAATAAGAATTTAGATAAATTATCAACAAATGCAAAATAAAGAATACAGTGTCAAAATAAACAAAAGAGCACATTAAAGATAGAACACGTTGACAGCCATAATAATATATATAACCTTATACAAAGGCCATTATTAAAAATGTGAAAACATACCTAAAACTAAACATTTTAATCATTTTTTCAATTTAAATAGTTCTGTGACATTGAGCACATTGACAGTGTTATACAATCACCACCTACGCCCATTTCACAACACCCGGAACTACTTCATCATCCCAAACACAAACTCCATACCCACATTTTGTTTACCCATTTTGATGGATATTAACTTGTTTACATCTTTTAGTTATTGTAATTTATTATAAATTGTTATTATAAATAATGCTGTTATGAACACTGGTGTACAAGTATCTATTTGAGTCCCTGCTTTCTTTTGAGTATACACCTAGAATTACAATTCTGTACCAAACGGTGATTCTATTTTTAATTTTTGAGGAACTGCGAGGAACTGCCAAATTATTTCCCACAGTGGTTACACCATTTTACACTTCTACCATCAGTGGGCATCCTTGTCAACACTTAACTATAGTCCATTTTTTAAATAACAGCCATCATAGTGGATAGGTGTGTTATTTGCATTTCCCTAATGGCACCTTCTTGCATACAGAGGAACCTATTCAAGTCCTTTGCTCAGTTTTGATATAGGCTTTTTGTCATTGTTGAGTTGCAGGAGTTCATTATATAGTCTGGATATTAATCTTGCAAGTATTTCTCCCCACTTTATGGGTTTCTTTTCACTCTCTTGATAGTTCCTTTGATACGCAAAAGTTTTTATTTTGATGAAATCCAATTTATCTGCTTTTCTTTTTCCGCCTGCATTTTTTTTATCATATCCTAGCCATTAGCTTTTAAATGTAAATTCACAGAAGAATCGAGCCAGTGATAAAAATATGAAGAAAAGATGTTCTTGAGAATGTTCACCAAAAGATAAACTAGGATGGGGCATGAAAATAAACTAACAAGTTCTGTTTGAGAGACCAAACAATCCGCTATTTTAAAAGCTTGATTGGGAACTGAAATTCACTTGTATCTATTCCACTCTAAGCCAAACAATCACAACTTAGTTTGACAAAGATCAAAATGCAAATCTGGAGAATAGGAACTCCCATGTTACTCTTTGCTGTCTGATCCTGCTCCACTTCTTAATCCTACACAATAAATTCAGCATTTTATCTCAAAGTCTTGTGCTCTCCTTTCATGAACCTCTCTTTTTTAGAAAGAAGACTTCATTCTTATGCCTTGGACTATCTAATACGTTGAGGACTCCCAAATCCTGAAATACTCCTGACTTTACTATTTAAAAATTCATTGGAGTTTAAACTCAAACATTCCCAAATCAGGTAGCATTTCACTCGTTCCATGAAACCCTCCTGTCTGTCTTCATTCCCAGAAAATGCCACCACATAAAACAGTGATCTCCATTAGCTATCTGAGCATAAAAGTTCAATGTCATCTTAGGTTTATTCTCTTTTATCTCTTATAGGTAGTCAACAAATTCATCTTTAAAAAATTCTTTCTCAGTTCCATCATTCTTATCCATTCCCACTGCTAGTAATTCCTCATTACCTCATGCCTGGCTTACTGCTGGTATAGCTTCCTGGCTGAAGAGCCTCTCCCACCTTGACCCTCTGGAATCAGAATCAGACAGATATGAGTTCAAATCCTGACGCCAATCCCTTACTAAGTAAAATAGCTTTGGGCAATCTATGGAAAGTCTCTGAACGTAAGTTTCTTTCATTGGTGTTACCATGATGAAGTGAGAAAGGTATATGAAATGTCTGCATACTACTAGCAACATGGTAGTTTCAGGCCTACTTCAAAGTACACACACTATACCATCTGTCTTGAAAACTGTGTGCATCATAATATGTCCTTCTACTAAAGAATCTTTAATAGTCCCTGTTCTTGCCTGCATTAAAAGTGAAACATTTCTGATTTTATTGGCCTCTATGTTATTTTATCTGGCAAATCCTATTTTCCCACTGTTCTCATACCTTGCAACATAGTTAGGCTGACCATAACTGAGTTTCTAGCTGCAAAAAACTCACAGCATGCTATACTCACTAAGCCTTCTTCCTCTTTGTCATGTCTTCTTCTCTACCTAGAATGTTCTTTCCTGCCTATTCATTTTTAACTCAATCAGCCTAGTCCCAGATCACGAGGTCTGTCCAGAAAGTATCCATCCATGTGCTATGAAAAATAGACATTTACTGAAGAAGATACAAGAAGCACTGTACACAGGACAATGATATCTCAGTTCCCTTCAAAGTAAGCATCTTGGAATCTCACACTGTTCTCCCAATCACCATTAGCTGCCCCATTGTATTCTCTTGAATGTCATCAACGGTCTGAACTCTCTCCCCTTTCAAAGGTAATTCTGGTTTTGGGAAAAGCCAGAAATTACATGGTGCCAAATCTGGGCTATTGCGGGACTGGGTCACCTGGGTGATTTGCTGTTTCCTCCAAAAAACTCTTCATTATATGTGACACACAAGTGGGCATGTTGTCATGATGAAGTTGCCCATCACCAGTTGCCCATAGCCGGGGCCTTCTGAATCATCTGAATAGTTTCTATGGAGAAATCCTCAAGCTTAATCAAAATTTGATGTGGATTCTTTGCTCTATTCACTCTGTCATTTTGAATGTGACAGCCACGCAGTACACATGCTCAGTCAACAGTGTCTACCACCTCCACTGACTAGTACAGCGAAGTCATTGTTCATGTATGTGCATCCCAGTCCACACTCCTTGGCTGCCAGGCTGCATCGATGTTGTGCAAACTGTTCTCATTATATTAACAATGGCTAGATGTTTCCCAGACAGACCTCTTATATTACCTTATGGCTAATTTAATTTTTATTAATTGTCTTCTTTTTCAAACTTCTGTATGATTTATAATCTGCATTATACATTTTGCATTTAAACTTAGGATCTCACATTCTAACTGTTTTGTAAAACCTTTTATAAATGTAATTACCTTATGAATAGGGATGACTTTCAGCACATCTGAATCTATACAAGTGTTCCATTCAGTATCCCATTACACAGTAAGCATTTGTTATATATTTCGTTTTTTACAGAATTATAAAATCAGGAACCTTTAATAATCAAACCTCATTTTTTTCTGAAAAAAAACAGGCCCACAGAAAGTAAGAGACTTTGCCAAGGTCACACACCTACTTAAAAGTAGAGCTGGAAAAACAAAACAGAAAACTGTACTACTGGGACTGAGAAACTAGTTCCTTTATTTCTTAGTCCATTATTCCACTAAACACATGTACTTACTTACATTTAAATTTTGATCTACTTGAATGCTTAAGTGAGAGGTTCAGGCGTACAATTTTAACAGCTTATGTCACCAGCTCTTATTCCCAGAGTCCCATACAAACGATTATGTCCATCCTAGTCAACGCCACTATCTTCTCTCATGAGGCCTATTGAAACAGCCTCCTAACAGTTTTCACTGCTTCCAACTCTTGCCCCCTTTAGTCTCCAATACGAAAGGCAGACTGATCTTTTCAAAAGACAAATCACATTCTGTTACTTGCCTGCTCAAAATCCTACATTTGGCCTCCCATCACACTTAGAATAAAATCCAAAGTCTTTATCATGGCCAAAAGTGATCTGGCCTAGTAACATCTGCCAACCCCATCTCCTATCACATTCCTTCTCACTCATCAAGTTCTAGCCATGCTGGCCTCCTTTGCTATTTCTTCAGCATTCTAAGCATGTTCCCCCTTGAGCTTTAAACCTGGCTAATCTCTCAGCCTGGAATACTCTTCCATCGGCTTGATCCTTTCTTAAATCAAGTGTCTCCCTGTGTATCACCTCCTTAGTGAAGCTTTTCCTGACAGCCATCCTGTATTCTGTATAGCCTGTACCTGGCCTTCTCTACAACCAGAATGGAAGTTTATAATAAAGGCAGAAGACTTCCTTTTCACTGATGAATCAATCCACAATGCTTAGAACACTTGGCACATAGCAGGTACTTAACAAAAATTTACTTAATGAATGAATCCATTTATATTTTTACTCATTAATTAATTCAAAGAGTACTTATTTTACATTTACACACTAAGTAATGAACCAGGCATTAAGATATAAAGATGAATTAGAAACAGTTTTGCTCATTTTGTTTTTTTAAGGAGTGTGGGGTCTGAGAGAAACTGACTGACATGTGAACAGCCAATTATAAGGTATTTGGTTAAGCGCTGGAAATAAAGTGCTGGCAAGTACAATGGAGGATCAAGAGTAGAGCCTCTGGCTCTGCCTTTAACAAGTGAAGAAAGCTTCACTGAGAAGGTTAAGCTTAAATTAGGTCTTGAAGGATGAGTAGACATGTAACATATACACATAAATCTGGAAAGGTGCTCTATGGTACAACTTCTTTGTACTACAGAATAACACTAGATATCCCTTCTCATCTCAGCAATGAAAGACAGACAGGTGTCATACTTTTAAATTGCCATAGCACCCTGTGCTTATGCTGATCACACACATATGACACAACAGTAATTGTCTGTGCATATGACTTGTCCGAATTCCTCATTAGTCTCTAAAACCTATATTGGCAGTAACAGATCTTGTTAACAGTTATATTCCTGGTATCCAGACAAAGCCTTGTTATCATTACATCACCTATTAAATGAATGTTAGAGCCCTCATTGTGAGGTGGTGTCAAAGCACATAACTAAATAAGGACACTGTCACCTAAGGTTCTAGTGTAGGACTTTATTTAAACCAATATGTTTTAAAATTTAAAATGGCAACTGAAGAAACTCTGGGAGGAAAATAATGCTGTTAACTATAATTACAGTTAATCATTGATCTAATAATGATATAGTTATCAATGAATATAAGCACTGTGCTAAGGATTTATTGTAAGGCTTCTCCCATTTTATCGTCTTATTAATCCTCTGAGATATTATGATCCCCATTGTATAAATGATACACCAGAAGTTCAAATGAGTTTAATAATTTGTCCAAGGTCATATAACAAGCAAATGGAGGAGCAGGGATTCTAACTAGGTCATTCTAATTCTAAAGCCCAAGATCTAAATAATAAATAAGGCTTTTAAACTATCTATAACATTTCTCAAGTCTAATTTAATTTATATTACAGATTAGCTAGAGCATGTTTCATTTTGTTAAGTTAAAAGATGAAGGAACTGATATACATGAATAAATTGATTTTTACTTGGTCAAAGAGCTAATTTTTAAAAATGATGGGATTTATTCTTTCCAGGAGATCCCAATGAAGAGGAAAGGGGTGGAGGGAAGTTGATTTTCTATCAGTTCTTTTTGAAAATCTACTGTTGGTTTAAGATCTTATTTTATCATGGTTACAACCAGTTTATTCCCAAAACACTGAGTCTATTTTTATATGTGTGAGTCATTGTCTTTCATCCTTTTAAGATCCAGTGCTGTGACCATTAAACTTAACAAGAAACATAACATCTGGTTGGTGTGAAATAATACTTTCAGTCTTCTATAGTCTATGTTAGAGTTAAATCTGCAAAGGGATAATGAAGACTGCACCTCTGGATAGCACAATTGGCTTGGATTAGCTATAAAATTATAAAACATTCAATCAAGTTTGGGAGGATCACTTTTACTATTTATCATTTTTACTCATATAGTCACTTTGCTAAAGGATGCTAGTTTACAAATTAACAGTAAAAAAAAACAAAAACAAAACCCAGCAGTGAAAAAAGTAGTGAGCACTCAATTCACTAATGAGAAGATATCACCCAAACAGTAATTAATGAGGTATAGATGCAATAAGACTCATTTGCATGAAATTAGAAAACTCATCTGGTGATGGTATTAAAAACTCTTCAGCAACACATTCTCAGTTTTTGAAAATCATTAACACTGAAAATTTTAAATTGTTAAAATTTCATTTGCCACTTTTTAATTTTTATAATGAAACAAATTTACAATGTTTTTCTCAAGTTCATTTACATGTACCCCGTTATTTCTCACAGAGGGAAAGCAGAAGGAAAACATGTTGATGCTTCAGAGCAAGGCCTGCAGAGCAGATGCCCCCACTGGAGAAGGCAGCCAGTTCCAGGAAGGATACAACAGCGTTCTCAGTCAGTGGTCACCGTTTGCCAGGAATGCAAACCGGAGTACTGATGATAATCCAGGTCATGAATCATAAAATCCACATGGAATAACAAATACTTGAAAACATTATTAGGAAATCCTACCCCACTGCTAAGACAGATTTATGCTTTTAACAGTCTGAGAAATAATCAGAGATTTTGTATTAGGTATCTTTACATTTGTGATACCTACTACCTTAAAATACTGGTAGCTACTATTTGTCTACTTTTAAGGTTAGTTACACAAACATTTTGGAACATGTTCATCATTTGAGATTGTTCAACTATTCCTTAAATAGTTATCTAACTGGAAATATTCTAATTATTATTTCTCTGCTTGAAATAATATTAAACATACCTTTATTGCTAATACAATTACATAATGGCGCATTATCAGTGTACAGCAGTGATTTTTCAACCAGTGTGCCACAGGAAGTTTTAAAACATGCACTACCTGACTATTTAGTCAAGGGCACTGACCTCTTTTTCCTTAGACTGTCAAATAAAATAATGACAACAGCCAACATTGCAATAAGCCATCCATTGTGGATGCCCTGCCTTGAACCATAAATATATAGGTCATTAATAGAGTTGTGTATTTTTGGTCACATTGTATAATAGAGTTATGTCTGGATGGTTAATTCTTAGTACCAGAAAGTTTTGTATACAAGCACAGGCACTTGGTTTTTTTAAAAGGTCACTTTGGAGCAAAAAAGATAGGTAATTGCTATTATTGTTTTTATTTTTGTAAATCAATCAAAATTATACCTATTTTTAGGTCAGATATGCAAAAATACATTTTTTGTGTACCGCAAAATTTTAGTAATTAGTTTATGTGTACCATAAGATGAAAAAGATTGCAAATTGCTGGTATACAGCAGTGATCTTAATGGCTTTGATTCAATTAGACAGTTCTATTGAGCCTGCTACACCATGATAAAATTCTTTTCCAGAAAAAAATGAATGTGTAAAATATATAAGTGAATGAATCACACACAAAATTGCAATGTTACAGTGGTCTAGGTTATTTAAAATCTCTTAGAGGCTTAGAGGTGCTAATCAGGGGTGGCACTGACAGCGAACAATAACATAACAAACATATTATAAATGCATAACTGAGTTTTCGGTATAATAAGAAAAAATCGCATGGGCCCTGAACAAAGCTGAGAACCAGAGTGAAAATAAGCTAAATCTGATCTCAGGGCTGCCTTAGGGGCATGTGATAATGGGGTTTCCATTTTTAGTGACTAAAGGAAACAAAAGATACATTTTGGGGTTCTCTCCAAAGCAGCACTGAAACCCATACAAAATGTTGGGAATCCTGAAGGTCTGTATCCTCAGTGAAAAGGGGAACAAGAAAAAACACACTTGCAGATGAGGAGGATGACATGCAGACTTGTCTGTCTCACCTGGGCTACATGCAAAGGTGAGGGGGAAGGCGGTGCTTCCCTTTAGCAGGTACCGACCTGGGGTTGGGCTTTCAAACAACACCCACGACCTGGGGAACCCCACACCGAGAAACGAATCTGCTGCAGTCCCAGTACACCAGCACCCTGGTGCCCGAGGGAAACAAAAATCCATCCTAGAGGGACTCAACCTTTAACCCAGAACCCACACCATCCGGAAACAAAATCCAGCTACACTTCAACTCACAATCCCAAAGATAAACAATGAATAAATAAGCTACTGAGAAAGGGTAAAAACAAGAAAGAACAGAATTAAGGTTCCCTTGCTCCTCAGAATTAAGTTGGTCCCCTTTGAAAGCTGGGTTTTTCTACAACAAAGATTTCTAGGAGACAAGGAGAAAACAGCAGAGTATTCTAGATTTTAAAACATCAGCACAAAGGTAGAATATTCTGGCTAGAGCAGAAAGCAGTGAGGCGGCTTCATGAAGGGATAACCTTACCAAGAGCTTTAAACAGCGGGAGGCAGCAGGAATCTCTCAGCAGAGGAGTGACAAGACCTTGGACAGTAAAGGATGAATTAGAGAAGAAGACTGGAATTGGAAGGTTATTTACTCAAGTCCAGATCTGAGGTAACTGAAGCCTACACTAAAAAGGGGCATACAGAAACAAATGACAAGTCAAATCTGAAAGAAATCATCCAAGAAGTATCAAAACATTCTATAAACTGTGCAGGACAGTCAAATATGAGTCAACGATAACTCCAACATGATGATCAAACTGGCTCTAAAGAGAAAATGTATTATAAAAGATTCTAATTTGAAACGATAAAGCCAAAACAAAATAGGTAATACCAGTTATGTGACCAAAAAAATGACTTCATGAAATTTGCTACTTCAGCATGTAGTAAAGGCACTGAAATCTAATTGTTAACTTGTGATGAATGAGTCAAGTAAGAAATCAACAAGGCATAGGCAATACAACTTTAAGGAAATGAGCATAAAACTAAGGAAAGCTGTGGCAGGAACTGTTGACTTCTCTCCCTGTGTATCATCAGTAAATTAGAGGTTGCTGATTATGCTAACATGCTAAACTATGTCGTTAAATTTTAAGTATTACTTGAAATTAAAAAGGCAAAAATCAAAGGGTACTATTATACATTTGCTTATATTTCTCACATCATGGAAGAGCTCTATGATGTACCATCAGGCTAAAAATAATCTCTTGTAATGAAATGTGAAACTGCTGACATGACTGAAATTCTACTCCCACATATGGTAAAGGACAGCATTACCCCACTGCCCAGTTGTCACCACTCCCTGCAGTATCTATGGTTTCTGTGTTACAAGTAAAAGGCTCATAGTAGATCAACTAACTCTGGTCTCAGTACCATATTCAACCCAACTGAGCTTAGAACTACTGAGAAAGCAATGAGAATATCCTTCTTCAAATAGTTGCTCATAATTACTGTTTCAATGTCTGACAGGCTGAAAATAGTAATAAATTATCTACCAATTAAAAATTACTAAGATTTGCAGTATCTGAAAATCTGTACAAAGAATGACCTATCTTCTCATTGTCGTCCGTAGGTGGTCGTCAGGAGCAGCACGTCAGGAGCAGCAGCAGAGCTTACACAGCTGCTGTCTTTGACATACCTGTCCCTAACAAACAGAAACGGCTGCCTTCATGGACCCGAACTATTTTGCATGTTCACTGGCATGTTTTAAAGTTACATCAAAGCTTTCAGGATCTCCGAAAGTCATAAAAGGCTCGTTCATCAGTACAACAGGCTTAAATGGTGAGAAGGTGTGTGGGCAGCACTTCAGAGACTCCATGAAGCAAGACTGCACAAGTTCTTGGCGTTATATTAAACGTTTCCAAACAAAAGATTTTCTTACATTCCCGTGTGCACAATACTGATATACAATAGGGTAAGTTAAAAGCAGCCTTAACCATGACTTTACTTTTTTCTCTCACAGCCAAAAGTATGTCAAAAGATTAACAAAATATAAAGAAGATTATAAAAATCAAATATTTTAAAATAAATGTAACACCTTCAAAAATTATGTTGCAAGAAGTTTATAAAAAATCCACAAGGGGGCACCAAAGACAAAAGACTAGAACAAGTTAATTTGAGTCTTACCCCGGTAAAACAGGTTCATAAAACAGGCTATTACCTTTACTAACATATTATCAATACCTTTCAAAAATACACTGGTGGACACTGACTTTTAAAAAACTGATGTATTTTAAAACACCATAACCACTGTCATGTCCTCGTTATATTCTTAAGTAAGCAATATTTTTCCATTTCTGGGGACATGTCTATATTCAACTACCTCCTCAATGACTTGCATATAATAGCAGGAACTCGACCTATTGTTAACTACACAAAATTGACAGAAACATACAAGAGGAGATATCAAATATCCATATTACTTTATCATTGCATTCTAAAGTGCTTTTATATAAAAAGGTTTATAATTATATTATATTCCTAGAACAATATAACAGCTGGTTTGTCTTTGAAAAGAATTTATTTTCCTCAACCTTTCTTTTTCTTACTACTTTTCAGTTCCATCATGATAGGTATTAATAGCAAGCAGAAACCTTAATATGTACCTAGCAAAACAAATATTGTATAAACTTAGAAATGGTATTATGATAAAATTACTTTAGAAAGTCAGATTCCAAAACATACATTTTGGAAGAAGGCTGCTTAAAGCACAATAAAATAACAATATTCATTTTAACATATAGTTTACACTACTGAAGCTCCTGTGACCAATGAAATCCTGGGCAGAGGAATATATCAGGATAGTAAAAAACAAGCAATTCCTCCCCACACCAAGTATTTATCACACATTTGACTTAAGCATTGCTGATCAAATACTTCACATGCTGTGATGTGCCTTACTATTCCTAAATGCAAATCCGTGCCACATTGGTGATACTCTGAGAATGGCACTCTGCTAGACAATAAGAGGTAGAGTCAGTGAAAACCTATTATAAAGCAAATTTATACATATACTTATTGATTCCAAAAATATCAATGAAATATTTAGTAAATACTGTATGCCAGGCAGTGTGCTAAGACAGTTTATCCCTGAGAAACGTATAGTTTGGCGGAGTTAGAAGTACAGAAACAAACACAGTGAGATCAATATTCTCACAGAGCTAAACAAAAGGACCGGTGGAGCAGGAAGGATAATCAGGCAAATGAGGGGGAAGTGAGAAGCAGTCTCGGAAAACACAGCAGCCTATGTTGTTCTCCAAACCCTTTTTGAGCAATCTCATCTCTGCTTCTGGTTTCACTATCAACTGCAGAAAGCCTGCTGATTCCCTGATTGCCTGAGTTCTGCCTTGGGACTCAAACTTGCATATCCAACTGCCTGCTACACAAAATGATGTGGATGACCCATGGGCACCTCAAATTAAACAAGTTCTGATGTGATCTCATCTTACCCAGAAGGTTGCCTTGGAAGGAAGACGGCTGGAAAATATTTCAGCCACAGTGTAAGTGCAGAGAGAATGCAGTGATGTGAAGAAACAAAGGCTCTGAACTTTGGTTGGGAATATCTTGTTGCTGACTTTTTTCCTTTTTATTTTTTAATAGTCAAAATGGAACAGGGGGGGAAACTGGGACAACTGTAATAGCAAAATAAAATATACTTAAGGAAAAAAAAAAAAAGGAACTGCATTCTTAGGTTGAGGAGAAGGCCCCAGAAGAAAGGGATAACATGACTGGTTGAAAAGGCAAGCAGAGCAAGGGCTTTCAAAGTGAGGGAGAAAGGTGGAAAATCAGGCAGCACTAAAACAATTCCTGTTTTTTATGTGTCTCTACTGCAGTCCTTGTCATGCTGCATTTTATCAGGTATCAGTTCATTTGCTGTCCTTCTCATGAGACTGCAATTTTTTTGTAGGCAAATGCTAGCTAGGCCTTATTTTTTCTTCAATATACATTTTCATAACTACAAAAGAAAGATATCCTATGAAATAAGAAGAAAAACTTAGCGAGGATACAGAAACATTAAAGTGAAAACGGAGGTCCAGTTAGAGCAGTAAAACAAGAAAATATAAGTTATAAAAACTGGAAAAAATAAAACTATCTTTATTCACAGATGACATGACTGTAGAAAAATTCTAAGAATCTACAGAAATACTACTGGAATTAATAAGAGTTTAGCAAGGTCACAGGATACAAGGTCAATATAAAAAAATCATTTGACTCCTATATGCCAGCAATAAATAATTAGAATCTGGAAATTAAAAAGGAAACAAACATTTTTAATATCACTAAAAGAAAAAGAAACACTTAGGTCTAACAAAGTATTACTGAATCTATGTGCACTGATGAAAGAAATCAAAGCCCTAAATAAAAAGAGACATTTCATGTTCATGGACCATAAGACTCAATATCTATCATTTCTTCCTAACTTGATGTATAGATTCAATTCAATTTCAATTAAAAAAAAACCCAACAAGCAGCCCTGGCTGGTGGCACAGCAGATAGGCGTTGGCCTGCAAACCCAAACATCACTGGTTTGATTCCCAGCCAGGGCACATGGCCAGGTTGCAAGTCAGGTCTCCAGCCAGGTCTGTAGCTGGAGGCAGGTGAAAGGCAACCATACATTGATGTCTCTCTCCCTCTCTGCCTCTATCTCTTCCCTTCTCTCTAAAAATAATAAATAAAATCTTAAAAAAAAAAATAGTGAGCCTTAATGTATGCAAATTTTTAACAATCGGTCAGGAGATTCCAAAATGGAATGCAGAATGTGACATGCACGCACACACACACACACACACACACACACACACAATCTATTACCAATGTATGAAAGAATTTCATTGAAGGAGGTGGGGGGAAAATGTGCTACCTTGGAAGTGAATGGAATCTGTAAGACTGAAAACATAAACAACTGTACACAAGCAGTGTAGTTTCCCATGGGAATATGGGTTAACAATTCTGAAACCACATGTATACGGGAATCAAAACATTTAGTAAATGGGTAGTAAATGGTGGGAGCCAGGTTTCCTGTCGTTGCGGTGGGGAGTTATGAACAAGCAAGGCAGATAGAATGATCCATGTGGTAATGAATTAGAGGCAGAGACATGAGTACAAACTCATGTTTAGCTCAATATATATATGAAGGTATATACACAAACACACAGTTATAAATGTGTTATACACTAGTTAGTGCACGAGCTTATACACACACACACACACACACACACACACACAACCTTGTTAGCTGAGAGGGCCTGTAAGTGGCAAAATACCACAGTAGCAACAACCACACATGTGGTCCAGACCTTGGTTTCTAATACCATTGTCTAATAACAGGAACTGGGCTCCCAGGTTCTAGGACTGGCAGAAAATACCTTACAGTGTCAGAGAGCAAGAGAAGACCAAAACAACAATAACAATGATGGAGATATTTCAGAGGAACAAAGATGCCAACTAAGAGACTCTTCTTAATGGCTAAAACTGGAACAATTTGAGTAACAAAAATAAATAAAGTAGTATTGGATTATAACCCAAAGTATAAACTAAGTAACCATGGGTCAATACAGATATAAATGACTGAACACGTGAGTGGTGAGAATAGATAAATCTGTGTAGAACATTTCTAAATAATTTACTCAGATGCTCCATCCTCAAGGAGGGGGAGGGTAACTCCTAACTCCTTTAGCATGGGCTATGGATTGTGATCCCTTCCAAAAAGTACAGTATGGAGAGGAAAAAAGCCATTTTATTGTGAAGAAACCTATCAAAAAACTACCTCAGCCAGATGAGCACAGTAACAACAGTAGTGGTAAGCAGCGGTAAGTCGTGTTTTATATATAATTTGTTCTTTATTCTCCAATTCTTGGCACAGAGCTTCTAAAACCCTTATAATTTCCTGAAAGTGGTGAGAAGAGGATCATTTTTACTCATAATAAGCCCCTTTCAATCATAGCCGAAGTGACTCCTGGAGGAAGCCAGCCAAGCAGGGAGAGGCCCGCTTCTGTGACTCTGAGGGAAGGGCGAGAGGCTAGGCATCGAGCTCAACACCGATGGCCAATGACATGAATCAGTCAATGTCTATGGAACAGAACTGCCAATAAAAACCATAAAAGGAGCCTGGCGACCTTCTAAGTTGGTGAAATGCTAGGACGGCTGCGTGCCAGAGATGATAAGGAAGCTCCATTCCCCTTCCCCATTCCTTGCCCTCTGCATCTCTTTCACTTGGCTGTTCCTGAGTTACACCCTTTATAATAAACCAGCATTAGTAAGTAAAGCATTTTCCTGAGTTCTGTGAGCTGTTCTAGAAAGCTACAGAACTTGAGATGGAGGTTGTGGGAACCTCATATTTATAGCCAATTGGTCATGAGCACAGGAGGAGCACAGACTTATGATGGGTGTCTGAGGTGGGGGGCACTTCTGTGGGCCTGTGGGATCCATGCTAACTCCAGGTGGTTAGTGCCAGAATGAATTAAGTTGAAGGACCATCAGCTGGTGTCTACAAAGAACTGGAGAATTGCTTGGTGTGGAAAATCCACACGTTTGGTGTCAGAAGAGTTGTGAGTAGAGGAAATAAGTTTTCCTTGAGCACTTGATACACTGTGGTAAGGCTAGCTTTAACCTCTGTGGTCTTCCTTCTACAAACCAGTAACCCAAGTGCCCTCATAAGAAAAAAAATCAAATGAATCCCAATTGAGGGACATTCCACAAGAACCTATGCAGCATTCCTCCAAGTTCTCAAGGTCATCAAAAACAAAGAAAATCTGAGAAACTGTAACTGTGGGGCACATGAGAAACTGTGTTACTTTTGCAATTCTGTAAATCTGAAACTTAAAAAGTTATAATTAAAACAATTATTTACTTTTTCATTTGAATTAATTCAAATAATAATAAAAACAAATTTTTATTTCAGAGTAACTATTGTCATGAAGTTCAATGACTACCAGTCAATGGTTTTCATCCACATGAGAATCAGTTAGGGATAGTTTTGAAAATTCTGATGCCTGGGCCTCAAATTTCTCATAGTAAAAACCAATTACTGTCAGCTTTATTTCCTCTGGAGATACCCAGAAAGTTTAAGTGTACAAAGACAGAGCTCAAATGATCTGGCCATTGGCAGAACATTCTATGCATTGTTATATATCACAAAGCCCAAAGAATAATTCTTCCACTAGAGGAAACCAAAGTACACTGGCTTTAAGTGATCCATGCACATAATTTGCTGTAGTAAAAGAATAGAACTCTGCAGTCCATTATTTAACCAGAAAATGTATTGGAATCTCTTTTCAGAACAAAATATTTAGAAAGTATTTAGTAAATATCAATATGTACATACTTAAAAAAAAAGGATGACCTGAAGTATATCCTATTTTTAAAAAGGCACCCTTTGTTAGATTTTACATTTAAAAGTCTCATATTGCAGAAACAATTCAGATTTACTTTATCCTCTACTATGAATGTTTCTTGATAACATCAAATTGTAACTTAAAGTTGTATTTAGTAGAAAGAGCAACTCTGTTAGTAGATAATCTTTAAAAAATGGACTTTCCATAGGCAATTCAGGTATTTACAGTAAATATGAATAAATATAAGTTACATTAATTGACTCACACTAAAAATTTGGAGCCCTGGCTGGTGGCATAGTAGATAAGGCACCAGCCTGTGAACCCAAAGGTCGCTGGTTCTATTCCCAGCCAGGGCAACATAACCAGGTTGCAAACCGGGTCTCCAGCCAGGTTCGTAGCTGGAGGCAGGTGAAAGGCAACCATACACTGATGTTTCTCTCCCTCCTGCCTCTCTCCCTTCTCCTCTGAAAAATAATAAATAAAATATTAAAAACTAATTAATTAATTAAAAAATAAAATTAAAATTTGGAAATACCTTTCACTAATACCCAGAAAACAAATTATTTCTTACTATGTAATACAATTGGCCTATCTCAGCACAAATTTGTATCGCATACTTTAAAACACAAAATAAATTTTTTTTTGTCATGTAAGCAATGCTTAAACTAACACAAAAACCTTGATATTGGGATTAACCTGCTGCAGACATCTGTTTGCAATTAATTTGTTTAATTTTTAAGATCTGTACAATTACCTCAGCACCTATCAAAACATGTTAGTTTGTCAAGATGTATTCTCATCAGACAAGCTTGTTCTATAATAGGTATAAAAATCAAATTCATGACGCACCATTTCCAATCATGCCCACTACCTTTCTTGAATAAAAATGTATTTAAAGAGGTTTGTTTACAATAGTTATCCAGGATACAGTATATAGCAGTGAATTTTTAAAAACAATCTATCCTCAAGAACCTAGTATGGAAGAACCATGGACATGGACAACAAGTGGGATTGACTTTGCTGGAGAGTGGGTGGGTGGGGAAGGGGACAGTGGGGAGTAAAAAGGGGATGGATGTAATACAACAACAACAAAATTAAATTTTTAAATAAATAAAATAAATCATATCCTGAAATGGTTATCACATAGTGTTTCCTTTTCAAAAGTCACATTAAGAGTTGATGTAAATGTCAATTTAATTTTAGGCCACAATTTTTTCTCCAACTTCAATAAGCTGAACTATGTAGAATTAAAATAAATTTGGAAAAACTAAGTTAGTAGTGGTATAACCCTTATGTTCTCTGAAAATTACTCACTCCAATGGTAAAAGCAGGATCTAGCATGGGCTCAAGAATTGATACTGAGTATCAAATATAAATCTCTTATGATGCAGCAACTGCAATATGGTGAATTTCACAGCTCTAGACTTTTGAAGTCAGGGAAAGAATTTAATCTACATTATTTCAAATATTAACTTTATGAAATTTTTAAATGGTCCAGTGACAAATAAGCTCTGTAACTGGCAAGCAAATTCGGACTCCAAAGCAGTGAATCTTAACATGTTTTCCAGTCACTGAAAAAGGAGCAGCTTGTAAAGGGGCAGAGGGAAGTGGGAATGGTTGAAAGAAGGGGAAGGCGTAGTCAAAGAACATGTCCCCATGGACATCCACAAGGGAGTGGAAATTGAGGGAGTGAGGGGTGGGCAGGGTGAAAAACTGGGATAACTGTAACAGAATAAGCATTTTTTAAAAAAAGCAATAAAATACTTAACTTTACCATCACACAGGTACCCAGGGTAAGAGGGCAAGAACCAAAGTCGCTACATCATCCCATATCACTTATTTATCTTTCTAGAATTAATACATAATCACAAACTTAGGGAAAAAGTCCTCATAAGGATGCTATTCAAAATTCTGACTGACAAATCCATTGGTAAAAAACATCTAGAATGTAAGCCTAAAGTATCTGTCTACCAGGCAGTCCATAATCACTGCCAAAGGAAAACTGATGTAGCTCAATACCTAAAGAAAATGATTATAAATCAGTTTGGCAAAGAGGCACACTTGTCCCTAATTGGTGAAAAGAGTAAAAGAATTTCAAAAGAAATCTCAATTGGATAAACTAAATTTGAATTACCAAAATAGTATTATTTGTATACAAAAAGTAACTTATAGGAACAAATATAAATAATGTTATCAAACACATTTTCAATCAAATATCTGTTTTCTGGTTTTATGACTACCTGAATACCAAGACATATTCATCTCTATATCTTTAATCAGGAAAAAGTTTAAATTAAAAAAAAAAAAAAAAAAAAAGTTGGTGAAGAACAAAGGCATCAAACATCATAAAATGAGATAAATATAATTATTCTGTTATTAAAATGCATTGATGTTTTGGAATAATGTGAATGGAATACTAGTCCTTACATGTCCCTTCCGCTTTCTCCAGTAACCCATCATCTTCTGTGGAACTCCTGGATACAGCACAAACCTTACATTTCACTAATCACTAATTATTGAGACAGAAAAATAGTAAACATTTAATACAAACAAAATATATTTCAAGTTTTAATGAACAAACATACCTCATTTGTACAATAAAACAGTAAGTGCTATTGATATATTTAAAGAAAAACCCCAAAATTATAGAAAACTGACTCAGAAAAAAAATTAATTTTTTGAGAGTAATTACAAACCGAATTTTCTTCCTCCTCTTCCAATTCTCGCTGCTGTTCTTCGTGTCTTTTAGCTTTGATCTCCATAGCTTCCGCAATCAGATCTCTTAAAATTGATACAGGTTTTGCATTCTTGATAAAAGGATGCTAGAAAAGTAAAATTCAATGGTATAATTTTGAAAGATATTTTAAAAATTATATCTGAAAATGTTAAGATAACACACACATAAATGCAAACCAGGATTTTAGGCTTCAATGATTGTTTTTATCCAGAATGAAATGTATAGGTTTAGAATAGAGACTATTTCAGCTGCTTTCCAGAATCAGTGGTAAAAAGAAGGGCAAATATTGTGGGGTTCTTTAAAAAAAAAATCTTCTATTTTATTAGTCTTAAAAATGTAATCATTTCCAATGAAGAAGAAAACTGCCAATAAAATTTTTTCAAAAAGTAAGTATTGCTTCATTTCTATAATATATATATATATAATAATAATTTGTCTTTAGTCCACCCTGACCTAGATAAAATATCTGAGTTTGTTACAAATCTGATAAACAGAATGGAAGCCACCAGAACAGACCTGGGTTTCTGATGATTTTTTATTGAGAGAAGAGTGTGAGAGAAGTAGAGGGTAAGGTTAAAGCATAATTTGTGATAGATAACCTTATTCTGAGGCAGCAATATAGCTTCAAGATGTAATTTTCATAATTAACTGTCAACAGACTCAGGTAAAAGATGAGCTTTTTAAATAAATAACACAAAAATAGTCTTAAAGACAAAAATATTTTAGGGCTAAAGAAGTAATTACAGGCATGTGGAAAAGGCTTTAAAATGGTAAACCTATCATTTTAGGGAAAAGAATGAGAATTTTACTAGATTACAGAAATAATAGGATCAACAGCAAAGAACCAATAAATTCTTTTGTAACAGCTATAAATTAATCACTAGATAAATTAAGTTCTATTAACATAGCTGTGGTGAGACTCCTAGTTCCACCAAAATAGAGTAGTGGCTAGATGTACGGCAGCCCAGCTAGATCCTACCTTTCTGAATCTCCCATTTAGCTGGCTGTGACTAGGTAACTAAGTTCTGCCAATGGAACGGAACAAACGGAACAGAACGCAAGGAGTGTTGGTGTTGCGTTCCACTTCCTGATCTGGGCCTTAAATCACCGTATTGCCCTGGCTGGTGTGGCTCAGTGGGCTGAGTGCCTAGGTTGAGTGATGGCCTATGAACCAGAGGTCTGCCAGTTTCATTCCTGGTCAGGGCACTTGTCTGGGTTGCGGGCCACTCTCTCTGATTGGCTCATGTGTGAGAGGCAACTGACCAATGTTTCTCTCGCACATATATGTTTCTTTTTACCCCTTCCTTCTCCTCTCTCTAAAAAATAAGTAAAATCTAAAAAAAAAGAACAGAAAGGAAGAAAGAAACAAAAGAAAAAGAAAACACTGCATATGCACTCTTCCATGATTCCTCTTTTTGCTAAGATGGAAAACCAAGACAGTGCCCTACAGAATGGTGGAAAAACATGGAAGAAATTTCAGTCCTACACTGAACATTTTTGAGCAATATTGGTGGAAAGCTCCCACCCCCCTAAAAAAAAATAATTGAAAATATGTTCTTTGCCCTTAAAGAACTTATTTAGGGTAAGGAATAAAACACAAACACATATAAACAATTACAAGGTGACATATAAGTTACATTTGTGATGGTTTAGCACAACCTGTACAATGAAGAGATGTAAACGTATAATAGGTGAGGTAATCTCAGGAGCCTCAAACAGAAAAAAACACTGAGGGGGGGGGGCAAATATGAACAGTATGAACAAACACACCAAGATACGGAATGTATGTTAGAAGCCAACAGAAGATCTGCCTTGCCAAGACAGAAGCACTATTTAGAGAAGGGGTGTTCTGTTGAGTTTAGATACTAGTATAAGCAACAGCGGGGCAAGGCAGGATACATGCTTAGGATGACATGCCTGAATTTTGTCAGAGAGCCACTTTAACTACATAAAAAAGAGAATAATATAAGGAAAAGAATGCTTTTGATAGTATAATCCTACAGTAGAACGTAGAAAGAAACAAAATAAGAGTGAGAAGGTACTGTAATAATAAAGGTGTAAATTATTGAGAACCTGGATCAAGGGTCCTGGCTGGTGTGGCTCAGTGGATTGGTGCTGGCCTGTGAACCCATGGGTCTGGGTTCAATTCCCAATCAGGGCACATAACCAGGTTGCAAGTCAGGTCTCCAGCTAGGTCCCTAGCCAGGTCCCCAGCTGGAGGCAGGTGAAAGGCAACCATACATTGATGTTTCTCTCCCTTTCTTCCTCCCTTGCTGCCCTTCTCTCCCTAAAAATAATGAATAAAATTTTTTTTAAAAATTTTTATTCTTTTAAAATCTGAAATAGATCCCCCTAAATTTTGTTCATGTTCTAACCTATCAATTTCTAAATGGATGCAGTTCAATTTAATTATTTATTCAAAAAATTTCAGAGAAAACAAGAGTTTATAATGATCAAAGGAAGAAACACTTCCTGACAAGGTTGTCATACTTTTCCCTACACCTCTCCAAGTTGGGGACCTGGACTTCTACTGCTACCTGTCAGAATTTAGATGATGCTTCTTTCCCCCACTGAAATTTGTCAGAGGATTACTGTTATAGCAGAAAATTTAAATGACATCCACTCTTATAATATAATACAGAAAATGCCTAGGTTTCAAATGAAAATCACTCACCATATAAAGAAGCAGGAAAATCTCGAATAGGAAAAATAATAAATAGACACCAACATCAAAATAACACAGATATCAGAATTATCTGATAAGGATTTTATTTTATTTTTAAAGTATTTTTTCTTTTTTAAGATTTTACTTATTATTTTTAGAGCGAGGGGAAGGGAGAGAGGCAGAGAGGAAAAGAGATACTAATGTGTGGTTGCCTTTCACCTGCTTCCAGCTACAGACCTGGCTGGAGACCTGGCTTGCAACCTGGTTATATGCCCTGGCTGGGGAATCAAACTAGCGACCTTTGGGTCCGCAAGCTAGCGCCTTATCCACTGTACCACCAGCCAAGGCTGATAAAGGTTTTAAAGAAGTCATCATAAAAATGTTTCAATGAGCAATTACAAGCATGCTCATTTTTTTATTTGTAAACAAGTAAAAATTAGAACATCTGAACAAAGAGGGGGAAAACAGAAAAATAAACAAATGAAAATTTTAGAACTACAAAATTATAAATACAATCAATGGGCTTAACAGCAGGATATGGACAGACGAAAGATCTGTGAACTGGAATACAGAACAGTTAGAACAAACACAACAGAGACCAGACTGGAATAAAAATGAACAGAACCTCAAAAGACCTGTACAACTAAAACCAAAAAATCTAACATTTGCATCAACAAAGTCATAGAAAGAAAAGAGAATGAGAGTAGGGCTGGAAAAGTGAAAAATTAATGGCTGAAGACTTCCTCCAAGCTGGCAAGAGATATAAACCTACAGATTCAAGAAGCTGAACAAATCCCAAATGGAATAAATCTCAAACCCATACTAAGATGCATCGTAATTAAATTTCTGAAAATTAAGACAGTGGAAAGAATCTTGAAAAGAACACGGGGTGAAACAATCCAGATGACAGTAGATTTATCTTAGGAAACCATGGATATGCGGAGGACATGCCACAACACTGAAGTGCTGAAAGAAAAGAACTATATCAACTGAGGATTCTATAGCCGATGAATATATCCTGAAGAATAAAGAGGGAAAAAAGACATTCTTAGATGATGGAAAACTAAAAGAATTTGTTACACAGACCTATCCTAAAAGAACATAAGGAAGTCCTCTAAACAGAAAGCAAGTAATAAAAGAAACTTAGGAACATTGGGAGAAAAAGACAAAGAGCAAAATAGAGTAAATACAACAGATTTCCCTTATTTTCTGTAGTCTTCTCAATTGTTTAAAGGTTAAAGCAAATACTATCACACTGTTTGATATGGATATCAATGTATGAAAAGAAAGTATTTAAGATAACTATATTATATAAATGAGAGGGATGAGTTAGATAACATTTCTATTCCCCATTTGAACTGATAAAATGAAGAATAAGTCACAGAGGAACCCATGCCACCACCTGTCCTGGCCGCGTCAATGCAAATAACAGCCCATCTCGGTTAACCTAACATTCTTACAGGAGACTAGCCTGGGGCAGGCGCTGACTTCTAGGTTCTGAACTGTCCACAGGCAGAGGTATAAGGATCCTCTTCAGGTCAGGAACTCCACTGCCAATAGGCTAAACTTGAACCTGGTCCTTTAATATCTCTGGGATTTCAACTTCATCTTTTAAAAATGACTAAGGGTTCAATTCAACAATCTAAAAGGATCTTTTCTGTCTGATTCTTTTAAACTTACATAATTATCTATTTGTGTCATAGAAAAACCACTATAAAAACACTTAGCATTTAGCATGGTTGATAAATCAATATTGTATAATCTGTACATGCAGACTAGACATGTGTCCACTAAAACTTAGTAAGATTGTCCTCTCAGAGTTAAAATATAGTTTAACTCATAACACATGAGACATGCAAAACCTTCTTTAAGAGAGAATGCCTTCACAGAGTTCAGTAAAGCAAGACCATAATGAGCCTAATGAGACTCTAATGAGACTAAAGATAACTATCCCATCTAAAACAGTCTTTTTAAGTCAGAAGTTTGTTGTGCTAAATTTTGAATTCAACTCACAATGTTTTAAGCAATAGCTATCAGGGGTGCAAAAGTAGTCCCCTCTCAAGAGGCCTGACCCCTGACCTTGAATCAATTACCACCCAAGGCAATGATGACAGAGCAACTGCCATCCAGGACAATGATAGACCATTAAGCTATTTTGTTCTAATATGGTAAAGGATATGCACAGGGCACTTATGAGAACATACATTCTCTCCATTGGAGTAAATGGGGATGAAGAAAGAGCTCTCTGAAGGAGCACCTTATTTGAATGAGAAACAAAGACAATGAGTAAGACGGAGCCTGTTGGGGAAGGGGAGTCTTTAAACTGGTGGACATGGCGGAGGGGGAACAGCATGACAAAAGGTAGAGAGGATTGAAAATGCATAGTGTGCATAAGAAACGACATGTCTATTATTTCACTATTTACACAGAAAAAAAAAAAAAAAGGGAGGTAGCAAGGGGTCAGTTATGAGGCCAGGCAAGGATACCAAATTATAACAGAGGGCTTTGAATGGTCAACAGTAGTCCAATTATTTTTAAAAAACAAAATGAGACAGTAAATAGTGGCCCATAAGCACTATACATAAGTACCATATAAAATCAGAAGCAGTTTACCCTTATCATAAAGAAGGATGCCTGAGCCAAACCCAACTTGAAGCCAGAGAGTAACAGAGCTTGTTCATGTCAGTTATACAGGTCACCTTCTGGGTGGAAAGCAGAGTAGAGAAAGGATGAAGATTGGGACCAGGGAGTGGGGAGAGGCAAATGGAATAAGCCTGGAACAATGATTTGATCACTGTGTGATCTTCAGTGTCCTGGAACCTTTCTGGGCTTCGGCAACCTCATCCACGAAATTAGAGGGTTATGCTAGAATACTTCTTCTTAAGTGCTTTTCAATCCTAAAAAGTCTAAATTAAAAAAACAACAGAATTTCTTTTCTTGGAAAGATTAGAAAAGATTATAGAAAAAACACTACAAAGAAACACTGGTTAAATTTTACAAAAATCAGTTAGCAGATATATTTGGATTTAGTTTCTTCACCATATTTTATGCAATTTGTCTCACTTTTCTTTTCCCTTCCTCTTTCTTGACTTCTTTTGGGTAGAATAATTTGGATACTCAATTCAATAGTACTACCAATAGGCCTTTGATTTATATGTTCAAAATTCCTTTCACATGATGACAATATTTCAAAGTAAATGTGTCAATTAATTTTTGAAAGGTAACATTTGCACACAACAAGAAACTAAAAAGGCTCAAAAACAGCATTCAGCAGAAAAGTAAGCTTCTATGCCACTCCTGCTTCTTAGCCAGTTACCTTCTCTGAAGACCAGTTTCTTGCTTATTTTTTCAGTTACTTCACTTTTATAAGCATAGACATGTGCATGTATACATACACAAATATATAGATGTATGTATTTCGCCACACATCTTGATGGGCCTTAATTTGTTTCCAATTTGTTGACAATTATTTATGTTGTTTCCAATCTGTTGCCATTATAATATTCTATGAATATTTTTATACATATTTTATTTCACACATGGTTAAATTTTTCTGTAGTGTAAGTTTCTGCAATTGTAACTACTACGTCAAAGAATATTTGACATTTTATCTTAGACAGACATTGCTAAACTGCCTTCCATGGAGAATGAATTCTAAGATATATTTTCGTAACAATACACATTATACTTAAGAGCCTATTTCTTATACCCCTTAACAAATACTTTTGTTTAAATAGTACTTTGGGGGGAAAAAATCACTTTTTCTAAGCAGCATGTTTTTAATCAGTTTGTCGTTTAATAAAAAGAATTCTTTTCTAAATACCAACTTTTATTAATGTGAGACACACTTATATTAGCTTAAAGGTTTAAGCCAATTCTGTTGGGAAAACAAAGACTTACAAATACTTACTGAAGTATTAAATTATCTTTATTTGCACTAAATTTCAAGGCAGATTTAAAAACTTCCTGACACTCTAGATATAAAGTCTATTTGTAGCAGGGATGCTGAAACTTTCATTTAGGTAATCTTATAACCAATATTTACAACAAATAATCTTTTCAAAGAGTTCAACAATCTTATATTTACACATCTAAAAATAGAGCAGAAAACCAAATAATATTGGATAAAGCGATACTATATCAGGGAAAAAAAATGAGAAATAGCAATTATAGAGAAAAGAGTTAATTTCTTAAATGAGAATACTTCAGTTGTGTTTTAAAACAACTTTAAAGGGAAAGATTGTCAATATCAACAGGAAGGAAGGAAGGGAAAAAGAGCAAAAGGAGGAAGGAAGGAAGAAAAAAGGGAGGGAGGGAGGAAGGAAAGAAAACAGATGAGGAAAAGAGAATGCTGAACTTGAAAAAAGGAAAGAAAAAATGAGACATCGAGAATATACAGAACTGGATGGTGAGTGTGAATATGAGGATGGATGTGTATTTATACATCCATATTCCCTGGAAGGTTTCTATCTTTAGAAATCAGTTAAGGAAACTCACAGCAATCCTAGTTAATGTCAGGAAGCTAAAAGATGTAAAGGAAATATTCTTCCCTTGGTGGCATGAGCACTGACCTGTAAAAGTTGGGTTGCAGTAGCTCTCTGCTCAGGATTCTTCACCAGGCACTTTTTAACAAAATCAGTGAAATCATCAGACCAGAGCTCTGGCTTCCTGAATGTCGGTGGTGGATTTGTGGGAATCATAAAAATAGCCTAATAAAAATTGAAATATTCAAAAGACACAGTAAGAATCACAATATTACATCAAATAAACAAATCTCTTTATCTATCTTTCTATCAGATTCTAAATCTGAAAAACAAATTTTAAGTGGTTCTAGGATTTCCAGTAAGATTGCAATTCAGGAAGCAAGTCCATCTGCTACTAATGTAATCATTTCTTATTAAATTTCCTCTATTTGAATTGTAGTTCATTGAGCACATCATTCTTTATTTTACCTATTATTTCTCATCAGTTTCCAAAGAAGACTGCATTTCTAACCCTTTTACCAAACTGACATTCTCTAGTTAAACAGATATATGTATATATTGCACTCAAATCTTACTACCGCAGGCCATTTCAGTTTTATGTAAGTACTGCTGCTCAAAATGGCTAGCAACAGGCTAATTTGCTTCTGCAATCCAAAATATTTACATATAAATAAATTACTGCTATTAGTTGAAATAATATTTGATAAAGCTGAGACTTTTTTCTCTTTTTGAATGTGAGTCAGGATTCCAAAACTTTTAAAGCTAATATGTCAATTTCATTTACTACTAATGATTTAACTTAGTATTAATAATTTAGTACTAACAACATTACATTCACAAAACTCACAATTCAAAAGCTCTAACATGTCTCCCTTGTCATCCTAGCTATCAAGTCACCCTTTTTCAATCAAGAGAATTAATCTCTAATGTTCTTAGCAAATCACTGTATGTAAGAATTAACTTCTCCTGGGCATCTAGAATAGTTTCTGATAAAATACCATAACTAAAACATCATTTTCTTTGAAAAGTTATGAAAGATATGAAAACAAATTTAAACCAAATGTATCAAGCTCTCAACAAATACTAGCTATTACCATTTTCATTTTCACATAATATTAAAAAAAAAAACATAAACAAGAGGCAAGCACAGCAATGACAAAAAGTTTGACAAAGTAAAATGAATTCAGCCATATTATAGTTAACTGTAGTTTAATAGATATGTTTATATAATTACACGATCAACCCAAGATGTACGATGAGGAAAAATGGCATTCCAGCAATCTTAACCAATATATACACATATGCAGCCTACAAACATGGGCCTTGCAAAGATGTATTCAGGGCTGAAAATACACACAAACCCCTTTCGTAGACTAGAGAATTCTCTGACTTTCCAGAAAAGATGTGTCTGTCTCTGTTCTATATTCATTTTCTTCCACCTTGACTTTTACTGGTCTTCTCTCTTCATGAGCAAACAAATTTCATGTTATAAGAACTTACGTCCCTTCTCCTTAATGCATAAAGAAAATTAAAATGGTAATACTACAAACTATAATATTTAGAAATAAAATTTTTACCATTGAAAGAAACTAACCATACCTATGCTTAAAACTTCTGTTCATATATGGAGAAAACATCAAAACCGTAGACAAAATATAATATTTTGGGGGATACCAATTTTTAGGTATTCCTTTGATATAATAAAATTGTTCTCTCCATTGGATTTTTAGTAATTGTTCAAAAGTCATTCACAAGTTCTTAGACTCAAAGAATATGCATAGTAAAGATATAGGACAGGTCATTTGGCTCCATCTTGTCATTTAACAGAAAAGAAATAAAAGCCCAGAAGGGCTAAGTGACTTTAAAAAAAATATTTTAGACCTACAAAAGAGCCTTCATTTAGAAAACTGGCAAAGCTTTCTAAACTATCTATTGATACTATGTTTCAAGAAGCAAGAGGTGAAGTACAAAGCAGGTTACTAAATCTAAGAGGATAAAGAGGTAATAAAGGATGATCTTGTTTTCAATGTGTAGGCTTTCTCTTATTTCCAAGTGGAGAAGAAAACATAAGCAAGTTTTTGCCTTAAGAAAAGAGTGAGAAGAAACATCTTAAAACTTACTACAATCACAACTGTGACAGTTAATAAAACTGAACATTAGTCAATCAAATATGAATGAGGAAAAGACTACTCAGTAGAGAAAACAGTCTTTTCAATAAATGGTGCTGGGCACTGTATTAGGAATTCAAAGATGCAGCAGGAAATACAGTCGCTACCTAACCTCGCCGGGTAGTGAAAGAACAAGCAGTAAAACAATTAAAGGATAGTACAGTAACAGAAGAAATGATAGAAGGCATAAAGAGGAAAGGTCATTTCCCTGAGAAGGAGCCGCGTAAGGAAAAGCGAGGGCCTGGAACGGAGCTGCTGGGGGAAGCGCGGAACAAGGTCGCTGCCCTGTAAGGAACTATGGAACGGTATTGAAAGGGAAGAGAGGAGACGCATTCCAAGAAAGTAAACAACTGGAAAACTGGGTTTTCCCCCAGTATATGTGGATGTGTTTGTTTTTGTTTTTGCTGTTAATCAGAATTGGTCTATGTCCAAGAGGTAGATTTAAGTTTAAAAAAAAAAAAAAAGCCTAGACAGACTCTAAATATGGCATAGAAAAGGCAGTTAGGGTCTTGTGTAGATATCCCAAGATGAATAATAAAGAGTTCAACTAAGATGGTATATACAGGCATGAAATGAAGCAACTGGGATGAGACACTACAAAGGAAGAACCAAGAGTACATCCTAACAACCTTGTCTGGGAGGGGTAAAAAAGAGAAGAACAAAGATTACTCCAGAATTCAAGAAATTAAAAAATAAATACTCTCACTGCAAAATATTCTCAGGTATTCTGAAAAAACAGAAGGTTCAAAATATTCAAAAATTTTTTGATTCTAGGGTAAGAGTTATTCTTTGTTATACTGTGTGCATATTTTTCAAAAAGTCCTTTAATGGAAAAGAACATTCTTGTACACTTTCCATCATATTACCAACATTACGTCTTAAGACAGTCCTTCAAAAGCAGTGAGGCCAGCTTTTACGACACACTAAGCATCTATCACACATCAAGTATCTCCTGTGAGTTCAGAACTACATTCTAATAAAGAAGTATATTTTGTTTGTTAGGTCAGTGGCATCTATTTTGTTTGGGCAACATCAAGCGCATACTCCCACAAAAGAATCTGCTGGAATTAGAATGATTTTACCAATGATATATGTTCTCCCGGGTGGCCCCCTTAAGTATCTAACTACGTAAGCCCTGCTATTCCAGATTTTAAAATACGGTACATATCTCAGACCCACAGAGCTCACAGTCAACTTGGGGTGGGGGCTAAAAAAATAGCAAACAATGGAGTGCTAGAAAATAAAATTCTTCTGTAAATAACCTTATTAATTTCAGATAGCTCCATAGCTGAAGCAGAACCTAATCTGGCTTTAAGAATGGGGAAAAAGGGGTTAATGTCGGATGCTTGAAAAGGCATACAAAACCACCTGCTACTTCAAATTAAAGAATAAAAATAAATTTGAACTCTCATCTCTGCAAAAACAGTTCAAAGCACCTGCATAAGCCCCCATATAGACTGACCTCAAACTGCAGGTAAATGATACTAGATTGTCTAGATAAATGTTGTTCATCTGCACTTCTGTTACAAATTGATGGATAACAACTCAGTGATTTATGTCCTTGAAGCTAATGTTCTCCTTTGAACTTTGAGACTACGAGTTGCAGCCTTATCTTCAGATAATCTTAACACACAAGGCTTACCTCAGCAGTAGCTATTACAAACCCAAGGATAAAAAGCTTAACTCTAACCCCTATTTACCTAGTACTATCATAAAGCGATCCTAAAATGTTCACATCCTATTCTCAAACAAGCACTAAACTGCATCCAATTCAAACAAGTAAGTCTTAATATATGAACTACAAAATGTAGACTTTAAAAGTCTCCAGGAAAACCACTATACCTTTTATTTCCATTTTTGTTAGATAATGAATGACACACAGATTTTGTCACAGGCTTGACTTTGTTTAACTAGTTTAACCTAATCATGAATCAGAGAAGATCCCCTTAAGAACCTCTAGGGTTTTGTACGGGCTGCTGAGGCGAGAGGCCTCTGCTGTAGAAAGTTTTGGCAATCAGCGGCCAGCCTTGGACCAACCAAGTGGCATGAACACACACAACAGCCATATAATTTATCTTATCTCTAACACCATTTTGATTGAAGAATGTTAGTACAATAAACTATACGATTATCCTTGTGTTTGTTTTTATACAATGTGTTGCTTAACTTCATATTGAACCTCTGATTAAGTCTTAAAAAGAACTTCCCTGATCACAAGTAGTCTTAAGAAGCCAAGAAATGTAAGTGCTTCAAAACAAGTAATTATCCTCATGCCTGGAATTTCATGCCTTAGACTCCAGGAGCACCCAGAAGACACAGAAGGAGCTGAAAGCTGGGAAACTACAACACCTGGACTTAATCATTTCAGTAGAGTGAGTCAACACAGATGTCTGAAGCTAAGGTAGCTGGATTTGTGAACGTACAGAAGCAATGAGTATGCCAGAATAACAAAGAAATCTGTGCTATTATTCAAGAATCTCAGGTATATGAGCAAAAGATTATCTGCATAACAAATAAATGAGATAAAGGATGAGAAAGCACTTTAAAGAACTGCAAAGAACTAAACAAATATAGCTGTTTCCTGATAGCAAACATAGTTAAGTATCAAGCTTTCCTAAGTCAAGTAAAAAATATCTAATTTCTGAAAAGAATATACAGTGATAATATTTTTTAAAGACTACTACAAATAATAGCAAATGGTGCAATGGAATGAATCCAACACTAGACCCAGATCAGAATAATAGGCTGAAGTTCCAAGTTACCCTCTAACCAATTATGCAGCCTCATTTTTCTCACATAAGCAAGGGAGCTGGACTTGATCTTTTTCAGGTTCCTTTTTGAGTCTAAAAGATTCTGCACTATAATTTCCTAGCAATCTAGGAGTGAAATACTAGCTAGACAAATACTATTTTATTCCTTAGAAAGTAAATGGATGGGAGGAGAGGGAAGGATGTTAGAGGCCTACCAATCACCTCTTGGCCTTTTGGCTAAGCTCAAGTGTAAAAGGCCTACTAGATGTTAACATAAAAATACAAATCTAAATTTGTATCACCAATCCCTCTGAAGCAAGTTAGAAATAGAGCTTCTGAAGAGACCACTAAAACCTAGAGTGAAGCCTGCTCTTAGACTGCAGTTTCCACATATCAGCTCAGGGTTGAAGTAGTGCAGCATGGCCTCAGAATTCACTCCTGCTCCTGTTGTAACTACAGGAACTTCCGTAACCATTAGTCTGGCCATTAAAGGCCAGCGTGCCTGCCTATGAACCAAACTAAGGGAAGAGGTGCAGCTGGTGCTCTGGCAGAACAAAGTGAAGACGAGAACTGGCTCTAAAGGCAGTGCCACCATTATGATTAGCAACCTAACCTATTTTAATTCTGTGCTCTGTTCGCATACTTGGAGAATGGGAATAATAATCATACCTACCTCACAGGCTGTTCCGAACTTTATATAGGTTAATACATGTAAAATACTTAGTGAAAACTAGAAAATAAAATAGGAGTACAGAATGGTTATTTCCCATAAAAATGACCAGTGTGTGGCAAAGAAGGTTGTAAGATCTTACAGAATCTCAAAAGTTCAAAATATCTATTCACAACGACAACTATATACAAGATTGCATAAAGTTCATTCTAAATTTTTATTATACTCAGTTGGTTGGGGCATCATACCATACACCAAAAAGTTGTGTGTTCAATCTCCGGTCAGGGCAGATCCCCAGGCAGGGGATGAATGCGAGGCAACCTATTTATGCTTCTCTCACGTTTGTGTGCCTGTCTCTCACCTCTCACCTCTCTCTCTCTCTCAGTCAATAAACATATCCTTGGGTAAGGACTGAAAAAAATTACTATAAAAACCAGTCTATATTCAACTTTAAAATACTTTATTTGTAATTGAACAAAGGTTTCATTTAAAAGCATTGTTTAAGTCGCTGCCGCTGCAGCCACCTCCCACACAAGCACAATTTAAGCCCCAGTACCTTTGACTGCTTCCAGTTAAATGTTAACCTTCTTTCAAAACTGAAATTTAATGTCCCTTGAAGACAATTCAAAAATATTCATAAAATATGAAGAAAGCAAAGGTGAACATGAGCCAACACTTAAGGAACTTATCATTCCACTCTCTTTCATTTATCCCCAATCAGAACGCCTGTGTGTGAGCAATTCAGCTAACTTTTCTGAGTACATTAAATGTATCCATACCTGCAAACACATGTCTTTAAGAAGCTTAGACTTTAAAGGGATAGGACAATGCATATCAGATCATTTCAATAATGTAACATTACTGTGCGCTAAAATAGCGTAAGCACTAAAATGGGCATTATGGCTTAGCTCAAAGTGACGTCCAGAGAAAAATGACTCGAGCTTGGTCCTAAAGAATGAGCAAGGTAAGGAGGCATGGAGAATAGACCAGCGGCTCGAAGGTATGAGGTCTGAAGTACCAAGGGCACTATGAGGGAAACCGACTTGTTTCAGGGATGGGGTAGGGAAATCACTAGGTAAGACTGGAGCATCTTACAGGCCCTTAAAGAAAGGAACCCCTCAAAGACTACTCAAGTCATGTCAAAATAAGTTTAGAACCTTAAGAACTTAGCTCCATACTCAGAAAGCTATGATTTAATTGATCTAAGGAAAGGACCAGACACAGTATTCTTTTTTTTAATCCTCACCCAAGGATATGTTTATTCATTTTAGAGAGGGAGGGAAGGAGAGAAATACATACCTTGACTGGAGATCGAACCTGCCCTGACCAGGAATAAAACTTGCAACCTTCTTGTATACAGGGTGATGCTCCTACCAACTAAGCCATCTGGTATTTTTTTATGTCTCCCAAGTAATTCTAATTGTGCAACTGTCACTGTCCTAGAACATACAAAGCAAGTATTACCACTCCATATACCTCAACTTCAGCATCTTCCTATTTTAACTTACACTCTGACTAGTTATAAAATCGTTCTAAGTGCCCTAGATAACATGGAAATAACGTGAAGATATAGACAGTGTCTATCAAGTTCATATCCCCCATAGCATTAAGCGTAGTTACTTGTGCAATGGCAAAATCTAAATTTACACTGACAGTGTTGACATAAAGACTTCCAGTTCATGGTGACATGAACATCTGATTAACTTTAATTCCATTCCAAAAATCCTATGAAAGGACAGTAAGATTTTTTAAAGGTTTAAACTCCAAAGAGAGAGGGACAGTAGCATATATGGGACAGTAATAAAATTTTAGAAACAGATAATTAGACAGATGCGTCATAACCGGCTCAAAGATCTGAGAAATCACTGAGAAGCTATCAATTCCTGCCAGAGAAGGGAGGAAGAGAAGAAGGGAGGGAGGGAGGGAGGGAGGGAGGTGAAGAAGACAGGGAGAAAGGGAGGGGCAAGGAAGAAAGAAAGAAGAAATTGGAAGCATCAGATACATCTAAAAGATAGAGAACATCTACAGCAATGAGCACACCTGGCACCCAGACCTTAGTGGGTGAAATGCCACTCCCACTAAAAGGAACGTGTGCTATTCGATGAAACAAACATTTCAGGGCTGGGAGAGAGAAATGACAAGGTGAGCCTGGGACATCTTGCTGGACCAGCCCTGAAATAAGTCATCTATTCTCAGAATAACATTATGAGAAAGAAGGCTTACTAGGAGTTATAAGTAAATATCAATAGTATTTACAAATATTAAATAAATTTGTAGGTAAGAATTTTTAATGCTTAATTTTAAAATAAAACTGAGCATTTTAAACATGGTACCTCTTCAATAAAGAAGTATTCTATGGTTACCATCTAAACCATAAAATTGTCTCAGCTTTTAAATAAAATATATCACCTGGAATATATGCAGTATATACTTTACTTTGCATTAGCTATAATAAGTACTATATAATAAAAATTTACACATAAAAACAAAATGAAATGTAAGACTATTATATAGAATGAGTATTGGGAAAACAATGAAAGTTTAAAGAAAATAGGAAGGTTTAACATAAAAATATCAGTAAAAGAGACTGAACAATAAAGCTGATTAACTTCCTTGTACGTTCAAAAAACTTAAGGGAAGGTAAAATGTTAGAAATAGTTGATACATGTTCAAAACAACTTATCAAAACAATTTCAGAAGCATGATGAAATCTAAAAACTAAAAGAAAACTTTTGAAATAAATTACTGTAAGAATGAATAAAAGAACAAATTATATCAGAGCTTTAAAATGCAAAAGGAGGAGTTAATATTCCCACCCAAAATATCTAAATGTACTAAAATGTTTCAGTAATAAAACACTGTAATTACAAAACGGATAAGAAGAAAATTCTGAAGATTCATGAAACATCACTTCTTATAACTTGACCTAAGATTCAAAAAATAAGTTTATTCTAGTCATTAGCAGCTTTTACTTATCTCATAAAAGAGCTTCTAAGACATGTTTACAAGAATATGAAATGCTATTAAAAGATCAAAATGTTACATGGAGCAATAATACCTTTACTAAAAGACAATAATTCAAGTCAATCTAAAGTAAATTAATACCATCCATCCCTATCATATCAGGTCTACTGCTACCCTTTGTGGGGTCCAGGGCAGGAAACAGAGACCCGTGGTCTATGGTTTACCTATCTTTTATTCCCACCTCTGATCCCTGAACACTCCAGCACATGCATCTTGGCTCCATTTCAATGCCCCACCACCCCCACTAGTCAGCTGGGAAATACTTGTCTCTTATCTATCCCAAGATGCCTGCACAGGCTCAGCGCTACCTGAACAGGGAACTCAGGGATCCTGGGTAACCCAGAACAAAACCTAGTAAGGGAAGGCACAGGCTCTGGTACAAGACATAGCAGGGCCAGAGCAAAGCCAGAGCGGGAACCTTCTATGGCACAAAGTCTGAGCAAAGACTCCACTTATCCAGGTCTAGTACCTACAATTGACATAACCTTAAAAATTACCATTTATCATAAAATCACCCTGACTGGAGTGCAAAACTGTTATAATTTACCACCAAAGTGCAAAGAATGGGTGATCATAAAATCTTTATGATAGTTAATCAAATAATCAAAACCTAACAAAATGTCAAAAGGTAAGATCAACTATAAACAAGTCACTCAATCCTCAGCCATACCTAATGGTGACTGCAACACTTAGAACTCAAATTGATACTAAGAACTGGGTGAAAGGTAAACAGGCAAAGGTCAACATAGAGCTGATATGGTTGAATTAGGATAAAATAATAAGCTAGTCCTAAGGTAACAAGAGTGTCATACAATGTATGAAGCTCTGGCCTAAGAACAGTATAATGCCCAGTACAACACAGCTACAAAAACTAAAATTAATTATCAACAAAGGATATATGAAGAATAAAAAAGAAACTACTGAAAATATAGAAAATATATAATCAGAAACAAATAACACATCTCAGGACTTCAGTTAGAAAATTTAGAAATTAAATGGTAAGTTTTAGAGGAAAATACCTGTCCCTCACTCAGCCTTGCCTAGAGAAATGAATGCTTTCATCTACTGCCTGGGTCAAACATGACAGATAAATCAACAAATAACTCCTCAGAGCCTACCAAAAATTGTCAGTTTCTGGCTCCATACTCTTTAACAAAATCACAAGCAACTAGCAATTCCAAATACTCAGCCAATGGTTCTCAACTCTAGCTACATATTAGGTCAGAATCACATAGGGACCTTGTGAAATTACTAATCCTCTGGAACCAGCCAAAAAAATCTGATCCGGGGGGAACCTAGGTATATTTTTCTTAACTCTCTAGATGAGTCTAAGACGTAGCCATGGTCAAAAGTCACTGTATGAAGCAGATACTCACGTTATCTACTTCCAAACCCCCATAACTTTGAGGTTAGTGTGAAATTACACTTTTTAGACACTGAGAGTTCATAAGTAGAGGATGGGAGGAAACTATGAACACTCACTGATTCCAGAGTCAGCTCTAGGCAACAAAACCAAACTGTTTCCCTTGCTACATAGATACAGATATTCACATGAATCGCTGGGTTTTGTATTTCATCTAAAATTTCATCAACTTAAAAGTCACTGCCCTTTAAAAACTATGTGAAACTTCTGCTTCCAGGAAAATGGAGTAGATACACCTATTCCATCTATTAAATACCTTGGATATTACGTATAAAACAAACCTAAGACACCGACAGGAAGAACACAGACCAGTCAGGGACTCAGATGCAAGGAACATCAGTGGTGAGTTTCTGAGCTTTCTTTCAGCTTCGTACATCCCAGACATGGAGCTGCAGAAGCCAACAACCAGAAAAAGTCGATGGGTACAAACAAAAGGAGCCTCACCAAAGCCTGCTCTCTCTAGCCAAAAAGACAAGAATGTGGTCAAGTGATGGGGCAGCGTCTCGGCTAGGAGAGGGAGTGAACCCATGAGGGAACAAAGAAGCTAGAAAACGAGAGGGGAAAAATGGCCTGAGGTAGAAGGTCAGCTGAATTTTAGCCAGGCAAGTGAGAAGATGGCAAGATGGGAATTTAGAGTCAAAACCTCCTGAGAAGATTGGTAAGACTGTAAATCAGCAGTTACTTCTCATTATCACAACAGGGAAACATGAAATAAAAGAAAACTAGACTAAATAGTCCTGGCTTTGTCACTAGCTAACAGTGTATCATTACAGAAGTCAAACTGTCTGGGCCTTACTGCTAATTTGAGGATTACTGACAAACTACCTCCGTTTTTCCCTTAACCCCCTTTCCTGGTCCCTCCCCCCATCCCCAAACACAAGCCCTCATCATTTAGGTAAAGCTAAAGAAAGGTAGCAAAGAAGGGCAAAGATCTGAAAAGCAGGCAGATTTTCAAACTGGCATTTGTCCTCAGCACTTTCCCAGTTCTCCTCTCGCCAAACCCCACCTCTGCAAACTCTAAAATCCCAACCATTTGCTGACTGTCCTCCCAGAACAAGCCCCACATTCCATGTTTCTCTCACCTGCCTGACCTTTCTTCTCTCTCTTCCACCCATCAAACATCCACTGTTGAGTGTATCTCAGTTTAATAATACAAAGGCAATGTGATTAAGCCATTTCACATTAAGGCAATGATGAACAATAACCCTCTCACTAACGCATAAACCTCTCAAGGTTTTTGCAAACTTTCAGGCAGAGTGGAAGAAGATAATTTAGGGCAAGGAAATTTGCTTTTACCCTTATTTTAAGGTTCTGAGGAAGAAAAATAAGTATTAATAGTCACTTTTCCACAAAGACCCCCCTTTCAGTCCCTCTCTTTAGGGAGAAGCCCATCATTCCTCTAGCTGTCCTTAGGCAGACAAAAACCACAGAAAAGACACCCAAAGCAGCTAAGAATAGCACTTTTTTAGAAGTGCAGGCCTGATGGTGTGCAAAAGTGGGACACTGAAGGCAGTAGAATGATGTGAGGAAACTACCCTGAAAATATCAGTTCAAAGCCACCTAGGTTGAGGGCATTCTATTAACAGAATCCTCAGCCTTAGCTACTTCCCGTGAGAAGTGGAGAAGCAGGGCCTGCAATCTCAAAGAGGTTAAGGGAAGCTTTAATACCAGGCAAGAAAACAGTCATGGACAGAACCACATGAAGAACTAACTATAGGAAGTGGTGCCATTAAATAAAAGAAAATGTGGAAAAGTATCACCGAAGAAAAGAAAGTCACTCCCTACCAAAAAAAATTAGACACACCCCCCCACACACACACACCCCCAACTAAATGCTTTAGATCTCTACTAAAAGTCCCCTTATCACACAGGCCTTTCTTGACCGTCCCATATGTGTTATCATTTTCTCATTCTGTACCCCTCATATCCTGCTTCTCTTGTTTATTTTCCTTTATTAAATTTATTGGGATGAGGGCCCTGATTGGTAGCACAGTGGATAAAGCGCTGGCCTGTGAACCTGAAGGTTGCTGGTTCGATTCCCAACCAGGGCACATAACCAGGTTGCAAGCCAGGTCTCCAGCCACATCCTTGGCTGGAGGCAGGTGAAAGGCAACCATACGTTGATGTTTCTCTCTCTCCCTTCCTCTCTCTGGAAATAATAAATAAAATCTTAAAAAATAAATTTATTGGGATGAGGACATGTAGCGGAGGCTACTTCAGAGGCTGCAGCAGCTGTGTTACTACGGCCACTTGCTGCCAGGATGTGAGGCGCAGGGCCACGGAGCGGTCACGGAGAAGCCTGGTCAACAGGGGAGCTTCACCGCCACTTCTGGAACCAGGAAACTGAGAAGAGAATACCTAACCAGCGGGATCTCTCCAGAGTAGAAGGGTAATGATTGGAAAATGGCCATGGGGAGATGGGTGGCCTCTACAGAACAAACAGCCTTTCTCCAAGGGTTCTTTATTCTAACTTAAAAATAAAAATAAACGTATTGGGATGACATTAGTTAATAAACTTACATAGGTTTCAAGTGTACAAGTCTATAATACGTCACCTGTATACTGTATTGTACATTTACCACCTGAAGTCAGCTTCCTTCTGCCACCATAGATTTGACCCCTTTACCCTTCACAACCTCGCCCTCAACCCTTCTTCCCTGGTAACCACCATACTGTTGTCTACGTCTGGGGGTTGTTTGTTTTTCTTATTTGTTCATTTGTTTTCAGTTTTATATCCCACATGGGAATGAAATCACTTGGTTCTTGACTTTTTCCTTCTAATTTATTTTGCTTTTAGCATGACAGTCTCAAGATCCATCCATGTTATTGCAAATGGGAGTATTTCATCAACAAAACAAAAAGGCAACCAACCAAATGGGGGAAGGCATTTGCAAAGCAACACCTCCGATAAAAGGTTAATATCCTGCCTTCTTTTTCTTGCACACCAGTTTTCAGCACCTAATTAGTTCTACTTTTTGTGTGTGATTTATTCTTTCCCTCACTATAACACAGACGTAAAATGCTGAAACCTTATTTCATTCACTGCTATATCCCAGTGCCTAAACTGCTATCAGAGAAGTCACTGGCTAAATATGGGATGAATTAATATTTAACGAACTTAGTTTCTCTCAGCCTAAGAGTTTCAATTTCCAAAAGGAGAGAGTTATATGTAATGACCCCCAAGATACCTGTACAGCTTTAAATTTTATAAAACCAGCAAAGTGGCAGACCTGAGTAGTTAATGGTAAGGCACAAAAATGCAAGTTGGCCTTCTCAGAAAAGGAAGACTTGACAGTAAATGATTAACTACCACAAGAATAAAGGATATACGAAAGGTACCTCCAAATAAACATGTGAAAAACTTTATAATAAAACTATATAATTAAGCACAGAGAACAAGACTATCTTGCCAAGATTTGCTATCATTGGCAAAAATCCATATTAAACTCAGCTTCCCCAATTCCAGATACAAATGGAATTGTGAATTTGGCAAATCACTGGAGAGAAAGACTGAAGTACAATCTGGGTTCACATTAAAGTTACCTCATTCTTCTCAACTTAGATCTGACCCAGAGGAAAATTTTTAACAGATTGTGTTGGACTAGTGCCATACTATACTCAGAAAAGTTCAAAATTAGCATTTTTGATGCTAAACTAAAGGATTTCTATTTTGTTTTCCTAAAACTAAAGTGGACTAAAAATAAAACATGATGAATTATGAGTATAAAATGGATTATTTAAAGAAACATTTTGTCAAAGAAAAAGAAAACTGTAACACCAGCCCTTCCCTCTCATTTCTTTTGATTTCATTCATGCAGTGGTATCTCACCCATGCTGAACACATGGTAGCATTCAAGTTGTTAACTTACAGAAAGAGCTAATACTCTTCTTTCCTTTCAAACTTTTTCCAAATTTAGTGATATACAATATAGACATGTTCACCTCAACCTTCCTAGTTATTAAAAAATGCAAATAAAATTTAAGTACTCAAAATAATTACATATATGCATTACATTACATATATGCATAAATAAATTAACCATTTATTTTATACCTACTATGTCACGAAACATTGTATCAGACAGACACTGAAGATACATGATAGAAGTTACACATGCTGGTCTCAATAAATTCATAATCTGGTAAAAAATAAAAAGTCAGGCAAGCTATAATAGAGCATGATCAACTTTATAATGTGAGGGTGCACAGAGTGCTAAGGAAGCCCAGGGGAAGAGCAGAAGATGGGAGAAATGCAAGCAGAGCGGTGACACCGAGCAGAAGGCGGCAGTAAAACCCAAACTATCTAGAGGTGCCAGCATGGCTAAAGGAAAGGGGACATCACACAACTGAAGAGGTAAGCAGAGGCCAAGGTTCTATACAGTGTAACACCCTTAAAAATGTGGCTCTTAAGAGACAAGTGAAAAATACTGCTTTTCCATTGGATGATTTTAAGTAAGGAGGTCATATGATGTATTTCATTTTTAGAATGATCAATCAAGCAATATTATGAAGGTACTTTCAAAAGAAAGGGGATGGAAACACTATTAGAACAGTTATGAGACTGCAGAAAACGACACAAAAAATTATGAGGTCTCAAATGAGGAGATAAAGGAATAAAATATAAACATCAGAGAAAAGATAATGGGAAGAAGGGAATATGGTATGTCTGAGAGATAATAAGGAAGTAACATGGGTGAGAACTGGTGAATGAGAACTTGAATTAGCTCAGTGGCAGAGGAGCTGGGCAGGAAGGAAAGTAACAGCAAGAAATTTAGTGAGGCAGCATCGGTAAGACTTGATGACTGATTAATGGTAAAGACTGGACAAAGGAAGGATGCTCTCCAGATTTGCAGCGTGGTAACTGTTTGGACAGCAGTACCATGAACCAAGACAGAACATACAAAGCTAAAACAAGTCTGATGAAAACACAGTGAAACCAGATTTGAGGCATCTAATAATAGTGGAAAAAAGATAATTACCTAAGTAGATAACTAGAAATGGCTCTAGTGCTTAAGTCAGATAAAAGAAAAGCCGGAGGAGATATTCTAGAAATCAAATGAGAAAAAAGGTTGAAGAAAATGGTTACCAATGCCAAATAGGATAAAACTGTGAACAATTTTAGTAGAGTGGGGGGGGGGAAGCAACAGCCAAAGTCCATTCAGGGAGAAAAGTGAGGAAACTGAGGCAAAGTATCCATCAGTGCTTTTATACATGGCTCTGAAAGGAAGCTGTGAAGCAAGGCAGCAAGTAGTATGAGCCCAAAGGAAATGTTTGTTTAGTTCTTAAAATGAGAAGCTCCTGAGCCATAAAGGGCCACACAGGAGAGGGAGTAAGCAATGTGTAGAGGGATGGAAGATAAGACAAGAAGGAGCATGCCCTTTTACTAAAACCAGAACAGACAGAAGTAAACCCTTCAAGTTGAGGCACGGAATAGACATTTAACCAACATTTTTTTTTTTTTTAATTTTATTGTTGTTGTATTACATCCATCCCCTTTTTGCTCCCCTCTGTCCCCCTCCACACCCTCCCATTCCCCCCAAAGTCAATCCCACCTGTTGTCCATGTCCATGGTTCCTTTATACTAGGTTCTTGTCTAAGCTGCTCCCCTTTCTTGCCTCTGCCTCCCCCCTCCCCACTACCCCTTTCCCCCTGACCACTGAAGGCCTATTCCTTGTATTCATATATTTGGTTCTGGTTTGCTTGTTGTTAGTTTTGTTCATTATTGTCCTGTAATGGGTGAGATCATATGGTATTTGTCCTTCACTGACTGACTTATTTCACTAAGCGTAATACTCTCCAGTTCCATCCATGTTGTTGCAAAGGGTACAAGTTCCTTCTTTCTTTCTGCTATATAGAATTCCATTGTGTAAATGTACCAAAGTTTTTTGATCCAATCATCCACTGATGGGCACTGAGGCTCTTTCCAGCACTTGGCTATTGTAAATAGTACTGCTATGAACATAGGTGTACATAGGTTCTTATGAATTGGTGTTTCAGGATTCTTTGGGTATAGTCCAAGTAGTGGAATCACTGGATCAAAAGGCAGCTCTCTGAGGAGGATATACAAAGGGCCCAGAGGCATATGAAAGAATGCTCAACATCACTAGTCATCAGAGAGATGCAAATTAAAACCACAATAAGATACCACCTCACACATGTCAGAATGGCAATCATCAACAAATCAACAAACAAGTGTTGGCGAGGATGTGGGGCAAAGGGAACCCTGGTGCACTGTTGGTGGGAATGTAGGCTGGTGCAGTCACTGTGGAAAACAGCATGGGGTTTCCTTAAAAAACTAAAAATGGAACTGCCTTTTAACCAACATTTTTTAAAATGATTAACATCCTGTGTTTAAGGTGTTTTAGCACTATTTTAAATATTTTGTTATATAATTTTGATGCATTTACATATTATATATAGTAATAATTATTGTTAGCATTACAGCTACTCTGCATGGCAAGTACTAAGTAGTTTTACAAAAATTATGTCTTTTAATCCTCACAAGAACACAATGAGGGATTATAACTCCATTTTCTATATCAGAAAACAGAGGCACAGTAAGGTTAAAATAACCTGTCCTTGAATAATTAGCAATAAAAAACAGAACAGGAAAATGAAACCACATAGTGTAGCTCCAAAGCTGATATTCTTAACCATCAAGCTAGACTGCTTCTCTACAAATAGATATAGAACACTTTTGGTTTATTAAATTAATCTAAAGACAATATATTTTCTATCAGAAAATATTTCTAATTTTAGAATAGAAGTAGGAGAAAACTGAAGTTTATGGATCAGAAACTTGCTAAACTACTTTTGATATATTAAATCAGAAAACCTAGATAATTAACAGTATATCATTAAGACATCTAACCCTTTACTTTACACCACTAAACATAGTTTTTTACCTGTATAAATACGTACATTTAACAGTACCAGAATTCCTTGGAGAACTTGTTAAAATGGAGATTGCTGAAGCTAATCCAGAGTTTCGGCTTCCATGTGCCTGAAACAGGGCCAAAACTTTCTACCAAGTGCTCAGAAGATACTGATGTTGCTGGTCTAAGCACCACACCTTAAAAACTTCTACTTTACAGTAACTCAATAAGAATTAAGCAAGATAAATATTAAAACACATAGCATACAGCAAGCACCATGATAATGACCATTACCAGTATCTGTATAAATACTCAGATTTTTATGTCACTTTTACTTACAGACAATACAAAATTGGCATATTTTAATATATTTTAGGATCACAATAACCTGCCTGCCAGATCTGTCTCTGGTGTCCTTCTTCCACCCTGCTTACAAAACAGCCTTCCCAAAATGTAAATCTGCATATCATCCCCTACTTCAAATCTCTCCTTCCCTTTAACTTACAATATAAAGTACAAACTCCTTGGCATGGCTTACAGAGCCCTTTGCCCATGAGCCATAGTTGAATTACTCATTTTTCAATACGCTTTTAGAACATTACCCATTCTCTGAAGGTTTCCCTAATACAACTCTCTCTAATGAAGCAATTCAATCCTTTTATAATTCCAAAGTATCTCTAAAATAATGAGAGAGAAATCAACAATGATAAAACATCAATCAACATTTGTGAGCTGTTTCCCAGGGATTTTACATCAATTATTTCATTTAATCCTCTTAACAACTCAGAGTGAAGGCTGATTATTCTCACTCTACATGGGGAAAGAAATGAGGTACAGAGGCTACATTTGGCATAAGTGATAAAACCAGCAAATACAAGAGCCAATTATATTGTACTAACACTTACTAGATAGCTTAATACTTGAGTATTGTTTAAATAATAGATTTTTGAATTAAATACTGATACTAAGTGTCTTACTCATTTTGCATTATTTAACTAATATTTATTGTCTATGATATATGTCAGGCATTGTGTTAAGCAATGAAGAATACCAAATAACAAAGGGAAGCCCCAGAGCCTACTCCCTTGACATAGGCGATCCAGTGGGGAAGACTGACATTAAATAAAAATTAAAATCACAAATATTTCAAAATCTTCATGACAAAAAATGTACAAGGTTCTCTGAAACTATTAGAGGAAGACCTAACCTGTCTATAACTATTTTTCTTTACCTTCAATCTCCTGATATAACAGTTACATAGAATATGAATTTCAGAATGGCAAATAACCATTTTACAGTGACACTTTCAAAATCAAACTAAGTGATTAAATTATAAGATCAAAGTCATATAGTTAAAATTGTAAACATTATTTAAAATGACAGTATAATTCTTTAGTTTTTGGTTCCCATTATAAATATAGCTATTACCTCTCTGAAATAGAATATAATATAAACTAGAAAAATGTAATAAAATGGTATTTGAAAGGGCCTTGCAATATTAATCATGATACAGGTAAAATAATACTCCAAGTTTCTGACAATACTAGTAGTGCAGGAAAGTACTTTCTTTTTGGACAATGCTAACTTTCTACGATTAAAGAGGAATTAGTTTCCTGACTTAATATCCTTCATTTGTAACATTAACATTTTTTCACATCAACTTCAAAAAGAAACTGGTATTTTATAGAAGAAAAATACCCCAAAATCCACTGATCTTACAATGAGACCTGAAAGGTAAAATCAAGTATGAACCAGGTCTGCATCCCCATATCTTCAGTTTCTGTTTATCAAACAGAAAAATCTTTCCAACTTTCTCCTTTCCTGTATGAGACCAAAACTATGTGATATTCTGTTTGTATTACAATTACACTAATTCAATGCAGGTCACTTGCTTTTTACTGGGTCCAGATGACATTCAGTAAACCAAACATGGGCCAACTGGAAGGGGAAGGGAAAGGAGGTGAGGTGAGGAGTGGTCAGGAGAGGACGGGAGGGGAGGGGAGGAGAAAGGAAGGGCCTGAACTTCATTTTTGCTAACACCAACCATAGGCTACATTAAAGACTAGCATTTTTCATTCCTTTCAGACTTCTCACATTTGGAAATTCTGATTTAAGTACATTTTCTGCTGAAGTAAGGGCAGCACTCCTGCACAATAGTGGTTTTCCCCTTCAGTGCAAATGTTTTGTAATGGAGCTACTAACATGGAACCTGCATATTGTCTAATCTAAAAAGGTATGATTCTTTTAAAATCATTTTTTATTTATCACAGTTATGAGTAAACAGAACTTGATTGAGCTGTCACACGAATGCAAAAAAGATGCTCCAAGGCTATGAACTTTCAACATCAATATTCGTAATCTTAAATCAACCTAAACAACTATATAATTAGACACATGACAAACTGGGTAACAGAAATAAATATTTATAACTAAAGAAGCAATCATTTTAATACCTTATCAGGGGCTGGCACTCAACATTTTCTTATAATCTATTATGTAAAGAAACTTGATTTCCTATTCCTTTTAAACTCCGCATATACGTGTGTGTGTGTGTGTGTGTGTGTGTGTGTGTGTGTATTAGTTAAAAAATAAAAAGCTTTAAGGCCCTGGCTGGGTGGCTCAGTTGGTTAACGCACTGTCCCTAACACCAAAGGTTACAGGTTCAATCCCCAGTCAGGGCACATACCTAGGTTGCAGGTTTGATCCTTGGTCAGGGTGCACACACCAACCGATGTTTCTCTCTCACATCAATGTTTCTCTCTTTCTCCCTCTCTACACCACAGTCCCTCCTTGCTCTCTAACATCAAAAAAAATATCATCTGATGAGGAGGAAAAATAAAAAGCTTCAAAAAGTTAGAAGTTAAATTTTACATAAAATCATAAAAACTACATTATCCTTTCAATACTACAGGGATATACATGTCCCAAAAGAGATTTGAAAAATACTGTACAAAATCACACTGCTTTATAACATACTGGGATGGGATTAGTTGGGACATTTTAAAATTAATTTTACATACTTATCTTGATTAGCCAAAAGTTGTACTGAAAGGGTTAATTCCTCACTACATTTACAATTTTATCAATAGCTGGCATTTTAAATGAAAAACTATTCACTCACTCTTATTACAGAAATACAACTCTCTAAATTTAAATTAGCCTGATTTTTACAATTTTATTTTTAGCCAATTTTTTTAACCTGTATAAATTTAACTGAAGAATATTATGTTCTTCATGAATACGAAGATATAGTAACAGAGATGGAAATTATTTACTCTGAAAACCCTCACTGCGTGACTGTTAAATCACTTACATACGGCCAGATGATCTACAAGGAAGCAGGGAGGTCCTGAAACTGTGCTCATATCCATTTCCAACTACTGCACAGGTGACACAATCAATCAAGTCAGTAGTGAGACAGAATGGGAATGGAAGGCACTTGGTGAGTAAAGGTGACTTCTTTAGACAAAAAGAAAAAACAGACTATCACCATCTCATATTAAAAAGCAGCCAACAGCTACAGATTATTTTTCACTCTCTACAGTATTCAGTAATGTAGGTTCTACTTTGGATACTATTTCCTTATATACAGTATTTAGAACGATGCAGAAATATATATATGTGTGTGTGTGTGTGTATACATATATGATATATATATATATATATATATATATATATATATATATATAAAAATAATTCAGTAATGACAAGTCCCCCAGTAGTTTCTTAAACAAAGTTGGTATTTTCCACAGAGATTAGCTGGTGGTTAAGGAGGAAGAAGCAGCAGTGCCCTCTCTGGCTCAGAACTATGAAAGCCAGGCGAGGGCCAAGCCCACCCAAGGGAAGAAAGCTCAGTCAAGTGACGGGCACCGTCCACATTGGAGGCATGTGTGGCCCCTGCACAGGTTACTGAAGTTGTAGTAACCAGTCAATTAACAGAAATCAGGAAGTCCATCCTAGCTACCTAGAAAAGCATCTGAAAAGAAATACCCTGAAATGAGCTATATAAAAAGGAATTTATATCCTAGAACATACCTTTAAAGCTCCTTTTTTTTAAACTCTTGACAACAGAGTTTGTTACAAATATCTCAACATAAATGCTTCCTATTTTAAAGAAATGCAATCTTAAGTGCCTCGAGGCATAAACACAAAATAGGTCTGTAATATTTATTCATTCACTTTGTATAAGTCAACTCTATGTATATCCACACACAAGAAAATATGTCTATAAGCAAACCTAGAACACAAATTTTCCTGCATATAGAATTCACTGTGAACCACAACTCCTAAATGCTTTTCATATCACAGATCTTAATCTGTGTTTCTGCCCAGGCCTGACGTCCTTCACTGGGAGAAGGGTGGGAGAATATTTAAACCTTATATATGTTTAATCTTATCTGCTTGGATTCAACATATTGCTTCATCCTGCAAGATTTTCTATATCCCAATTCTGTCCTTTAATAATATTTATTATCCCTCCTTTCTTCTTTACATCTGTAAGTTTGAAAAACATGCTCTATCTAAAGTCATTTATTTTTAAAATGTTCAACCTCTGAAACAATTAGAAACTCAATAGCTTGCATCTGTCTCCGTGTCTGTCTGTTGTCCCACTCTTCACCCCTCAGAGAGTGGACAAAGGGATTCACATCCCCAGTGAGGCAAGGTTTCAAGGAAGGTATTCCTCTGTAGGTCTCGTATAATCTAGTGGATAATATAAACAAATGTAATATTTAATGATACACTAATAAAGAGTTCCTAGTATCCATTTCTACAAATTTAAATTAATTCTCAATCTCTTTTATAATACCATTTTCCTATGAAAATATTATCTTCAACATTTTCATTATTACCAATAACATTATAATTTATCACCTGCATTTATTATTAAAGTATTGTACTCGAAACCTCAAAACACTTCCTTGAAAGGAATATTCCAATATAATTTCCTTCAATTAATTATTCTGGGTCAATTGTTCATGTTTCCTGCTCTACAAATACACTATATCTAACAAATTCCTATGTAAACATAGTATTAAAATTATCAAGCATTTACTCTTAGAAAGAAAACATATGTGCACTAATGAAGTTTAACCATAAAATCTATTTCTAACTCACTGAAACAAACAGGAAACAAAAAAGGATAATTAAACTTTTACCAATCTTAAATACTTAAGAGCAATACTATACATAAATTTAGTCTTCTAACTTCACTTACAGTTCGCGCCACCTTCCCACAGGAGGATTTTCCCTTACTAGTGACCACGAACACAGAGTGCTTATATATTCCTGATTCGTGCATGGTTATTGAGTTTGTAACGTAGTTAGGTCTTCATGTCCATGTTTCTCTTCTGCTTATTGACTTTTGACCATTTCGCTGTTTATTAAGCTAAAGATCCAAACTGGCAAAGTTCCTGTCCTCCCAACTTTGAGCTACAGTAAAGCCCAAATGTCAGCTGACTGCAAGTTCTGTTGGAGCTCAGCTACCAACCTAAGCTTCAGTTCTAGGCCACTCTGCCCAGTCTGACCCAATCTAATACTAGAAGAATATTCTTAAATATTAAAGGCTCTATCTTTGTATACAAGATTCATTTGTTCAACAAATATTTATTAAGTAACTATTACATGCCAAACACCACTATAGTACTTAACATACATCAGTGAATGAAAGAAAAAAAATCCCTGCCTCATGGAGCTTACACCGGTGGTATCAATTTCCCAACCCTCAGCTTCACACCAAGAGTGAACACTGTCCTTTCCTTAAGGAATACTTAATCTAATTATGGAAACAACAACCCCAATACAATTTATCATATAATGCTAAAATACAAACCTGTAAATGGTAACAAAGGCGTACAAACTGCCATGGGAGTAGAGAAGACACCACTGTGCAGAAGATACTGAGTTCACTACCACAAAGACTACAATCCTCTCAGCCAGCATCAACCAAATACAGGCATTCCATTTGAGAACAGGAACCCCCAGGGCAACAAGTTTTGTAATTCTATGTATGATATCTCTTCCAGAGGTTAATCAAAATGCTGCTTCACCCTGGCTGGTGGCACAGTAGATAAGGCACCAGCCTGTGAACCCAAAAGTCGCTGGTTCGATTCCCAGCCAGGACACATAACCAGGTTGCAAGCCAGGTCTCCAGCCAGGTCCATGGCTGGAGGCAGGTGAAAAGCAACCATACATTGATGTCTCTTTCCCTCTCTGCCTCTCTCCCCTCCCTTCTCTCTAAAATAATAAATTAAATGTTTTTTAAAAATGCTGCTTCATCCAATCTTCATGATCTATGTCCCATTAGCATCTTTGATAGAAAATGGAAAAAGTAAGAAAATTCAAATTCCTCCATTTGCCAATTGCTAGTTGCCAAGAAAAAGGCTATCTCAGAATGACAACTGAAGCAGTTAACCTCCGCGAAAGTTTTACATGAACTGTGGGCCTCGATAATCCATACCATTTTATTAATACGAAGATATTAGGTCTATTATGTGCCTCTGGCAAAACACGAACCACTAGGCCCTTTGCATGAGTTAGTCCTAAGGCTAAAATCTCCAGAAGGTAGGTATTGTTATTCCCCTATTTTTCAGGTAAGAAAACCGAGATTATGTAATTTGCCCGAGGTGGTACAGAGATGGGCTAGAACTTAAACCAAATCGGTCTCAACACAAAATCAGGGACCTGAAGAGGATATCAGGTATCTTTCCATTATATTTTCACAACCACTCTCTTTCTCCCAGGTACACTAATATTGAGATATTAATTCCTCTTCCATGGTTACTTTTAATAGCTCTCTCTATATATATGTGAATTTATCTAAAATAGTTTACGTCCCCATTAAAATCAGAACTACATTAAGATTAACAAGAGAGAGGAGGAAAGAGAGAAGAAAATCTCAATTATGCTATCCAAAATTGTATTTTTTCATTTACAGTGTACATTCAATATGATTCTGTATTAGTTTCAAGTATTCAGTATAGTGGTTAGAAAATCAGATGTTTTACAAAGTGGTACCCAGGTGGCACCATACATAGTTATTACAGTATTATTTTTTTGTAATATTTTTTAAAAGATTTATTATTTTTAGAGGGAGGGAAAGCGGCAGAGGCAGAATGAGAGAGAGATCAATGTGTGGTACCCTATGCTGTACTTTACATCCCCATGACTATCAATCTGTGTTTCTTAATTCCTTCACTTTTTTCACCCAGCCCTGCAACCTCTTCCCCTCTGGCAACCATCAGTCTGAACTAGGTATCTATTCAATTGTTTCCATTTTCTTTTTGCAGTTACTTTGCCAGTCAGTGATACTGTACCGGCCTACAAACCCAAGGTCGCTGGTTCGATTTCCAGTCAGGGCACATAACCAGGTGTGAATATTATTTCAAATTAATGTTTTGGTTTTCTTGAGATATATACCCAGAAGTGGAATCGCTGGGTTGTAAGGTAGATCCATTCCTAAGTTTTGTACTCCATACTGTTTTCCATAATGGCTGCATCACTCTATACTCCCAGCAACAATGCACAAGGGTTCCCCTTTCACCACATCCTTCCCAGCACCTGTTATTTGTTGATTCATTAATGATAGCTATTTGACAGGCATGAGGTTGTAGCATATTGTAGTTTTAATCTGCATTTCTCTCATAATTAGTGATGTTGAGCATCTTTTCATATGTCTATTGGCCACCTGTAGGTCTTTGTTGGAAAAGTGTTTGTCCAGGCCCTCTATTTTTTTTTTTTTTTAAAGACACTATTTTTTTTAGATTTTACTTCATTATTTTTAGAAAGAGGGGAAGGGAGAGAGGCAGAGAGGAAGAGAGACATCAATGTATGGGTGCCTTTCACCTGCCTCCAGCTACAGATCTGGCTGGAGACCTGGCTTGCAACCTGGTTATGTGCCCTGACTGGGAATTGAACCAGCAATCTCTGGGTTTGCAGGCCAGCACCTTATCCACTGTGCCACCAGCCAGGGCCTATATTGTTCTTTTAGACTCCATTTTGTTCATTTCCATTCTGATCTTTACTATATCCTCTCTCCTACTCACTTTGGAGAGAGTAGGGCTTTGTATCTTGTTCTTTTTCTAGTTCTTTTAGGTATAAGGTTCAATTGTTTATTTGAGATTTTTTTCTCATTTCTTATTTTTAAAAGAATTTTATTTTTAGAGGGGAAGGGAAAGAGAAGGATGAGGAGAGAAACACTGATGTCGGAGAGAAACATGGATCAGTTGCCTCTTGCACACCCCCACACCAGGGCCTGAACCCGCAACCTAGGCATGTGCCCTGACTGGGAATTGAACTGACAGCCTTTTGCTTTGCAGAATGATACCCAACCAGCTGAGCAACCAGCCTGTGCAAGATTTTTCTTGTTTCTTGAAGCAGACCGGCAATGCTATAAATTCTCCTGCCTATGACTGACCCTGAGCTCCCTGTTAGAAGATACAAAACAATCCACAGTTGCTGGCTGCCTCCGCTGGGCCTGGGTGTGTGTGAGAGGTACCAAGCTGTGTGGTGAGGCCAGTTCCCACCAGTACTGAGCCTGGGGCAGGTCAGCAAAAGGCCCAAGGCACCCAAAGACCCAGCTCTGCCTGTCGGTTGCTTGTTTAGGGTCAGAATCACCAGGTAGGGGTGAGTGGTTAAACCAAGTTGATACAGATTCAAACTTGGTGCCAGTGCTGGGTCTACAGTACTCAGCAAAAGTCTCAGGACACAACAAGGCCAGCCTCCAACCTCATGGGGCCTTTGGAACTTTGTGGGAGCCATCAGGATAAATAAGGCTAATAGAGTTCCTCAGGCTAAAATAGGTTAAGATTTGGCCATGCGGATCCCTGCAAAATTGTTTAAATCTACTCCACAATATTTTTTTATATGTCTATAGTGGCAAGTACATGGCTATTTGACAAGACTTTATTTCAAAACACATAATTAAAGAAGAAATAAGCACATCTTAAAATCTTTATAACAACTTTATTACTTTCATTACCTCACCTCCAGTTACTGACCCTTTGCTCATTCTAGCCACATGGGACTCCTACTAAAACTCAAAGGCCCAGGCACCCCATTTCACAGACTGTACTCTGTTCCCTCACTCTGGAGATGCACACGGCTCACTGCTGTGTGCCCTTCAGCCCTCTGCATAAATGACTCCTTCTTACAGGTTTCCCCTATCATATCTAAAAGTGCAACCAGATCTTCGCATTCTCTGTTAGCATTTTTCAAAATGCTAGTCACTGTCCAATACTAAATATTGTACTTGCTTCATTTATTATATGTCTAATGCAACTGGAATGTAAATACCATAAAGGCAGGAAATCTTGCTTTACTCAATGCTAGATCCCATGTCCAGAGAACAGTGCCTGACACTCAATAAATATTGAGTGGCTGAATAAATGAACTTTATTACTTATAACCTAAAGAAGAACTGAGTTAATCACTGGTACAGGATTTAATTATAGTTTCTTCAAACATATAGTTTTTAGAAGTTTAACAGAGAAATCTAAAACTTTGAGTATAAACATCAAAGTCTGAATAAAACTTAACTTGTTCCGATGCCTCTATTAGCTCTCATTTCCAAAAACTGTTACTAATAAACCTAATCTTTTGAAAAAGACACTCATAAATTAAGAACTAATATAAGATTTTCCGACGGTGTCCTTTATATTAAATGGACACCAACACACCATTATATCGAATGTCTTGTTTAATATTACTAAATCATTAGAAAAGCTTCTGAGAAAATGGAGCTCCTGAAGTTAGAGAGAGATCTTCTGTGACCAAGTAATTTATAATAAGCCATTCACATGAATAAAGCATTCTAAATATAACAGAAGTTACAATGTCACATCATGCTTGAGAGCTTTAAACTATTCATGTCATTTATATTTAACCCAGACTCTCTTACATAAAACTATTATTTAAAAATATTTTTTCTCAGCAATAACCTTTCTTTCCTGAAGTACAGAAAGGCATTATATAATTATATAATTTTTATTATATCAATGAAATAATTAAGTGATACCAGCAATTTTTAACATCATCCCTACACATTTGGAAAAAGTAAACCGAGAGATCAAAATACACAGTAAAGCCATAGGAGCAGCAGTTTTTCATTGCCAGCTCTCTCTAGATAAACACTGAGTGCAATTCTATGGGAGTATGGCTCCACACACTAAAATGAGGAATATGTCTGTTTACATGTGTCTCTTTCCTGCTCTGTATTATGCAGAAACCATACGCTACTGTAGTTAAGATTTACTCCATGTTCATATTAAAGTCCCATTTCAAAAATTTAAACATACAGCCACAAAGACCAATTACAATAGTTATTAGTACAATTCTTGGTGAACCAAAGACTTGAACGTTCCTAAAATTAGAATTGACTGTTCTTGTTTGTTTTCCTTGTTGAGCCAGACAGGCTCATTTTAACAACAGAACCAGGTACAAAGATGTAAATATCAACTTCTAATAAAAAATCACCACTAATATCTTAGCAGGGTGACCATTCTCTAGCTCATTATAGTTTTTTTTAAAGTGAGGTGACCCTGGAGGCTTGGTGGTATTAGGCTCAAAACATTTTTAGAATAAACAAAACTATCAAAACAAAAATATTTTTGCTAGCAAAAATATGTCAAACCTGGACTTTCAGGCTTACAGCAATATGTAATATCAAAGAAACAATTGCATATTTTAGATACTATGGAGTAAAATGAGTATAACGCTGCTATAGGCTAAGTAACATATATAGGACATTAGAAGCACTTGCTAAACAGAAAATTAAATATTAAACTATAATAAAGGTAAAATAAATTAGAGAGTTTTAAATGAGTATTTGCAAGTACCCACATAATGTCATAAACTGTGAGCTAACTGAAGACAGAGTGTGTCTGATATGCTGTTCCACTTACTTATGCACTCACTGGTTGTTTACCTACCCTGATTGGGGGTAGAACCTGCAACCTTGCCATATCAGACAATACTCTTAACAAACTAAGCTACCCAGCGAGGTCCAGACGTTTTTTTTTCTTGGTCAACAAACATTAACATCATTTTACCCAGTTCCAACATAAATCCTGACAGAATTTTGGTTAAAGTACAATAAATGTTTTTTATTTATTTCTGATAAAAAGGAGTCATGACATATAGTTGACCCTTGAACAACATGAAGCGCTGACCCCCTGCACAGTCCAACATCTACATGTTTTTTTTACATACAACTTTTGACTTCTGCAAAACTTAACTACTAACAGCCCACTGTTGACTGGAAGCATTACCAAAAATAAAAGCAGGCATTTAATTCATATTTTGTATATTACATGTATTATATACTGTATTTTTATAATAAAGTAACCTAGAGAAAAGAAAATATTAAGGAAATCATAGGGAAAATAAAATACATTTACAGTATTTCCTGAAAAATATCCACATCCTGAGCACCTCAAACCTGTGTTGTTCAAGTATCAATCGTATTCTTAGATAGCCAGCATGCTTTTCCCTTTCGTTCAGGTCAATGAAATTTTATAATGTTTTTCATATACAACTGTGCTTATTTATCCTACTGTCTAGTATTTAAAATAAGAAAATATTTATTATCTTCTAATATTATATTGATTTTTCCATTATTTAATTTTATTGTACATGCTAGAACATACAAAACACTGAATAATAATAGAGGGTATACCTGTGATTAGACATAGCTTTAATATTTCACTGTTAAAATGTTTGCTTTTTTGTTTTTTATATAAATATTTACTATACATATTTATGTAATCAGAAAAACTGTTGAATTTTATCAAATGCTTTTCCAGCATCTATTGATATAACCACCTGATTTTATTCCTTCAATTTGATTAACTCTATGTCCACTGGTATTTTAATTTGTTCAGAGTAAACAATTTTTGGTTAAAGGCTATTACTATGTCCTTTCCATTTCCAGAGTTCTTATTCAACATATTTTGTCACTCTACCATTGGTCAGGTGAATACTCTGAAAGGTCCGTTGCTTATTACTCACTGTTTCTTCTCTTGAGACCTTGATTATGATTTATTTGAGGTTTAGGTAGAATTTGTTCAAGTAGTTCCCTCAAATGGGGTAAATTTAGAGTTATATTTTGTGAACCTGACTAAAAGGAAGATTTCTTTCTAAAACTAAACATGAAAATTATATACAAAATAAAGAAACAGACCATTCTCAATAAAAATGTAAGCAAGACTAGGATGTCTGTACATCACTCCTCTGTACCAACACCTCACCGAATCCTTTATACATAAGCTCTCATTTAATTTCTCCAATCAACCTGTAAATCCATTAAGGGTTCCCCAGCTAGGGCACATAATGAGGCTGCAAGCCAGGTCTCCAGCCAGGTCTGTAGCTGGAGGCAAGCGAAAAGAAGACAACCATACACTGATGTCTCTCTACCCCTCTGCCTCTCTCCCTTCCCCTCTCTCTAAAAATAAAAATAATAAAATCTTTTTAAAATTTTAAAGAATTTTAAAATAAATAAATAAATATGAGCAAAGTGAACTCTAAGATAATTAATATATTACCTAGAGTTACATTATAAGAAAAATAGGGGAATGAATAAAAATAGGAATTTGTATAGATGTCATGATCATAGACTATTCTAAGAACATCAACTTACTACAGGTAATAAACAAGTTAAGCAAAGCTACAGGATCCAGGGGAAACCCCAAAAAGAGCACCCTATTGAAGACAGATTGTGCTGTGGAGAGAAAATGAGCTCTGGAGCCAAATATGTCCGATTAAGTCAAGCAGACCAGCCTAGGGAGTTAATTGGAAAGTGTGCATTGCTCAGATTAGCATCTGCAGGATCACTTTCGAGATAACCCTAGGGGATGAACCGGGACCAAGTTGCTCAGCAACATCAGTCATCTAAAGCAACCCTGAAATACCTGGCCAAACGCCTCTAGTCCTGGTTCACAGAGGTCCAGGGCAGCCATCTCAACTATGTGAGAAGTTAAGAACCCTAATCCCCTCTAAGGTCCCATTCGCTTTATTTATTTCCCAATAAAACTACCTTCACTCTCTGTTAACTACCTCATTCTTCTTTCTTCCTTGACTCCCTTTCTTTCCGATTCTTCCCTACTACCTCTTTTCCCCATTATCTTAATCAACCACCCCCTTTTGAACTGCTTTCTCCTCTCTCAACATCAGAGTCTGGTTTCAAGAGCATTCATATATACCTTCATTACTTCCATATAAATGTTGATATCAAAAGCCCTCTCTCTCTTCCAATACTAATATTTTAAGAAAGTTTAGACTACTCAGCTTATGACAGAGACTACAGAATGGACTGAACACTCTAATCTGTGTACATGAATGTATTACATGGCTTTAGAAAAAAAAAATGATCCCCTAAGTAGATGAAAACTTCCATCATTATTATTTGCAAAATTTAACAGGTAATCTAAGAATACTAGTATGAAAGAAAGAAACTCAGTATTGCTGTGTCCCTCAGTACCACAGTGCTTTTCCATTTGGACTTAATAACACCTCACATATAATAAATGATTCACAAAGAAAATACAAGACATTGGCAGCTTACTATCGTGGGAACCAAAAACTAGTAATCACACAATGCTTTTAATTCTTTTTTTCTTTGTTTTTAAGATTTTATTTTTATCTTTTTTTTCTTTTTTCTTTTATTGTTACTTATCACTTTACTAAAATGTTATCAGAAACAGATGTCAGCAGCACAATTCTGATGGAATTAGTTAACTTTTCATTCACTTGCATAGCAAACGAAGCATCACCCAGGTGAGAAGCTACAATGCCGAAGCCCCAGGCAGTGTTAGGCAACACCATTTAACCTGCACTGTGACTGGAAGAGTTTATTAGCTTTATTATTAATGAGTATTTAGCTGATAAAGTTCCCAGTTCTCTTAAAAGTTAAAATCAGTTAAATGTCTAAGTAAATGATAAAATACTCAAATCTCTCTAAATGTATAATTAATATAGCTATATAAATTAGCAGTATAGCAACAAAACATAACCATTAATATGATTTCCCAAGAACATGTCAGGTATGGTCTATATCCCTAAATAAGCTAAAACCTACAGATAAAGAAACTTAGTGAGTGAAATGGAAACATAATCTATACTTAAAAAATAAATCAAGAGGATGACTGGATAAACAAAATGTGCTATAAACATACAATGGAATATTATTCAACCTGAAAAAAGGAAGGAAAACCTGTCATGTTAGGCTATGAATGAACCTTGAGGACATTATGCTAAATAAAATAAGCCAGTTACAAAAAGATAAACACTGTATGATTCTACTTGTTTGAACTATCTAAAGTAGTCCAATTCATAAAGATAGAAAGTAGAATTGTGGTTACCAAGAACAGGGTGTATGGGAGAAATGGAGATTCTTTAACAGTATAGAGTTCCAGCTTTGTAAGATAAAAAATGTTCTGAAGATCCACTGTACAACCAAATGAATATACTTAATACTAAAAATGGTTAAGATGGTAAATTTAGTGTTATGTTTTTTATTTAGCACAATTTAAAATTTTTTAAATGGAGAATGAAAAATTTAAAAAAAAAAATTTGTAGTCAAACTTTTCTGACAAAGAAATCTTCCAGGTAAAACACATTTGTTATGTTACAACTTTAAGAAAGCCAAAAGGTTTTCATATCTGATGAGTAATGCATATGATAGGGTGGCTTTCCCCTATCAATTCTGACAAGTAAAACCAGATTAAGACCTTAGAACTAGTCCCTTATCCACACCCACCTACCCTTCCTCTCCCTGAGGCTCTAGGGTCCTAAATGAGGCTCTTTTCTGTAAAGCCCTTCACCAATATAATCAGTCCCCAAGAAGCAACTTGCCACCCAGGAATGGTCAGCCCAGCACCACGGTAGATTTTTTTTCTTCCTTCCTCTTCTTTCCCATCATCGCTAAAAAGCCACTGCTGCTTAGGACTTCCCCTCCCTCCTCGAAAATGAGGAATAAATTAAGATGAGCTCAAGTAAATAAAAATGGAGAGAATTCACTGCTAGAAGACATGCCTTGTAAGACATACTAAAGGGAGCCCTTCAGGCTGAAATGAAAGGGCCGTACACAAGAAATCAAATCCACAATGAAATAAAAAGAGAAGTAAAGGTAACTAAACAGCTAATCTAAAAGACAGCACAAATTTATTTTTTGTTTGTAACTCTATATTGCACTTCTACCATGAGCTTAAATTACAATCTCCCCCATCCCCACAAAGTAAGAATACAATAGGTAAAAATAGTGGACCTGTTCCACTTCTGAAGTGGAGACAGTGAAGAGATAAAGAAAATATAATGGAGGCATCTCTGATAAGAAAACACTGCAAATCAAACCTGTAGTGGGTGAATCACATACTTCTTCATGTCACAGACATACTGTTATTACTTGACAGTTTAGCTCAATGTGGTTTTAAAACACTAACCTTATCTTGTTCATTTTACCTCCTTTTATCTCTTGAATCCCCTTCTATTATCCCAGCTAATATTTTATTTTATTTTATTTTTAAGATTTTATTTATTATTTTTAGAGAGAGGCAGAGGCAGAGAGGTAGAGAGACGTCAATGTATGGTTGCCTTTCACCTGCCTCCGCTACAGACCTGGCTGGAGACCTGGCTTGCAACCTGGCTGGGAATTGAACCAGCGACCTTTGGATTCATAGGCCAGTGCCTTATCCACTGAGCCACCAGCCAGGGCCCCAGCTAATATTTTAATCGAGGCTGTCATCAGTTCTCATCTGGATTATTGGGAGCTTCCTAATGGGTCTTCCTAATTTTGGTTCCTAATCCATTTCTTCCACTGCTGCTATTAGTGACATAACAAAAAAAAAGGGGGGTGGCGTGGAAAAAACCAGAGCCCATCATTCTGTTTTAATTCTTTCAGTGGCTCTCCATAACCTTCAAGGGAAATAAATCAGAATATCCAGGATTAAATGCAAAGCTTCATGACATGACCACTACTTTTCTCTCCAGCACTGGCACCACCACATAAATAAATGACTGACACCAATACTCCTACTACCATACTACTGCTCCTGGGAGTTTTCCGGGTCCCAGAAGTTTTATGTCTCCCTTTACACATCCTACTTTCTCTAATTAGAAAAACTGGGTCTTGTTCTTCTATAACCACATCTCTACTCCAACAAAGACTTCCTTTTCTTTAGGACACTATACCACATACCTACACCAACCCCCAAAATGCTGAGTTTTATCATTATCTAGACACAATTGTCATAGTACTTATCAAAATGTAACATAAATACTTGCTTGCCAATGTATTTCTTACACAGACTTAAGCTATTTAAGCATAATGACGCCTGCATTGCTACATTGTATCCCTACATATACACAGAGTCCCTGGCATGGAGAAGGTGGTTAATAAATGTTTTTAAAATGAATTAAAGGATGAAACTAGTTGTACACTAAAGACTTATGGAGAGGCCTTTCAATTTTTACTTTCTATTACCAAAGCAATAATCTAAATAAAACTGAAATACCAATATTAATATTTATCAATTCTATAATAAGTAAAGTAAGTAAATAAACAATATAATGTTTTTAGTTTTTATAATCACTATTTTTTTAGGTTTTAAAGATTTGTGAAATGTTTGCAGTATTTTATTTTTCAATTTTTATGTATGTATACTTAACATACAATATTTATTTCAGGTATGAAATATAGTAATTCAATCTCTGTATAATAGTTCACTTTTGTAGCTCATTCTTCAAAACATTTCTTCAATTGCAAGAAAATGTAGCTCAGTATAAATATGAAGACCCTACTCAAATTTTTACAATTAAGAAAATGAGTTTCTTTCAATTTCTGATCCAAAATTCCCAAGAAACCTTACAGCAAATTAAATATGACCTGTGTATGATTTATATGTAGAACTTTAGAAGTAGAAAAGAGAGATATATTTAACTTACTTTATCTCATGGTACAAACTAACATTAGGGGAATTATTTTTAATGCTATGGATGAAAAACTTGACATTTTTAACCTGGAAATGCTAAGCTTAAACATCACAATTACCAATAAATAGACTGCAATTGTGTTAAAAACCTTTGAAACTACAAAATTTTCAGCAGACCTAAAAATGTTTAATGTGCTATAGATCAGGTTGTATTCTAAGGTAGGGGAAAGGTCCTATTGTCTTTAGTCCTTTCTTCTTTAGGTTCCATTCTTCCTGGCATATAAAATAGGGTTGACGAGCATCCCTCCCCTCATAAGATTTCTGAAAGGACTAGAATCCATGTATCACACTCAGAACAGTGCATAATACCTAGTAAAACCTCAATGTACATCTAGGTATTATTATTACTACTATAATAACTACGAAATGCCCAAGTCCCCAAAAGTTACTCGTAGACTGTTCTTCAAAGGAAAAGATAGCCCACCACTCAGATGAACCTACATTTGTTAATACAACCACCACCATATCTATCTGCACTTCTTATGATTCTCATTTAATTGAAGAAAGATCTTATGATTATTGTCATAGGCTTACTCTTAAATAATTAACTTCACAAATAAAAGTACTGGAAATAAGCCCTGGCTGTTGTGGCTCAGAGGCCTGGCACCAGCCTGCGAACCCAAAGGTCACTGGTTCCATTCCCAGCCAGGGCACATAACCAGGTTGCAAGCCAGGTCCATAGCTGGAGGCACGTGAAAGGCAATTCTACAATGATGCTTCTCTCCTTTTCTTTCTCCCTCCCTGTCCTTTTCTCTGAAGATAATAAAATTGGAAAAAAAAAAAAAAAAAGTACTGGAAATACAACTCCCCTCCCCTCAAAAAGAAAGTCAGCACTTAACCACGAACCTGAACTCAACAGAACTGATTCGGAATTACCGCAGCTTGACCTCCCTTTCTTCACTGGTCCAATGGAGAAAGAACATAATACCTATCAGATCTCACAGGGTTAATTGTGAGGATTAAAGAAACTAATTTATGCAGAACTGTCTGCTAAAGAGATATAAATTTTATTATTTATGAAAATTCTTCATAAGTTAATAATAGCATTGCTATAAAAAGGTCAGAAAATGAAATATATATATATTTATATAAATAATATATATTTATATTATATATATATATATATATATTTCCACATGTTAAGCACAGATCTTCCATGCCTTTTTCAGAAGTCAGAAGTCTTGACTTCTTTAGGCACAACTTTATTTGGTTTGGGTGCATACAAAGAACACCTCATAAGGTATTTCCTTCAAGAACACTTTGTATTACTTTGCTTAAGAAACGCTTTCCATGTTGATTGAAAAGAGATGAAAAGAACTAACAACTTCACCAAAAGCAGAAATGATGGAAGAGGTGAGAAAGAATCTTTGGCTTTGGGAATTTCTCTTAAAAGTGTTTAGGCAAAGTGAATAGTTTAACTAAACACAGTACTCAAAACATGGATCCAGAGTCCTACTCAAAACTTTGCCAGAACACAACATTCTTGCAATTACATGCATTTTCTTGCTGGACACTCAGCACTAGGAAGGCAAATTCATGGAAAGAATGAGGGTGCAAGGATGAATGTGCACTAATGTGAACTTGCTACTCTGTAGCAGGCAGGGTAAAAGGCACTTTTATCTGGTTTTTTATATAACTCACAACACCCTGGAGAGGTATCAATTGCTTTTCTACAGATGATAAAATTGAGGTTCAAAGAGATTGTTACTTATATCACAGAGATGGTACGTAGAGAGATTAGAAAGCTAAACAGAAAGGTCTGACTTCAATAGCATTTCTTTGCATTTCATCATATTATTACTCGATGAAGACATCAAAATTTTAAAATACTGCCAGGATTTATATGTCACAGAAGTAGCTAGTTACGTAAGGTATCAAGATGTACAGGAAATGTCAACACATGTTTCTCTGGTCCCTTCAACGTGAAAGAACAGAGTAAAGAAGTAATTTCTCTGAATAACTGATTTAAATGTGATGAAAATGTGTCCTTCATTCAAATAACATTCTATTACACCAGAATAATCCTCTAACCCTACATAATGGTTTTGGTAAATGTCAAAAAGTCATACTGAGAAGCTCTGATTCATCCAAGATACCTTTTCTAAATTAGCCTAGTAATATAGAAAATATTTCTAGGGAGAGGAGAGTGATTACTCAGGCACATGCTCCTCATTAAGAAAAATACAAAACTTATTTATATACTATAAGAAAAAGTAATTTTATAGTAAAAAAATGGCAGGATATAACTTTAAAAGATATCAAATATTTAGCACCTTTGCTGGTTCTATATAGAGCTCTGTCTCATCAAGTCAGCTTCCTATATACACTTTCATGGCAGGAGGGGAAACCTATAAGAGAAAGACTGTCAAATACGAATAAAACAAAGGTTCTCTGGTTTATATGTAATCAATTCTTTCAAAGTAAACCAGTATTTTTCCCTATGAATTTTCCTTTGGAAAACACAGAAGTAAATCTCACTTGATCAAGGAAATTGCCAAAAGGCTACGTGTTAATATAACATGGCTGGCTTAATTTGTCTATTACAAGACACTCAAGTCTGATCTCTGGACCAGGAAAATTAATTCTTTTCAGCCAATTGTTTTTCATGTAAGTCTAAATTACCCACAACTAAAAGAGACAGAATAATGACATTACATGATGGCCCAAACACATGAATCAATGGTGAAGCAAGAAAAACAAATGTGGACCCTATGAGAAAAGATAACATTTGTGTCAGGTTTATCTCTCTCCCACAGGAGTTTCAAGAATGTAGCTTAATTCACAAACTTTGACTCCCAGACCCTTCCACCCAGGGAAAAAAAATGATGCTGCCTTTAATAAACAAAACAAAACAAAACAAAACAACTCAAATGTCAGTAAATGAATGAAAGGAAGCATAGTTTTCCAAGATGACTTTTTAAGTCCACATACTTTTTTTCTGGTTGCTGTCAGTTACTTTTCTAATTTTTAATTCTAATAAAAATTTTAACATAACTAAGAAAGGCAAACTAAAATTACTTGGGGATTTTTATGCAAAACTTTCAATTGTGTGTCCTAAACTCTTTTACTCCAAAGTGAGTCCACAAACTTTGACAGATGTTTTATAACTCTGTTTAAACATTTAGTCAGTAAAAGGATGAAATTAAGAAAAAAAAAAAAAAAAAACTCAGAATGATTTCATTCTTCTCAAAAACCAGGGTGGTCTATGGGCAATTTTGGTACCAGTGGTGTTGCCGGGGGAACAAAATGAAAACAGGTGCCATCAAATTCAAATTAAAGATTTAGTTCTATTTTAAACCACCTTAAACAATGTTTCCATAAACTTTCTAACTGATACTACTATAAATTTGACAACATTTTATAACAAGAAAAGGATTATAAATTGTCTGTAGACCATCAAATTTTAACTGTAACAAATTTAGACTGATTGGCAACACTTCCTTAAAAAAAAAAAGCTTTCATTAAATATGCAGCATCATTTGAAAAATGGAATGAATATATAATAAAAGGCAGGTCAAAATAAGAAAACATAACAAGTATAAACTTTGACAGTCTTTTCGAAAGATTCTAATTTGTTTTGAATCTGCAGTTTTTAAAAAAATCAAGTACAAAATAATTTAAATTCCCAGCATATAAGGAAAAAGTTATATAATTAATAACATTATGAAAAGCTTGTCCATTCCTCATAAATCTGTGGTGTAAGTTTTATTGTTAAAAACCGAATAAAGTTTCCAGTATAAAATATCCAATAAATTTTATTTTATTAGTATTAGTATTTAGTATTGAAAAGAATATAAGTATTTGGCTTCTACCATTAAACAGTACTTTTTTAAATTCCTAAAAGAAATGAAACAACTGCCTCTTAAGAAATACATTACAATATTAAATATTTTCTTGTTTTATGTGGTCATTGATAAAACAATTTTATTTTGTTAAAAGAGTTTTATTCTAAGAAATGAGCTAAGAGAAATTTCCAGATATGTTATATTGCAGATAGGCTAATGTTCTTGATAAGACTATGAGTCTTTCAGAAAGACTTAAGTACTATGTTACCAATGAAAATTCTAAACAGATAGGTAAAATGAGATGCACATTCTGCAGTATCATTAATTTAATTAGAAAATAATTTCACTGTATCAGTTTTTAAACTTGAAAAAATTTGAAACTTACAGGGGCACTTCATCTTGTACAGATGAAAGTTCTTTTATTCTGATCATAAATAATCAAATTCCGTTGTCATTTCAAATCTTTCAGACAGTCCAAAGTTTTATTTTTAGCCATGCTCTGGGGCATCACAAGTAGGTTCATTAGTGTGGAATCACAGCTTACAGTCAACTCCATTAGCTGGATTCTTTCCAATCCTTAATCACACTGAGGATTTCATCAGCTAGTTCCCCCAAAAAGTTAGTTTTCAGTATTAATAGGTAAACATCTTTGAAACATATTTCTAATTTAATTTTTTCATCCATTAAATTGTATTTTCAAAAATCTTTTTTCAGATTAGCACTTGTATTTGAATCACAAAAGAAAAACACACAGTATTACATAAAGTTGAGCAATGTAAAACTTCCTTTACGGTTATATTAAACTTTCAAATAATCTCACTTGTGGATAATTATAAAATTACTGTACTGGTCTACTGCTTACTTTGAAAGTGATTAATCAAAGTCAGAGAAAGCCAACCATCAACTAAAGTGTGTTTTGAATTTCCTTCTCAAAGAAATGTCAAAAAGAGATGAGTCAATTTTACTTTAATTAAAACCTCATTTACAAATATGAAATAAATGTTTTCTATTTAATTCCAATTATATTTCAATTGTATCCAGCTTTCAAACTGCTTCTGCTACTTGATTACACGTGCCAAATTAATCTTTTTCTTATGCTTCATATAAACAGACTTAAAATCAAAAGACTTGAATATCTATCTAATAGGTATCAAGTATTCTATCTTATTTTAAATCAAAGAGCTCATTAACAAACAAATTAACTATAAACAAATTAGACTCAACTCATTAATGGCTTATTTATCACTTAAGCAATGTATTACCCTAAGAATACTTAAATTTCATTTTTCAAATTTTAGAAACTATATTTTCTTATAGTCTCCATTATCTCATAGAGCACAAAAAATTATTAGCCTAGAGTTCTAACTTTGAATTGCTTTCACAGAAAAAGTAACTTTTACTACTCAAACCAGGATATGTTTTAGCAACAAAATCATTCAACTCCTGTAATCCAGAAAAAACTTCTCTAACACCAAACCCACCAAGTTTCAGATGTGTGTATTTGATTGCTTCAAATGCAGGAAGTCTGTCCTTTTTACATTCTAAACTCCTTATATAGCCTTTCAAAGAATAAAGACAAGAAATAGATTCATGTAAAATATTTGTTTTATTAATAAGCAGCATGTCTTCTCAGGGTGCTTCATACAGATTGTCAAGGAACTACCCCAAAAAATCAATGAATAGGTAGAGAAATACAGAGCTTGCAACAGAATCAAGTAGCATGTTAAACAACTAAAGGTAACAGTACCATTCTGTATAACACATGACTCAAACAAATCTCCTGCTTCTCCCTTTCTTTCATTTACTTCTTTCCTCCCATACTGTTCTACTTACAGCCCAGCCCTTCAAAGGCACCTGAAGGCAGGGAAAATTCTGGATGCCTTGCACGTGAGAGAACAAGTAATGCACTGATGAAATGGAGAGATATTCAGAGAAGGCTCTAGCTCCCAGCATCCTTCAACCTAAGCTTGACCATCTGTAACTAGTAGAAAACTGTACTTATAAATTGTCAACATTTTTCAAGAGTTTCATTTTTTTTTTTTTAAGATTTTATTTCCTTATTTTTAGAAAGAGGGAAAGGGAGAGAGGCAGAGAGGGAGAGAGACATCAATGTATGGTTGCTTTTCACCTGCCTCCAGCCACAGATCTGACTGGAGACCTGGCTTGCAACCTGGTTATGTGCCCTGGCTGGGGAATCGAACCTTACCCACTGTGCTACCAGCCAGGGCTTAGAGTTTCATCTTGATAAATATTTAAAATTAGTACTTAGCTTAATGTATAAAAAATGAACAATGCCCTGGCCAGGTGGCTCAATTAGTTGAAGGGCATCATCCCATACAACAAAAAGGTTGCAGGATCAGTGCCTGGTCAAGGCACATGCCTAGATTGCGGGTTCAATTCCAAGTTGGGGTACATACAGGAGGCAACCAATTGATGTTTCTCTCTCACATCCCTATCTCCTCGCCTCTCCTCTCTCTCTAAATCATCAATAAACATATCCTCAGGTGAGGAGTTTAAAAAATTAATAGAAAAGAAATACTGGCTCGTGGTAAGAAGTAACCCTCTAGACATTTGTAGAGGACATTAGATTTAATATCAAATCCTTAGGCTCAATAAGCAGCTCACTGAATCCCATATGGTCAATACTGTGTTTAAATGTGAGAGTCAATATTAAAGAACAACATATGAAATACTAGAAATCTATTATTGACAAGGCAAATGAAATTAGAGGATGCACAATAAAGCTCTCCAGGCTGTGAAACTTCTCTTATTTCTGTCAACCGACTTTCAGAAACATGCCTCTCGAACAGAGGGCAGTTTATGTGAAAAGGGCTAACTCCTTACCTGAAAACTGCACACAGCACCTGTCTAAACCCATCTGAGGGGAAAAAAACCCAGTTCCTTCTAGAAGAAGCAAAGCTGAGACTCTGTTAATTATAACTATAAACAAATTAAAGAGCCATAAATTCAATAAATAAAAAAAATGAAACTTAGTAATGGTATTTGTATACATACAAAGATAACAAATACAATCTTTTAAATGTAAACAAAATACAATCTTTTATATGTAAAACAAAATGCTTAAGGATTCACTGATAAACTTATCTGAGGTAAGTGTTGAGATTTAGAGATATAAATTTTTTACTGCCCTAAGGGAAACATTTTCTATAATATCATACATCTGACATTATAATAAAATTATGGCTCAGAAATCTGTTTTACATAAAATCTCTCCTCTACATGTCATCAAGCTAATTGCTTGGACAACATCACCACTCCTTTGCCCCCTCTAGCAGCTTTAGAAGAGAAAGGGGTCTGTGTTTTGTTTTGTCTTCTGGTACTCAAGGTTCAGTTAAGAGAAAAAGCCCATAAAAGAAATCTTTATTTCCCCAAAGGTTTCAAAGCAATTGCTTCAGTATATCAAAAGGATGCTTTCTCTATTTCCAAACCATATAATTTAAGAGCAAAGGGTTATTTAAGATGATTTAACTTTTCTCAAAAAAAAAGTGGAAAGTTAGGCGGTAAGAAGGTTTAGTGATCAGAATTCTGAGAAACAGCCAAATTTTGGCACATTCAGATCATCATGTATTAATATTGCATGGAGGAGTGTCCTTGAAGAACTTTTGAGGCAGGCTTAAATTTTACATAAAGAAAGGCTATTTAATTGTTGTGAAGTGCTTCAGATCTCCAAGAAACAGCTACCATACTTTGTTGTGTTTCTGAAACAAAACACATTATAAATTTTGGGTGGTATTTAGCTCCAAAAATACCAAAGTATCAAAAAAATAATGCTCATAATTAATACTTGATTTTATATATGTTATGCATGGCTTCTAAACTTCATAACTGCCCAGACATCCAACTACAGCACATAAACTTTTCCAACTGCACCTTGTCACAGAATTTCCTTTCCAATTTAATTCAGTATGTACTGAGGATCTACATTACAAAAGGATAAATAGGATACCACAGTACATCTGGGTTAAAAGGAGAGGTCTTAACAGTTCACTGGCTGGATTCTAATACTGAGTCTTCCAAGTCCTAGTTTATACAACTTCCCTATACATTACTTTTATTATCTATAAACTATAGATACTAGTAGAAACACCTACTTCACAATATTCAATGAGGATTAAAATAAGTACACACAACCATAAAAAGGAAAAAGGTACTGATACATGCTACAACATGAATAAACCTTGACAACATAAAGCCAAGTGAAAGAAGCCAGTGACAAAAGACCACATATTGCATGATTCCATTCATGTGAAATGTCCAGAATAGAAGGCCACAGTGACAGAATGGAAATTGGTGGTTGTCAGGGTCTGGAGAAAGGAAGGAATAAGAAGAAAATACTAAATAAGTACTGAGTTTCATTTTGGAATGATGGAAATATTTTAGAACTAGATAGAGGTAATAGTTACAGAATATCGTGAATATATTAAATGCAACTCAACTGTTCACGTTAGAATAGTTAATTTTATGTTATATTGATTTCATCTCAATAAATTCAAATTAAAAATAAGTAGTAAACTACTGACACTTTCAAAATTATGTAGAACAATGCTAGGCATAAAAAAAAGGTTCAGTAAACATCAGCTATAGTTATTATTAGCCATACCACACACAAAAAAATGAGTAAATGCATAGGATACTATTTATTAGTCCAAAAATTCCAATGATATACAAATGTTTAAAATTTTAGGTTTACTTTTAAGTTCATTTTAACTATTTTATATTTTTTACATTCAGCATAAAATTGTGTAATTCATCTACCAGGAATTCATTTCCCCCAAAAAAGATACCCAGACAGGAAACACATATGTAAAATGGCAACTAAAAAATTACTTTGTGTATTTATTGTTCTATGTTGTCTACACTATAAATGTAATTTTGACATATAGTACTTATGTATTAAACTATCTGGGAAAAAAACTAAATTATTTTTTAAAGATTTTATGTATTTATTTTTAAAGAGGGGAAAGGGAGGGAAACAGCAAGGGAGAGAAATATGGATGCATCAGAAAAACCAATCAGTTGCCTCTCATACACCCCCAACTAGGGACCTGCCCAGCAACCCAGGCAGATGCCCTGACCAGGAATCAAACCATCAAGCTTTTGGTTTAAGGGTCAATGCCCAACCCACTGAGCCACAGCAGTCAGGGCAGAAACTAAATTATTAAGAAAACATACATATAATAACAATTAAAGAACTATTTTCTAAATTTAAGCCCATAAATCATAAACATATTGTTATACTTAGATATTAAACTAATGCAATAAGTAAAGTACTACTAAAAGACTCACACACAGATCTACAAATTAAGTTTTAGGTTCAATTTGTGATGAATTAGAAAAGTTCTTCATAATGGAAGACAAAATGGGAATCAAGAACTGTACCAGGCCAGGAAAAGTAAAGAAAGAAAGACATAAAATCATAAGGCTGTATTTATGGATATTAGAGATAATTTGCTCATTTTCCTACTTTAAGATTAAAAACATATATAAGTAGAAAAAAGTATTCCATATTTCAAACTTAAAGCTCCTATTCTATACTTTAGAGAAAATGTCAATAAACAAAGAGATCACAGTCAGCTCCCAAACTATTCATTACAGCAGTCAAAAGATCAAATCACTTCAAATAAAAAGTTACCAGAAGAAACTACGTGGCACTTTCAACTAATATCTCAAAAGAAAAACCATGAAATATTCCAAAAGCAAGAGAATGTTAACATTTTCCGTTTCATTGACTCACATACTTGTTTTGCTATTAGAAGGCTCTTTTTGTTTTCTTTGTTATGTATAATGTTTTTCTTTAAAATTTCCATTAAATATCTTATAAAAAGTTCCTGTTGGGAATGATAACCATATTTAAGTACATATTTATAAACAACAAATAAAACTGTCATTAATAATTTTAATATGAAATTAAATTACTGACATAAACTTTCAAATATTTTATGTTGACATCAGTCAAGAATTGGAGCATGACACATGCAACCTCTTAATGGTTCAAAAGTACAGAGTTAAGGTCAAGCTTTTAAAACAGCCAAATGTTTAACAATTAAAGAAAAGTACACATTAAGTACTTTATAAATAAAAATAGTTCAAATGAACAAGGCTTGTGGGAAATAAAACATTCTACATCACACGTCAACAACTTCATGCACTATGAGAAAGAACTTTACAACTATAAAAATTATTTTTAAAATGTTATCTTTTTCTCTGAAGATCTTTAAGAAGTCAGCTAGCTTCCTGGAATTATTTTGACGTGATTCACCCTAAACAAAGATACAATTTTCTTGCATCTCATGACCTCCATAAATATCTAAATATAAATATTATACATTCTTCATACCCACTGATCTGTAGGTCTAATTATCAAGAGTTGAGCAAGCTGTGGAAAACAGTATGGTGGGTCCTCAAAAATTCAACATAAAATCAATCACCATACGATCTAGCAATTGCACTTTTAAGTACATATCCAAAAGATTTAAAAGCAAGAAATCAAATAGATATTGTACAACCATGTTCATAGTAGCACTATTTACAATAGCCAAAAGGTGGAAACAACCCAAGAGCCCACCAACAGATATATGAAAAACAAAATGAAGAATACTTATACAATGGAGTATTACTCAGCCTTAAAAAGGAATAAAATTTTCACACATACTATGACACAGATAAACCTTGAGGACATTATCTAAGTGAATTCGGCCAGACACAAAAGAATATTATTGTATGATTCCACTTACATTAGGCACACAGAACAGTCACATTCATAGAAACAGAACGGTGGTTACTTGAGGCTTGGGAAAGGGTGTAATGAATGGGGAGTTACTATTCAATAAGCACAGAGTTTTAGTTTGAAGTAATAAAAAAAAAAATTCTAGAGGTGAACAGTGGTTATGGTTGCAGAATAATGTTAATGTATCTAATGTCACTTAAAATAGTTAAAAATAGCCCTGGCTGGTAGCACAGTGGATAAGGAGCTGCTTCAATTCTCCAGCCAGGGCACATAACCAGGTTGCAGGCTGGGTCTCCAGCCAGACCCATGGCTGAATGCAGGTGAGGGACAACTGTACATTGATGTTTCTCTCCCTCTCTCCCTTCCTCCCTCTCTGGAAATAATAATTTTTTTTTCAATTTATTTTTTAAAAAGTTAAAATAGTGAATTTTGTTATGTACATTTTATCACAATTTTTTTAAAAAGGAAAAAAAATTTAAAGTTCTGAAAATGGATTGGGGTGATGGCTGTACAAAAATGTGAATGAATATGCCATTGACCTGTACACTTAAAATGGTTAAAATGCTAAATTTTATGCTATGTGTATTTTCCAACAATTATTTTTTAAAAGTAGGTGAAACCTTTCAGTAATTACTTTCATTCTGAATTACTTATTTTTAGAGCCAGAATATAGTTGCTCAGAGGTTCTGAATACTTTTTTAGCAACTGAACCAGCACTATAACTAACCAGCACTCCTAAACCAAGCACTGCTTAGCAGAAGTTTTACTGCCCTTCAGCCTAGTGGCCCTGTTGAAATTTGGCAACCATCTAAGATGCTTTACATTGATTCTGCAGCAGTAAGTGATGTTCAAGGCATAAGCATGTTATAAAAGGAACATAACTTTAAATCCTTTTTCACCATAACTAATGACTGTCCTTAGACCCTCAATCCCATTCCCTGCTACCTTAACTAAGGTCTTGCTTCATTGTCTATCATTATTGGTTCCACTGCTTCCATCTTTAATCCTCTTCCTGGATCCTTCATCTCATCCTAAAACTAAATTAAGTCTTCTCTCTGTATTAAAACCTTCCCTCAACCATGATAGTTTCAAATGCTTCCTCTAACTTCCCTCCTTTTCTTTGCTGTCAGTCTAGTGGTGCTGCTTCCACTTCTCTACTTCCCATTCATTCCTTGACGACTCCTGCGCCACTCAAGTGAATTCGATCCTAAAAGTTAACCAGGACCTCCGATTTGAAAGCCTCTTCATACTACCCAATTTAAAGGCAAAGAAAAGACAAACATTCCTTCTTAAATAACTTCTTTTTTCATTTTTTGCCTGAAATAGCACATCCTCCTAATTTTTCTCTTATTATAGCCTCTTCTTTTTCCTGCCTCCTCTGAACTCCAAATATGGGTACTTGTAATTCTGTCCTTCATTTTTTCCCCTCTCTCCTAGGAACTTTTCGGAACTTTTCTCCTTGAAACTTCGCAAAAATATTGTATAAATGCAGAATACCAACAGCACAAATGATGCTAGAAGGAGTCAGGTAGTTGAGAACAATTCCACTTACTCCAATAACTAATTAGCTGGCAATTGGAGGAAAGCTTCACATGCATTTATCAGTGTTCAAGGTTAAGAAAACCACATTTGTATTTTTTGGCAGGTGAAATGCATTTTAAATGAAAAAACATTTAGAATGTTTTCTTTTGTAAATGACTGTACTGCTAGAAGGAAGTATCTAACAATCTGTTCGTTATTAATTGCATGTTTTTCTGGTATGGTTAATTATTTAGGCTTGATGTAATCATTCAGCTGGTTAAGACTGCTTACTGATACAAAGTAAAAGATAGGATGTATAAATTGCAATGTAAATATCAGTTTCTTCAGGCTCAAAAACAATTTTCTCTGTAAGAGAGTTTTAAATTTTTTATATAAAAATATTTGTACAAAATAAATAGAATAATAAAGTCCACAGAAAACTGATATACTTTAAAAGTTGTCAGAATACTAAACATTCTTTAAAAATATAATTTGTGATAATAAATAGTAATTTATTAGTATGAAAATTAAGACTAAGGACATTTTACACATTTTATTTTACAGCTTAATCATAAAAGCAAAATGCAAAATTATTTAAGAAATTTAAATTTAAAAAATATTTAAGGCTCAAAAATCTTAAGGATATTAAAGTTGGAAAGTAATATGTAGTTCAAAACAGTACATCCTCATGATCATTTTATATATATGTATATATATATATACACACACACACAAATATATATGTGACTATATACACGTATATATAATATACTCACAAACAGGAGTATCATATATAAAATAGTAACTGTGAATCTCTATGTAGAACAAGTGTAAGTTATTTTTATTTTCTTTATACTTTGCTTTCTTTCTTTATACCTTCCTTCCTTTGTACAGCAAACATTACATTTACAGTTGGGCTTCCTGGGAGAATAAATTCTATATTCCATTCAATTTTCTGCCTCATATTTTGATAGAGTGGAGAAAACCATCTCTATACAGAGTAGCTTATCATTGACAATGTTCTCATGTACCTGATCCATTAACAAATCTTATTAATACACTTTCAAAATATACCAGAAACCAACTACTTTTCATTATCTTCCCTTCTAACATCCTCATCCAAGTCGCCATCATTCCTTGCTTGACTTATACACATCTTCTATACTAGTTTATTGGATTCCATCTCATAATTTTTCAGGCTATTTTCATGCCACTTCTCTACTCAGAAATCCTCAGCAACTTCTCATCTCATTGAAAATAGAAGCCTAATTATTCACTGTAACCTTCAAGCGTCCATGATCTGTACCTGGAGTTGCCATGCATACTCCAACTTCAAGACCACCAAAATTGCAATCAATTGCCTCTATCAAGTATATTCTGCACCCATTTCCTTCATGGTTTTGTTGAAGTGTCATATTCTCAGTGATGCCTTTACTCACAACCCAACCATTCCATTCTACCCTAGAGACTTTCATCTTGCTTCTTTATTTTTCCTTCTGTAGGACTTATTACTATCAAACATGGTATCACCTCTCTCCTTTCTTAGAATACAAACTTAATAAAAGAATTTTTTTTACTGCAGTATCCTCAGTACCTGAAATAGTCCCTACCACAGAGGAGGTGCTCAGTGATATCTGCTGAATGAATAAACGCACTGCTGTGTAATGCCAAAGTTTCCTGGTCACGGTAACATCTGGCTCACCAAATATCATGAAATCAAATCATCTCATTTATTCCTATTCTGAAAATCAATACCTAAAATGACTTTAACAGAGGGCTCGAACAGCTGTGGTACACAATAACGTGATTATAATTTTTTAAGCCTAAAAGGACGAAGCATCTAGAATCTGCCCGGCAAAATTCAGGAATAAAAATTATGACCTGCTTTGATACATCAAAGGAACTCTAGGAGATCAATCACAATGCTATTATTGTTGATACTAAAAAGTAAGTAACGTTGTCTAAAACCAGACTGTTACTCTTTTAAGTTTTCCACTAAAATATTCACTTCCAGTCTATGAAGCTGGATATAAAACTTTCCGTATGTATAAACAGAAAACAAGCTCAATATCATACTACTATGCACCTGAGTATCTATTATCTAAGAGATACTGGGATAACTTATAAACATCAATCAATGCTGCACAAAGAAAGCTAAGGGGGACGAGGCAATTAGGTACTGTGAAAAAATGAGGGCAATCAGAAGAAATGCAGTCCATGGTGGCAGTGACACAAGCTAAGCAGGAGGTATGGATAATCTGGGTAAGTGCCACGGAAAAATAAATATCATGATTGGACTTGAGGCAAATGGAAACAGTTCAAATTGGCTTCATACAGAACTCTGTGGAACATATGATGTCCATATGTCCATTACCAACAAACTGAAACATGGAAAATAACAAAAGCCAATGCTGTGATGGCTGTAAGCACACACCCAATGCCCGTCTCTACCACACCACAGCAGCATAACTTACTACTGCTGCCAGGTAAGTTGGCAAAGAAGTCAAAAGCAATAAGAAAAGGGAAAAGGCCTAAATATAAACTGTTCTCTTTCCCTACAGGAAAAAGCTGGGATCTACACTAGAAAGTACAACAGAATGTGGCCACAATAAAGACTGAAAGTACTTTTTTTTTTTTGACAATTTCCAAAACTATAAAGTACTTTAGAAATAGATAGAAGTCAACATTTTATCCAAAACTACCAATGCTTTAAGATCCAAAGAACTAAAATGCATAAGGAAAGTGGAATAGAATGAACTAACCTCCAAGTTTTAAAAATTGCAAACGTGACCTTTCAAGTTTGAAATACAGAATAGAAAACAAAAGCAAACTGACCATCTTTTAGGAAGACTAGGAACCCGTTACATTATGTCAAGTCTGAAAGGTCTACAAACTTTCTTTCCATATTCTCTACTTCTCAAAGTAGTTTGTCCTCAGGATACAATCATAGTTGATATAAAAGTTGAGGTAAAGGTCATGAGGACCAATTGACTTAGCAAAACCAAAACTATTTAAAACAATAAACGCTACAAAAACCAATACCATCATCCTAGAGCCTATCTGGTAGTCGTGACCTTTTCAACCAATCAAAACCAGATAGTCCCAGTCAGATGAACTACATATCCAGTCAGGTGAACTACATATAAATAACTTGAGCTCTAATTCAGAAATATACTGGTTGTCACTCACTGAGACTGTATAGTAATAAAACCCAGCAATCAAAAATACATAACTATTTTATAGTAAATATCAATGTCATTCCTGTTTCAACCTGACTTCCCATTCTACCCCCAAACCCCCAGTACAATTTCTTGAGTAGCTGGAGTGTGGTTAAGGAAAGGAAGCTACGCTTGTTTGTATGGAATCTACCATTTCCTCCCTGCCAAAACACTTGTTTAAAAAGTCATGTAATATTTCTATTAAATTGTAAATGCAGCCGACAAGGAAATGGCCTACTGGCAGTGTATTACCTTTGTGGCAATGCCAACAGGCCTACAGCAAAATAGTGCACATGATAATTTCAACATGCATTCCCAAGTAACAAAATTGTGCTTTACATAAATACCACAGAACCTGAGCAAGATCCAGAAAAAGCAATGGGAAAATTTGCCCAAGCTTTCATGCTTGCCTGTATCAATTGTATGTCATAACTAAAGCAAAATAGAAAAGCATCCACATATGTCCAAGAAGCTTGTGAAGTTAGATCATATAACCCTGGGAAAACTATTGCAACTTAAATCTGTGTATTTCTTGTTAACCACTGTAACAACTCACTAATAAAAATTAAGAAAAACTGTGGGTATCAAATGAACCAAAATGTACTAACTACATACAATTCCTTAAACACCATAATGCAACTTATTAACAGGAACATATGTTCAGTGTAAGCCACAATTGTTATGTTAAATTACTTCTTCCTTTGATACTATTCATTTGATTACAGAATTTAAGAGATTCACAAACCTTCCAATTAGAATGGTGACCTTCAGTTTGTAAGTCACTTACTGCACTGCTTATAGTCACCTCTGATCATTTCTCCCTTACCTTTCATTACATAGCACAACTACATTGTAATTATACTATTTAAATGATCCCAGATGTAATAAAGATGATTCTATTTACGTAAGAGTTTACTGAAGACTAAGTTAACATAATCAAATCATTAATCTGTGATTAATACGGTCCTCTAAGACAGTGAAAGAATTCTACTCTGCAGGAATTTAAAATACAATTTTTTAAAGACAAGTATATCTTATCTATCTTCATTTTTTAAATGTTTGGCCAGTCCTAATTTCAAGTTATACATTTGCTGTAGATGCCATTTCCTCCAAAAACAGTATACTTTTTTAAAGGTATACACTCGAAATTACTGAGTCAACCTGTCCTCAGATACTTTTCAACCTCCCAACCTCCCAACACACATGCTCCCAGATACATGAGTCTAAAATAAATGTCAGCTCAGGTCTCTAGCTTGAACAGTTTCTATGGTTGGTTTAAAAACTTAACTAATATCATTATAGGAAGTCTATACAATTGCCTTTAAAATGTTAATCTTCAAACAGGCTGAACAATTATATCCACATTAGCAAATCAAAGCAACTATCCAGAAGCCAACACTGCAAGGGTGCTCTCACTAGTCTTTCTGATCTTCCTCAACAAGGGAACAGGATCTAAAGTACAACAAAAATATTCTAAGAATTATATCAATTTAAAATTAAAATTTTAAACAAATAAACTGTGCTTACTAAAAGTTTGAACATCAAGCTAAAAGTGATGATAGGCCTTTCAAGTTGTATTTGATTAGCATTTACTCACTTTCATTTCTTCGTTTATTTCACTGACTCTTACTCTGTTAAAATACAAAAGTTATTATTGTAAGAAAGATGAATGTGAGGTTGCCAGATTTCAATATGAACACCCTAGCCCTGACTGGGTGGTTCAGTAGTTTGGAGCACCACATCTCTGTCATATCTTGTTTCTTAACAAGGTTATAAACAGAGGCTGATGAAGTGTGCTTCATTCCCAACATTTAAAGAGAAGTTCAGTCCTGTCATCTAGGTGGTAGGTTCCTGAAATGAACCATTGAACTCCCTGACAACAGACTCTGTGTTCACCACCATATTCCAACACCCAGTACACAGACGATACATACTCAGTGCTAATGGGTATTTGTTGAAAGAGACTCTCCTACCTAGCATTTACCAAGCCTGATAGCCCATTTAAAAATTACTGTCCTCCCTCCTGCTCCCCCTCTGACCTTCACACATATACATCAAATAAATTAAATTTTTTTGTTTTCAACTCTTAAGGAATATCTCATCCTATAAGGGTTAGCCAAATTTCCTGCCTAAATTAATAAACTAAGGTGAATTATGCTGGAAAAAAATTCCTTTCCAGAAGCAAGAGTATTAGGGGGGAGGGGAATCATATTGATGCCATATACATACATATTTAATTTGCTTCCATATTAAAACACATAACAGTGGCATGCTGTTATAAAGAGTAAATAAAATTATACCTTAGACAAAATAATGAAAAACTCTCTTGAGGGTCATTGACTTTTAGAGCCCAATTTTCAATCTTTTTGGGCTAAGAAACCCTTGTTTCAAGGAGTCCCTATTTTCATTCAATGAAAATTATGAGAGAGGGGCTAAAAAGAAAAGAAAAAATAAAAAAAAAAAAAAAAAGAAAATTATGAGCCCTATCACCAGAAAAACGTGTATCTGCACAAACACCAACATTTAAATGCAATTTCTGGGATCCTCTGCCTCTGAATTCTCTGCGCCAGAGAAAGCTCATTTAACGCTCCTGTGAACCATGGTTTCCATCACTGGGCTGGTGTACAGTGAAAATGAAATAGAAAACATTTACTGTCTGACCTCAGGTTAGAAAAGAGAGTCCATATGTATCTCTGTCCTCATGGGCTCATTATTTCCATATTTGTCCTTTTCAGTAAAGGCTACAGAAGTCATCTCAGCAACCACAAGAAGGGCTTAAAAGCTTCCAGCACCCTCCCCTGGTTGGCAATCAACTCCTCTGGGTACTGTGTAAAGTCCCAACTTCTTCAACTCTACCTGATACCCTAAAATAATGTCAGGTGATGTTAAAGCAGCTGCCTGATCCTTTCCATAGCCAAAAGCTCCTTAAGTGACAACTGTAAATATTATTAAATAGGAACCCTCTTGCAAGAACTTGAATTGTCTCAACATGAGACTTGAAAAGTGACTTAATAATACTACCTAATATTTCTATAGTATTTAGCATTTTACATATATTGCTCATATACATAACTCTCCAAAATGGACACAGAATGCTTTAAAGCAAATTCATAGAAAACAAAATGTTTCAAGAGTCAAAAATCTCCAACACCAGGTCCTAACACTATGGCAACAATGGAAGCATTAGGAACTGGAAGAACTCGGACTTCCAAAGCCCAGTTCATTGATTTTTTTCTTTACAAATGCAAGTTACAAACTAATACTGGTCATAAAATCACTTTAACAGATTTGAATCAGCCATGTTTTTAATGAAAGGGTGAAACAGAATTAAAGACATCAGACAAGACTACAAAAAGTCGGAAATCAGAATGGATCACGAATAGTAAAGGTAATTATTGTTTTATGTATAAGTACCATTTATGTGTGCATGTATAAAATGGGTCCAATTATTGTTTTATGTGTAAGTACTATTTTATGTGTACATGCACAAAATGGGTCACAACATGAAATATATTTCATACTGTGGATCACAGTCAAGAAAGTCTGAAATGAAAGGCCATCTTTCAATCATTAATAAATTTAAATTGTCTCCTTTAAACGCTTCCACACAAATAGAAATATTGCCTGTCAGTACCCCACATTAAAATCTTAAAAAGATGGATTCTAATATAATTCTTTCTCAATGATTCTTACTGTAAGCATACTTAATAAAAATGTCTCCAAAACTGCAATTCATAGTCATGTAATTTGTATGTCAGTAGGAAAATGATGATAGTTTCCTCAATAGTTACCAAACTAATCAGGTTTACAGAGCTCTTGGCAACACCAATAGTAAGGTTTGAATATAAAGTAACAGTGGGAATGTGTCTTGCCTGTGGGACTTTCGGGGTGACCTCAGCAGGCTCACCCAAAAGAAGCTGAGAGCTGTTCATTCTGTTCTCCTTGCTTGTTCATCTCAAAAGTAATAACTCCAACTGAGCAAAAAAAAATGTTGAAACTGTCACTGTAATAAACCTTAATCCCTAATTTAGAGGTTGGAATGCTTGGTACTCCCACATGTATTAGAACCACAGGGCAGAAAAACTATTTAACTTTCCGACAGAGTTAAAAACCATATGTTCTGGAAGTAGTACTGAAATTCTGCAAAGATCCAATTTGCTCTACTACTCTGGATCCTTGGCTATTTCTGATCTGAAAATATGGTTAATAGAAAGAGGCTGGTGACACAGTGGATAAGGCGCTGGCCTGCGAACCCAAAGGTCGCTGGTTCAATTTCCAGCCAGGGTAACATAACCAGATTGCCAGCCAGGTCTCCAGCCAGGTCCCTGGACAGGTCTGTAGCTGGAGGCAGGTAAAAGGCAACCATACATTGATGTTTCTCTCCCTCTCTGCCTTTCTCCCTTTCCCTCTCTCTAAAAATAATAAATAAAATTTTTAAATATATATATTTTAATAATTATCACTAAATTTTGTATTAATGAAAACAGTTATATCCTACCATAAAAATATAAACAATTACATGGCACATAGTTTCACGAGTCAGTCTCATTACTAAGATGTCATTAAAAATTATTTTATTTTTACATTATTTTTAATTGTATTTTTCCCATTACTATTTATCCCTGATACCGTCTTCCATCTCCACCCACCCCCACCCTCCCACAATCACCAGTTTTCCATGTCCATGAGCTTTCTTTTTCGTTTTTCTTCAACCCCTCCATCCCCCAAAACCTGCCCTCCCAAAGCTGTCAGTCTGCTTCTCCATCCATGCATCTATTTCACTTATTAGTTCCCTTTGTTCATTAGATTCCACATACGAGCGAAATCATATAGTAATTGTCTTTCTCTGACTGGCTTATTTCACTTAGCCTAATGCTCTCCAATGTCCATCCATGTTATTGCAAAAGGTAAAGTTTTCTTCTTTTATACGGCTGAGCGGTATTTCATTGTGCAAATGTACCATAGCTATTTATCCATTCATCTACTGATGGACCCTTGGGCTGCTTCCCAATCTTGGTTATTGCAAATAATGCTGCAATGAACAGAGTGGGGGCATATATTCTTTTGAATTAAGTGTTTTGGTTTCTTTGCATAAATTCTAGAAGTGTAATTGCTAGGTCATAAGGCAGTTTCATTTTTAATCTTTTGAGGAAATTCCATGCTGTTTTCCACAGTAGCTGCACCAAGGTGTATTCCCACCAACAATGCACACAAGGGTTCTCCTTTCACCACATCCTCACCAGCAGAAATCCAACAAGAAACAAGCTAATTCGAAAGTGGGTAAAGGAACTGAATGGACATTTCTCCAAAAAAGATACATAAGTGAACATAGGCTACATTAAAAGATGTTCAACATCACTAGTTATTAGGGAAATGCAAATCAAAACCACAATGAGATACCACTTCACATCTATTAGGATGGCTACTACCAGAAAGACAGAAAAGTGTTGGCAAGAATGTGAAAAAACCAGAACCCTGTGCACTGCTAGTGTGAATATAAAATGGTGCTGTTGCTAGTAAAAATAGGTGGTAGGTTCCTAAAAACTAAATATAAAATTAGCACATGAACCAGCCATCTAAGTTTTGGGTAGATACCCATAAGATTTGAAAGGAGAGCCTCAAATAGGTCATTATATACTCATGTTCACAGTAGCATTATTCACAGCAGCAACCCAAGTGTCCATGGATGGATGAATGGATAAACAAAATACAATGGGATGTTATTCAGTCCAGAAAGAATGAAATTCTGATATATATATATATATCTCATATAGATGAAACTTGAAAACATTATGCTTAGAGGAAGAAGCCAGACACAAAAGGCCAAATACTGTATCATTCCACTATGTGAAGTGCTTAGAATAGTCAAACTCATAGAGACAATAGAATATGGCTGTGAGGTATTGAGAGAGGGAATAATGGAAAGATACTGTTTAATGGGTGTGGAGTTTCAGTTTGAGGTAATATAAATTTCTGAAAATGGTTGGTATGATCGTTAAACAATATGAATGTATTTAATACCAATGAATTGTATTGGTTTTGCAAAAAAAAAAAAAAATTGTTTTTTCCATACAATGGCTCTAGTAGTGCTTAGTTGTCTTTAACTTCATTTGAAAGACTTCTGTTTAATTGTATTGTGGCAGCTATCACATCAATATGCATTTAAAAAAACATCAAAATTGGTGAATTTTTGTATAGTAATTTTAATATTGAATAGGAAAGAACATACATAACATTTTCAGCATACTAGTTTTATTATTTCAACTGAAACACAAAAAAAGATTTGAGCAGTGTATGGGGAAGGTGATGTGACTAACCGAATGTGTCACAAGTGGTTTGCGAACTTCCATACTAGAGATTTCTCACCAGACGACGAGGAATCGTCTCCACAGTCAAGGAGACCAGTTGAAATTGATAGCAATCAAAGAGATAAGTCAACCGAAAACAATCAAAGTTCTACCATGTGGGAGATAGCTAACATACACAATATCCAAATCAATAGTTATTGGTAAAAATGAAAAATATCTTTTTATTTAGTAGAAAAAAATGTAACAGACTTTTTGGCCAACCCAATATATTTTAAAATGGTTAAAATGGTAAATTTTATGTTATGTATATTTTACCACTATAAAAAATGACAATAGGAAACACGGAGATATATCCTAAAATTATTCATTAATAATCTTAAACTATAAGTAATCTGAAAGAAGAAGAGATATTATAGGAGGTGTAGTGAGTTTAACGATGACTCCCAAGAAAGTATGTACCCAGCCCTGGCAGGTGGCAGAGTGGATAAGGTGGCCGGTTCAATTCCCCAGCTAGGGCACATAACCAGGTTGCAAGCCAGGTCTCCAGCCAGGTCCCTGGCTAGAGGCAGGTGAAAGGCAACCATACATTGATGTTTCTCTCCCTCTCTGCCCCTCTCCCTCCCCCTCTAAGAATAATAATAAATAAAGTCTTTAAAAAAAAAAAAGTATGTCCCCATCCCAATCCCCAGAACATCTAAATGTGACCTCATTTGGAATAAGGGATCTTTGAAGATGTAAGTTAAGGATCTTAAAAGGAGGATATCATCCTGGATTATTCAAGTGCCCTTTTAAGAGAAAAGCAGAGGAAAATCTGAGACAGACAAAAGAAAAGACACACAGAAGAGAAGGTAACAGGAAGATGTAGGCAGAGAGAGTAAAGTGATGCAGCTACAATTTGAGTATGCCAAGGACTGCCAGTAGCCACCAAAAGGTGAAAGAGGTAAAAAAAAAAAAAAAAAAAAAAAGATTCTCCTTTAGACCCTCTATAGACAGTGCAGCCTGGTCAACACCTTAATTTTTGGACTTCTGGACTCCAAAACTGTGAGAATGTAATTCTGTTGTTTTAAGCCACCAAAGTTGTAGGGTTTGTTGGAACAGCACTAGGAAATTACTGTGAGGAGTAAGAAGATAAAATAGGAAATAAAAGATGGACCTCATAAGAATAAAACATGTCATTCAAGCCAAAATTTAACTGAAAAGCAAGCGTTAAAAAATAAATTAAAAAACACGACAATAATGCAAAGCAGGACTCCCTGACCATACCATGTCCCTAAGCATGAGTGTCAGGCAGTCTCAAGGCCCCACTCCAGGTGGGGCAGGAGTGCGGTTTGCTCCTATGCTCCTGGCCCAGACTCCCACAGGAGGTGTCCGGCCACAGAGAAAGGCTGACCCTGCTATCTTGGCTCTAAGAGAAGTCTCCATCCAGGACATTCCCACCAGCAAATCTGAATTTTGCAAATTTACACACCCACATTCCTTCATCCAGCCCCTGGTGGAATATAGATTCTGGCCCATGTTGAACGCCTGTGAGGAATCTTTCAAGAGGCAGCGCCATTCACACACACACACACCTCTACAGAGACCAGGAGAGGGAAGGTGTCTAAGTACATGGGGTGTGGTAGGACTCAACTCCCACCCTGATCCAAGCCCTTCATTAAAAAATGCTTAACTCTCAAGGAACTAGCATAGATGACAGATGGACTGGGGAGGGGGGATGGAAGGGTGGGAAAGGCGGGAGGAGTGGGATGAATGTAATACAACAACAATAAAATAAATTTTTTTTTTAAATGGTTAACTCAGTTTTTACTCCTTAGATGTGGATAAAATTACTTCTGTCTTTTTTTTTCTTTTAGAAATCATGGTGGGCTAGAAGTATACCTAGTTATGAAAAGAGTAATGCCATGTTATTTGTGATAGAAGAAAGCACTTTACTTTTTTGTCTAATAATGTCTTTTCTACTTTGCACGTATTGGAGCATTTATTTCACAACGTTTCTCAAAAAGATGGGGGGACGGGGAGAGGCTAGCTGGAAAATATAGCAAGGTTAAGGAAAAGATTCTTCAAAGAAGAAAGTTAACATTTTCAAAAACATTCATGAAAAAAAACTCTTCCATGTCGCAAGTATCTACAGGGTTCCTTTCTACATAAGTGGAATGAGGAGATGTATACACACACGCACACGCACACACACACAGACCTTTTTAAGTCTAAAATAATTCTTAAACAGAAATTGTTGTGCTGTTTATAAGTTGAATTTCTGGAAAACTGCCATTTCAACATGTCCAAGTCACCACCACACACTCAGCGTGATGGCGAGCATGCCGCAATGAGAAGTACCGAGCCTTAAGGCAGGATGTGGGCAGCTTTGCCTTAGCTCAGTGCTGTCCGTGCAATGGAAGGATTACTGATGATGCCTGCAAGGCACCCAACAGCAAAGGGCCCGCTCGAAGACCCGAGTGAAGAACTGCACTGTGCTCACTGACAGCACGGCAAATGGACAGTGGCACAGTCCCACCAGGTATTGTCCCCTGGCAACAAGAAGGGGGACAAGCTGACTCCTGAGGAGGAAGAGACTTTAAACAAAAACAGTCAAAGAAAATTCAGAAGCAGTATGATGAAAAGAAAAACAAGCAGCCTTCTAGAGGCGCAGCTCCAGCAGGACAGGCTTGCTGCAGGCCTGGCTTCCCGACCAGGCCAATGTGGCCAAGCAGACGGTGACATGCTAGAGGGCAAGAAGCTGGAGTTCAGGTTGAAGAAAATCAAAGCTGGGAAAGGCAAATAAAGCCTTCTCCCTCCTACCTTAGCTCATGTAATAAAGGCTAATTAGTCTTAAACAAACAAATAATAAATAAATAAAATGCCTCCAACTGTCTCCTTAAGTCACATTTGACATGTATCTTCCTAAGACATACTACATGTTTGTACAACTTACTTTTAAAAGTTAATACACATTCAGTGTCACACTGTACAAAAGTACAATCTTAGTTTCTTCCCCTTCTTCAACTGATGTCAGATCTGGTAGTCCCTGTGCCTGCTGTCCTTCGTCTGACTCCCAACAGCCCTCTCCTTAGCCTTGTCACTGTGCTGAGTAGGTAACCAAACACACAGCCTTGTAAAACAAAAAAGCAAAGGCAAAGCTGTGCAAATCATCAGTGGGGTCTTAGTGATGTCTACAAGGTGCCTGGATTTGGTGGAGATATCTAGAAAACTGATCCTTCACTCATTTCCTGATTTTTTTATAATTATATTTCCTCCAGGGCTGAGAAAACTGCTCTCCACAGACGTATGTGGTTAACTGAATTTAAAATTAAATTGTTTTAATCTTTTATTTATTTAACTTACCAAAATTAATTCAGTAACTTCATATTTAACTTTTTAAAATAAACTGAATTTTAATAAAATTTGTTTCACGTAATATTTTGAGCTGATTTACTTCTACTTGCCATTACTCATTAATTTTAATCTAACAGCTGGATATAAGTTTATGAGCACATTTTTATTCTTCTTTTTAGAAAGTTTTACATGTTTTAATGTAAATTTCATTGGTATCCTCTACTATAAAGATAAATATTACTATCTACAACAGCAAAGGTTTGGTTTGTGTACACTACAAGTTTCTCATTTAAAGAGAGTTACATCAACATTAACAAATTTATTTATTTATTTATTTATTCTCTTCAGAAAGAGGAAAAGGGAGAGAGGGAGAGCGACATCAATGTATGATTGCCTTTCACCTGCCTCCAGCTACAGACCTAGTTAGAGGCCTGGCTTGCAACCTGGTTATGTGACCTGGCTGGGAATTGAACCAACAACCTTTGGGTTTGTAGGCTGGAACCTTATCCACTATGCCACCAGCCAGGGTAACACTAACAAATTTAGTTTATCACTTACCATCAACAAATCCAGCATTTTTAAAAAATATTTTATTTCATATTTTTCAGAGAAGGGAAGGGAGAGAGGCAGAGAGGGAGAGACACATCAATGCATGGTTGCCTTTCACCTGCCTCCAACTAGGGACCTGGCTGGAGACCTAGCTTGCAGCCTGGTTATGTTGCCCTGGCTGGGAATCAAACCAGTGATCTTTGGGTTCACAGGCTGGTGCCTTACCCACTGTGCCACCAGCCAGGGCTCAAATCCAGCATTTTTAATAGCTTTTATTGGGAAATTCTTCCTTGAATATTTACAGTCTAAAAGCCTATTTTCTCTCAGGAATGATTATAGTACCAATTTTTGATAAAATGGTAAACTAAAGCATGTAAAACAAATGACCTCAGCCTTACACCCTCAAAAGACCCATTCTCAATGAACTGACAAGTTCTGATTTATTGTAATTACTTTCATTTTCTAATTTAGTACCATCTTAAGTTCTTCACAACCCTTAGGCTATAATGATCAAAACATGTCTTTCAAAAGCTCAACTGGTACCAGAGTACTATATTAACTTGTGATTATTTAGGCAGGAGCAATCCCATTCTAAATAATTCAAGCCTGCTGCATCTCTTCTTGTCCCCAATTCTTAAGCAAGCATGGGTCTCACTCTGGCCTGGAGAAGGGCACATTATAAGGGTGCTAAAGTGATATTTTAAGGTCTTGGAAGGTAGGGGCCATGTATTACATTCTTTGCTATGTGCTAAAGGGATATTTGAATGGGAAAATAAGATTTACACAAGGAGGAAGTAATAATCTAAGTCCTAGGTTAAATCCCAGCTCTGGCACTTAGCTGGGCTGTCTTGGATAATTCCGTTTACCTCATTAGGTCAATCAAACTCAAATACACCTAGCTTGAGGATTACCCTAAAAACATCCTAACTAAAAGTACCAAAGATAACTAATGAGATAAGATAATCTAATAAGAAACAAGATTGTGTTGCTGATTTTATGCTGACCTTGTATATATATTTTTCATGTTATTTTCAAATAAATAATTCATGTTATTTTTATTTTCACTTGGGCAAAGAATTCATATGCACAAGAAAAATGACAACATATTACATACAATTTCATTACTCAAAGAATTCTCTTTAAAGTGGCAAGCAGATTTTTTAACATTTTAGGTATAGTGCACTGTTATCTTTACCAATGAAATTCAATCCCTAACAACATTTTAACAGAAATAATTCCAATTTATTCTTCTTCGGATATTCTGAAATACTGCATTATTCTATCCCCAGCTGTTTAATTGACAAATTTCTCTAATCACACTAATACCATCTTCTCTTCTTCACACATATGCACATACATACACATACTCTTCTCTCTCCCTCTTTTTCCTCTCCTTTTATTCCTATATCCCTTCTTCTTGAAGTGACTATAGCCACTAGAGGGCAATAAGTTTACAAAGATAAATATTCTTATCTATAATGGATTGAGAGTCACATACTAATAAACATAAAAGCTGCATCATCACAAACCCTAAAGCGCAGACAATTAGACTTAAATATGCAAGATATACAGCCCTTCAAATGAAAAAATTATCCTGGAAAAGGAGTTTATAAAGCATATAATAAAAAGAAGACTGAACATTTTCAAACAAAATAAAACCAGAAGCATGAATCCATGGAACAGACTGACAGATCTCAGAGGGAAGGGGAGTGCAGGGGACAGGAAGAGATTAGCCACAGGACATATCTATGCATGGATACAGATAACAATGTGGTGAAAGCTGGGTAGGGGAGAGGTAGCTTGGGCAGGGTGGAGGGGGAAGAAGGGGGGGAAATCAAAGACATCTGTAATAGTGTCAACAACAAAAACAAAAATTTTAAAGACATTACATTTTCTCACTAAGCACTAAAGAAATAAGATTAATTTGCTTACAAGTATATAGCAACATTAGAATAAATTAATATTTAAAAAATATTAGCCGCAGATGAGAGAAGAAAAAGGGAAGAAACTAAAACACAGAAAGATAATTTGCAGGGTGAGAAGAAAGAACTGATTTCTTCCAACACCTCTTCTGCCGCATTGAGAAAATGTTGAAGAATGTAGTGAAATTACAAAACCCTTTCTTCTATTGAAAAGCAAGGGATCTTTTTACAGGCATATCTTTTGGGGAGGAAAACAATGATTGTAGAAATATAGTCTTCACTTCTTTTCTCATAATTAAGGATGGGGGCAGGGCAGGAGAACAGTTAACAGTCACTAATCTGCAATCGAAAATTACACTATTTTTTTAATAGAACCTATATTAAAATGAACTGATTAAACTTACTTTATGTTTACTTACACTGACATTACAACACTGTAACACAACAGACATCTTTAGGAAAGTATCATTTTCTTACCCTCATTGGGTGAATATCCGCATAGGGAGGTTTCCCTTCAGCCATCTCTATAGAAGTAATGCCAAGGGACCAGATATCAGCCACACAGTTATAGCCTATTTCTTGAATTACCTCAGGAGCCATCCAAAATGGAGTTCCTATCACAGTATTGCGTTTTGCCATTGTGTCCTGCAAAAGCATTACACCGACATAAATTTAGTACAAAAGCATTAAGGAATCTGTTTGCCAGCATATTCTTAAAACCATGTATGTGAAACTCTTGAATATTACAGGTTACAGATGAAATTGACTATCTGCATTAAGTATCAACTACTTAAAGCATGACATATTTAAGAATTCTGAATTCTAAAATAACAGAGTCCGTAAGAAACTATCTCCACTACTATCATTAAAGACAGTACTACAACAATGAAAGCTACATAAATGAATCAACATAGCTTTCCTTTTCAAATATTTAAGCATTTTAATGGCTATACACATTTTCTTATTTTTCTTATTTATTCAATGTCTCAAATTGTAAATAAAATAAAGAATGCTCAAATTATCGCTCCTTCTACCCAAGAACAACAAAGTTACACAAGTTTCCAGCCATGTGACATGAAAAATAGAGACATTTATTGAAGAAGATACAAGAAACATTAGACATAGGACAATGATGCCTCAGTCCCCTTCAAAGTAGGCACCTTGGGATTTCACACAGTTCTCCCAATCGCCATCAGCTGCCCCATCATGTTCTGAATCTCATCAATGGTCTGAAATCTCTTCCCCTTCAAAAATGATTTTAGTTTTGGGAAAAGCCAGAAGTCACAGGGCACCAAATCTGGGCTGTAGCAGGGCTGGCACAGTCACCTGGGTATTTTGATGTCTCACCAAAAAACACTGCATGAGCCATGAGGCATGAGCAGGTGTGTTGTCATGATGAAGCTGCCAATCACCAGTTGCCCATAGCTGCAACCTTCTGAATTATCTGAATAGTTTCTACTGAGGAATGTTCAAGCTTAACACAAAATGGGATGCAGATTTTTGCTCTACTTGATTTATTCGCTCAGTCATTTTGAATGCAATAGCCACACAGTACACATGCTCACTCAACAGCATCTACCACCCCCACTGGCTAGTACAGTGAAGTTGTCACTGTTCACATATGCATGTTCTAGTCCCCTCTCGTTGGCTGCCAGGTCACATTGAAGTAGTATAAACCGTTCTCGTTATGTTAACAATGGTTGGTCTTTTTCTGGACAGACCTCATACATTTCTTTCTATACCCCCCAAAGTTATTGCAGTTTAGTCACAATCGAACGTGGACGTATAAATCAAAAGTATTTCCAAAATTATTACACTTACTGTTAACTGACCAGCCACACCAAAATCTGCCAATTTTGCATGTCCTTCTGTATTGAGGAGAATATTTCCAGCTTTTATATCTCTGTGTATTTTTCTCATAAAGTGTAAATATTCTAGTCCTTTCAAAGTAGATTTAAGAATTGTTGCAATTTCATCTTCTGTTAACTGAAAAGAAATATTTTTAAAACTTGAAAAATACACATTAGATAAATTCTTACAAGACAGCACGGTAATAAACACTTCTTTCTAATAAAGACCAAACTTCTAGGAAGAGGCTGAAAGATAAAAACTGAAAACCTCTTTTTCCCCCATATAAACTGTCACACACTTTGCTAATGAAAAAATTTTCATCATTAAATTTTTCCTTTTTTAAAAATTATAAACATCATTCCTAAAGTACATAATATATGCCAAGAATCAACAGAGCCCTAAGAAGTCAAATGTTTTCTACATCATCTAGCAAATGAGATACCAATAGTGTAATTACCTGACCAGAAAAAGTAAATTGGGACACACCTCCCTGTGATGCCTCCCATTCTTGATGAAACTAAAAGTCCACAGTTTTACATACAGGAAAGGAAAGGAGAAAGGGTGGGCTGCCAAGAGACTCCTGCAGGAAGCACCAATAACACTCCTCCCACTGCCAGCCAGGTCATTCCTCATCCACCCGCCATGAATTTCTGACCTTAACAATGAGAACTGAAAAATGGGAACATCACAGAAAGACTAGGAAAGTGAAAAAAACAAAGGAAACAAAGGAAGTCATTGCAAAGGGGTTTGGTAACTTCCTTCTTTTCACAAATCGTGTGAACCAAGATGTGACTCCTATCTGATCATAATCTAGGCTTTAACCACTTTACCTATTGCCTCTCTTGACAAATCCTGTTCAAGAGCAATTTAGACTTTTTAAGTATAAGTGACATCAAAATCTTAGAATATTAAAACTTAGTTCTTACTATAACACAATCACAAAATGTAACCTAAAATTAAGGAAAGAGGAAGAAAAAAATCTCAATTTATACAAAGATAGAAGATACTGCTCTATATGAGAAAAAATTTAAAAACTTAAAATATCTAACAACAGGGTAATAAAAAGATAACGTGGAAATGAAAAGATAAAAATATGAAGACTAGCGAGAATGTGAAAGATAACTACTGGAAGAAGCTTCCACTGCCATCAAATCCACACTGGTTTGTGTCTTAATGAAACAACTTGGGAGAGAAATGAAATTTAACATGCAAAGAGAAAAAAAAAAATGAAGTTGGACCCCTATCTCACACCACATATAAACATTTACTAAAAATGAATCAGCAACATAAATGTGAATGAAAACCATAAGATTCTTAGAATAAAATATAAGGGTAAATATTCGTGACCTTGGTTTTGGCAACAGACCATTAGTTATGACATCAAAAGTATAAGAAACAAGAGTGAGAACTGATAAATTGGACTTAAATCAAAATTTAAAATTTTTGTGTGTTAAAGAACACTCTTAAGAAAGTGAAATGAGCCCTGGCTGGTGTGGCTCAGTGAATTGGCACTGGGCTCTGAACCCAAAGGTCACTGGTTTAATTGCCAGCTGGGGCACATAACCAGGTTGCACGCCAGGTCTCCAGCCAGGTCCACAGATGAACGCAGGTGAAAGGCAACCACACACTGATGTTTCTTCCTTCCTCCCTGCCCTTCTCTCTAAAAAGAAAGAATTTTATAAATAAATAAAGTAAATAACAATCTATAGAATGTAAGAAAATGTTTGCAAATCTTCTATCTGATAAAGGTCTAGTATCTACAGAATATACAAGGACCAATTCTAACTCAACAAAAAGGCAAACAATCCAATTTAAACATAAGCAAAGGATTTAAATAGACATTTCTCCAAAGAAGATATAGTACATATGAACACACACAAAGAGGCAGATGTTCAACATCAGCATCATTTGCCATTAAGAAATGCAAATCAGGGCCCTGGCTGGTGGCACAGTGGATAAGGCGCTGGCCTGGGAACCCAAAGGTCGCTGGTTTGATTCCCAGCCAGGGCACATAACCAGGTTGCAAGCCAGGTCTCCAGCCAGGTCTGTGACTGGAGGCAGGTGAAAGGCAACCATACATTAATGGCTTTCTCCCTCTCTGCTTCTCTCCCTTCCCCTCTCTCTGAAAATAATAAATTTTTAAAAATGCAAATCAAAACTACAACAAGGTACCATTTCACACCTACTAGGATGGCTATAATAAAAATAAATAAATAGGAAATACTGTTGATAATGATGTGAAGAAATCAGAACTCTCACACATTGCTGGTGGAAATGCCAAATGGTCCAAGGCTGCGTAAAACAATATTTAGTTCCTCAAAACATTTTTAAAAGTTAAAGAATTACCATATGACCAGCAATTCTATTCCTATATATGCAAAAGAACTGAAAACTAATACTCAAACAAATTATGTACATGAGTGTTCATAACTTATTCACAACAGCTGAAGGGTTGAAACAAATGAAATGTCTGTCAAGGAATAAATGGATAAACAAATTATAATATCTACATACAGTGGAATACTATTAAGCCATAAAAAAAAGTACTGACATGAGCTATAATGTGGATGGACCTCAAAAACATTATGCTAAATGAAAGAAGCCGTATGTAAAAAGGCATGCAGTGTATGGTTCCATTTATATGAAATATTGGGAATAGGTAAGTCCATAGAAAAGAAAGTAGAGTGGTGATTGCCAGGCACTGCAAAAATTAGGATCAACTGCTTAAAGAGTATGGAGTGATGAAAATATTTGGAACAAGATAGAGGTAATGATTATACATCAATCAAATTAAATGGAAGTCCGACAACTATGGAATTAAAGAAACCACTTCTGTCCAGACTGCTAGGAGGGGCAGATGCGTGGAGACGCATAACAAGCTGGTCCCACCCCCACATGAGGTAGATGAAAAAACAAAAGGAACATCTTGGGAGTGAGGAGTACCAGCCCCACACCACGTCCCGCAGCCCAGGGTTCCAGTGCCAAGAATTATTTCTGGCTGTAAAGTGACTCATAGTTTCTGGCTGTAAAAACCAGAGGGGATTGAGTCAGTAGAAGAAACTTGTGGAGCCCCAGATTATCTTAAAGAGCCCGTACATGGACTTACTCAGACTCACTTCCTCTGAGCTCCAGCACAAAGGCAGCAGCTTGCAAGGCTCAGGTGGCACACAGGGAGGAACTGACGTGTCTGGCACCAGGGCGAGAGCTGGGGGACAGTTCTCCCAGACAAAACTGAGGACAGAGGCCATTCTTCCTTTTCTGAACACTCCCCCAAAAGAGCCACAAGGCTGGCAGGCAGGTGCCACATCTGAGCCTCCATGAACCTGACTCACACTGTTTGCTTAGCCCCAGTGATTCCCTAAGGCTCTGTCCCAACAACTTACAAGCCCACCCAAGCTGTTAACAGGTAACAGGGGCTTTTCCATATGAATGGCTTGTGTTGGTTCATCCTTCAGATCTTTCTAAAACCTCTCAAACAAGCAAGGCAGCCTCAAGGAGCAACTAGCCACCCTGTAACTCTTGCTAAGTGGCCTCGGGCCCAGCACTAAAAACAGATGGCCAGGGTTTATAGCCTGGCATCCACTGGGCACCTCCATGCCCAGCACAAGTAGCAGCCGTTTTCAAAATGCTTTATAGCTCATGCCAGTGGCCACAGACAGAACACAGATGGGGGCTGGCATTGGCCTGCACCACCCAGGAAACCCCAGAGCCTGAGCACCCAGTGGACAGCCACAGACCCAACTGTCCACAGGTGGTGCTGAAGCACCACCACCCAACTACCTCCACAAGCGACACACTCAAGGGATGGACTCGGCAGGCTGCAGTGCTCCGCTGAAGTAAGTCTTGCTCTGGGGAACGGGCTCCTGCACAACTGATCCCCCACTGTGGGCAGTGGTTGATGGTCAGTGGCCATAGCCAATCCTTGCAGTTGATTGGTGTGGGTAAATCCCTCCCATTGAACAGCCAACAGCAATCAAAACTCAACTGCAAGAGGAGGGTGTATTTAGCCCACACAAAGGGTGCACCTCGAGTAATCAGACTGGGTGATAAGGGAGGCTATGGCCACTGGACCCTATAGGACACCTATACATTATGCCACAATACCAAGACAGGGAGTCAAAGCAACTCTATCTAATACACAGAAGCAAACACAGGGAAGCTTCCAAAATGAGGAGACAAAGAAATACAGCCCTGATGAAAGAATAGATCAAAACTCCAGAAAGAGCTAAATGAAATGGAGACAAGCAATCTATCACATGCAGAGTTGAAAACACTGGTTATAAAATACTAAAGGAAATTAGTGAGAACCTCAACATAAAAATGATCCAAACAGAAATGAAGAATACACTAATTGAAATAAAGAACAATTTACAGGGAGTCAACAGTAGGGTGGATGAAGCTGAGAATCAAATCAATGCTTTGGAACATAAGGAAGTCAAAAAGAAACAGGACAGCAAGAAGAAAAAAGAAAAACAACAACAAAAAAACCAAGGATAGTGTAAGGAGCCACTGGGACACCTTCAAGCATACCAACATTCACATCACAGGGGTGGCCAGAGAAAAAGCAAAATATTGAAAAACTATTGAAAAAAAATAATCAAAGAAAACTTTCCTAACTTGGTGGAGAACACAGATATGCAAGTCCAGGAAGCACACAGCATCCAAAACAAGATGGCCACACCAAGACACATCATAATTGAAATGTCAAAGGTTAAAGATAAAGAGAGAATCTTAAAAGCAGCAAGAGAAAAGCAGTTACCTACAGATAGTTCCCATAAGACTGTCAGCTGATTTCTAAAAAGAAACTTTGCAGCCTAGAAGGGACTGACAAGAAATATTCAAAGTCATGAAAAGCCAAGACCCACAGCCAAGATTGCTTTACCTAGCAAAGCTGTCATTTAGAATGGAAGGGCAGACAAAGGGCTTCCCAGACAAGAAAAAGCTAAAAGAGTTAATGACCACAAAACCATTATTACATTAAATGTTAAAGGGACATATTTAAGAAAAAGATAACCAAAACTATGAACAAAATGTCAATAAATTCATATCTATCAACAATTGAATCTAAAAAAAACAAAGCAAACAACAAGATCAAAGGCAGAGTCAGGGAAATTGACAATCCCAGTCCTTACGAAACTTACAAGAACATGCCAGCGCAGAGCACATATTTGGTCCTGAATTACTAAAGGTGGAGAGGGCATATCTGAAGCAAATATGTAAAGTTTATAAAGTCCCACTTTCTTTATGTACTTCTCATTTTATAATAAACCCCTTCCCTCACTTCAGAGGGTCACTTCTTAAATTTCCCTAATCAAAAAATGATGCACTATCCAGTTATTCATACTGATACCTGGATATGTCTTACTTTAAAATTATTTGTGCTATAGTACTATTTTAACAATCCATGTGAATATTAAGGCTCAAATGTGGTATGTGCACTTTAAGCTTTTTAACTTCAACTGCCAAGTAAAAGATTTTTGTCCCTCAAAAAAATCCTTTAAACAATAATCAAGTAAATATTTCCTAAGAGAGGTATAATGTCTTAAATCTTTATATTAATTTACCATATAAAGAGTATTTTGTGACTCTCAGAACAACTCAATTAAGTAAATAGCAATGTATTATCATCCCTTTATACAGATACGGAAACAAGTTCAGAAAAATTATACAGTCTATCACATGACATACAACCATGAAACAGCAAAGTCTACATGTTTTCTGGCTCTCTATGCCATACTTCCATGTGCCAGATGTCACAAACATAAATGTATAAGTAGTTCTCAAAAAGAAAACAGGGAGTTGCTAAGCTTGTTCCAAGGGTGGTATTTTAAAAATATTTCATAATTAGTAAAGGCAATATCTAATAAGAACAGTTACCAATCTATCAGAACAGCTCCCAATGATTAACAGTAAAAAATGGATACCAGCCATAATCAAGCAATAAAACAATGCCAGGCAGGGTGCCTACTCATGTCAGCGTTCAAATTTACATTATTTTAAATCTTGTGTCAAACAAAACAATGACACCTGTTAATGAACTATGCAATTATGCAGCCTCAGCTGGCCCAAAAAGTTACTTTAACTGAGGACATTATCAGTGATTTTATCAGAATTTTATTGAAAAATTGATGTTTAGAAAACAGATCTTTAATCCCACTAAAATGGACATTTAGTTAAAAGATATAAACATTTTTAAGTATTTAAATATAAATGGAAGAAAATTAAAGTATCAGTAGTCAGGAAGAATCATTTCTAAACAAAAATGAAAACAAAGAATTTTAAGATTGATTAACTCTACATAAAAATTATAAGCTTAGAAAACTTAGGAAAATATTCAGAACAAATATAGTAAGGTATTTAGTGTACAGAATTATTTAGAATGTAAAGAGGTCACATAAATCGTCAGAAAATAATTAAACCCAAAAAATAAATACACAATTCAAAAAAACTAAAAATAGAGCTGGTAACATACATGGAAAATATTAAACTGCACTAGTTATCAAAGAAACACAAATTAAAGCAATGAGGTATCAATTATAAAATTATACCATATGGATGACAATGTTGCTGAGTATTAGCACATGTGTGGCAGAGAGGAAGAGTATAAACCATGTGTAAAAATGATCTAAGAATGCAGAATTATTTTCCAAAAAGCTCTAGATAACATTCATTTACTGAAAAAAAGAAAAAAAAAAAAAAAAAAAAAAAAAAAAAAAAAAAAAAAAAAAAAAAAAAAAAAAAAAAAAAAAAAAAAAAAAAAAAAAAAAAAAAAAAAAAAAAAAAAAAAACACTTACTGAGCACCTGTTCTACATTCAACTTTAAAAAAAGCTTTGCTAAATTATGAAATGCACTTTCAAAGAGAAATTTTGAAGCACAGCTGAGAGCAATTAATTCAGGAAGGCAAGAGGAAGTGGCATCATAATTAGGCTTTGAATAAGAAAAGTAGTTCACTGTCCAGAAAAAGGAAATATTATCAAGAGTAATTCAAATAACTAACTTAAGAATACAAATAAATTATGAACTAGAACTCACAAATCAAGTAAGGTCCATTTTTCTTAAGAAAAAAGATGAAAAGTGATGGGCCAAATTTCATGCATGTAAATCTTACCAACTTTGGAGAAATAAATGTTTTACCTACCTCTTTGAAATACCAATGGTATCAAATGACTTTGGATAGGAGTAGCATCTATATTATCAAAATACTTGAATAACTAATGAAGAATAATGAGAAAGGAAGGAGATAGGAAATTGTGTTGGGCACAACGTAGCAGGCCTTGATCTCTATGTTCTTTCATATCTTTTATTCACATATTGACTCTTTCGTTTTACAGAAAAATTCACTTACATATAAACATACAACCAAAAGTGGCTTGGTTGCTATTTGACAACAAAAAGAACTACTGATACTCAATACTATATAAAATTTAAAGTAGTATCTTCATTTTTATAATAAAGACTTTTCATCACGTCAGATAGGCCCATATCCAACCACTTCAAAATGGTCAAGTTTTTACTGAAAACATTCAGAAGTGGGGAAAGCCCACAGGAGAGAGGGCCTACTTTACACAGAAGATGGTAATGTCAGATTTCAGTTCTAAGATGAAAAACTCCAAGATGTATTCTCAAACCACAGCTAACACGTCTTCTAATGATACCTGTCAAGAATACTTTCCAATGAAAAATTCTACCAACAAAGTACTTCATTTATGGATTTAATTAGGTTATCTTCCATACATTACAGGTTTCATTTTATTTCTGTCACTATATAAGTAAGGAGGGTGGAAGAGATAATGAACCCTGAAGGAAACACTCAGGAATCAGGGATAAAAATGAGACTTTTATAACTGAGTTAATAATACATTAAAAGACGGAAGTCTACATCTGGTTTCAATACTGGTATGAATTCACTGGCATATTGAAAAAGAATCTCAATGTACAAAAACAAAAAGATGGTTTTGATAGGCTTTAGTCCTCTGGTTACTTTTGTTTCTAAAGTTATATGATTAGTATAACGATATGATACATTTACTATGTCACTGTATATATGGTTTTGATAAAAATGCACCCACCAACTTGTTTCAAGGGCACATACACAAGCTGTTTTAAAATACATCTACTGTCCTAACGTTTTTATGTTTGTGAAAACAAATTACATGAGGCTTTGTAAGTTCATACAAAATGAAAATTTTTTAATTTCTAAAAATCTTTGATAACCGTACTAAATTTAGCTTTTAATATAATTATTTTTGCAATGCATTAATTTTATATTTAGTACCTATTATATATTAAGGGAGTAAAAAATTGTGAGACACTGCCATAGGCAGATACACAGATAATTACAGACATTTCATTATAAAATTTTAAGTTTCAACTTTCACAGTGACTTTTCATAAAATCTTTGAAAACCATTTGATTAATTTACTGATGTAATCTTCACACAGTCTTTTAAGGCCTAAATTAGATCTTGCCTCTTTTAGGATATCATCCTAAGTATTCCCCAATTCAGAATTTACCTATCAATGATGATAATAATAACAGCATCAACAACAGCTTACATTTATGAAGTTCTTATTATACCAGTCCCATTAAAGATATCATTTCATTTAATACCCAAACACAAGTGCAGGAGGCAGGCACTAACAAGAATGTACTGCAAGCCTGTTACACTGCCCTTCCCTTCATGGTGCTCAAAACTTCGTGGCAGGAAAGGGCACAGGCAAAAAATCCAATACGAAGTGATACTTGCAACCACAGGATTAGCTAGAGGAGCACTCCAGGACACAGTTCCAGAAGTTGGTTATGCATGACAACCAGTATTCTTAAAATAAAATTCAAACCATCTAATTTAACCCTCAAAGCCTTGTATGGTATAGTTCCTGCCAGCCTTGATGATCTTACCACACAATTCTCCCCGCTCTAGAAAGCCTTCAAAAAGGAGGTGACTTTTGAGCAAAATTGAAGATGAACAAGGTCTGTCAGCTGACCAAAAAAGGAAGAAAATACTAGGAATGTGCAAAGACAATGGGCATAAAAATGTATTAAGTCCAGTACTAATGAATGGTTCTTTTGTGTTTGAATATAATGTATATGGGAAAATAGTGCAAAATGTAAAGGTAGATTTGGGCCAAACTCTGCTTTATATACCTACAAATTCTTAAGTGGAAAAGTAATATGATCTCATATGTGAACTTTCAAAGAAAATACTCTAACAGCAGACTCTCAGCCAAAGATTAGAATTAGGAAGACTAGTATGGAGGATATAATAATGAAATCACTTATAGTAGAAGTAATAGCTAGCTATAGTAGCAGCTAACAGGTATATGACTATGCTTAAAATCCCAATGGAGATTTCTGTGGTGGAATTAATAATAAACAAGCCAAGTTAGACAAAATTAGGGAAAATGAAGTGGAATAAAAACATGTTGTGAAGCAGAAGGGCACCAAAGGCAAAATCCACACTTCTTCCATAATTTAAAATTGAAATTGCCCTAGCACTTAAAAAAAAAAAGTCACGTCACATATGGCTTAGGTAGAGCCCTGTCAAACAAACAGACAAACCAAAAAAAGTTATTAAAAATGAACGTAAGCTTTGCGCAGTGGCAGTATCATAGCCAATGAGGTTTATCCGAGGCGCGATTAAAAAAAAAAAAATGAACGTGCCCTCTAACTACATGATTCCATTCCTCACAATGTATCCAATGGCCATAACCACACAAGTATGCCAATACATGCACACAGAAGTTTTCTGCATTGCCCCAGCTAGGTGGCTCAGTTGGGTGGAGCATCATCCCATACGCACAAAAAGATGGTGGGTTTGAATCCATCAGAGCACATACCTAGGTTGCAGGCTCAATGCCTAGTTGGGTAGATACGGGAGATAACCAATTGATATTTCTCTCTCTTTCCCTTCCTCTCTCTCTAAAATCAATGAAAATATCCTCAGGTAAGGATTAAAAAAAAAAAAAAAAAAGTTTTCATAATGATTATAAAACAAAACTAAAACATCAGAACTCATTTTATCCTAAGTACTGAAAAAAATACATTGTGTTATACACAGACCTATATGTATTGGTAAGGGAAGATAGTTAGAATGTAACAGAAGTTTTTTTGGTTTGTTTTTTTTTTTTTTTTTAAGGCAATGTATAGGATAGTGTGAATCCCTGGTATGAAACAAGATATTCGTACATATGTGCTGAAAGAACTCACAAGAAACTGTTAACTGGCATTACCCCAAGGAAGTACAATTTAGGAATGAGCAAGGAGACACTATGTTCCTTTCCTGTACCATTGTAAAATTTTTATAATGTGCTCTTACTACTTTAATTTTTTCCTTAATTTATTTTATTAAGGGGGGAAGGTATTTATACATTCTCATTAAATGTATAGAGAGTTGTGTAAAACAATTTTAAAAGACCTCCACCTGGGCCCTGGCTGGTGGCACAGTGGATAAGGTGCCGGCCTGTGAACCCAAAGGTGCCAGCCAGGGCAACATCACCAGGTTGCAAGCCAGGTCTCCAGCCAGGTCTGTAGCTGGAGGCAGGTGAAAGGCAACCATACATTGATGTCTCTCTCCCTCTCGGCCTCTCTCTCTTCCCCTCTCTCTAAAAATAATAAAATTTTTTTTAAAAAAAGACCTCCACCTAAAATTGTTAAAATTAAGAAATCTGCCACACCTAAGGCGCTAAATTTCCATTTTCTAGAAGATTAACTTACACATATGTTTCTCTTTTTTTAATTTTTATTTATTTATTTAAAATTTTATTGTTGTTGTATTACATCCATCCCCTTTTACATATATTTCTTGATTTCTGATTATTACAGTTTACTGACCAGGACACAACAATTTTTTAAGACATTTTTCTAATACTAGAGAAGATCCACTATTTCAACAAATATCACAAAATTCATAGGTACCTAGTAATTAAAAACTAAATACCATTTTTAAAAATTTTGCCTTAACAGTAATAAAATAGCAATCGACATTATATAGAACTTTACAGGTTACAAAATGCCCTTGACTATCATCATCTTTGTTCCTTCCAAGAATACACTTGAGGTAGATAAGGCAAGTAACAGGGTATCAGGTCCATTTTAGGATTAGGTATCTGAAATTTGGAGTTACACAATGTAGCCAGGGTCAAAGAGCTAATAAGTAACAATCCAGGAACTGATGCCTGCTCTTCTGGTTCCACATCTAGGAGTCTTTACACTGAACCACATTCATTCCAAATAACCATTGTCATGTCGAGCTAAGGGTCAGGTTTATGACAGGGACAAAGGGCGCACTGTAAATCTGGCCATGACAGGCAGTCCGCCAAGAGAAGAATGTGCAATATAAAAGTAAAGTGCATAAAGGTGGGCCTGAACGATGAAAAAGAAATAGAACTGGGAGAAGTGCCAAGAAGAATAGCAACTAAGGTGAAGACTGGGCGGGCTTCCAATAAGGGAAGCCAAAGGAATACCTCTATGTAAACTTAATTTACCTAGTTAAGGTAGATGAGAAAGGTATTGGGACTGTGTTGTAATATGAAAAAAATCATAAAGAAAAGTGTTTATAATCCAATCAAAAGATTCAGGAAAGAGGTAATGGAGCGTGATGTATATGATGTGTTTAATCAGAGATTAAGCTGTGGCATGACATTGCTATGAAAGCATCTAGGGGTCCAATCCTACAGTGCATGGTCAGGTTAATGCCGGGGCTTGGAACTTCAAGAGGCATGTGTGCGATATACTTAGAACTTGATCTCATTCTATGGGAGACACCAATAAGGTGCAAGAAATACTTCCCACACAGAAGGACTCATTTTCCTAATATTCTAGTGTAGCAATGAATGGTAGTACCTGCTCAAGTGGAGAAAATCCTCATAAGAACAGGGGGCCATTGGCCCAGGCTGGTGGCACAGTGGATAAGGTGCAGGCCTGCGAACCCAAAGGTCTCTGGTTCGATTCCCAGCCAGGGCACATAACCAGGTCTTCAGTCAGCTCTGTAGCTGGAAGCAGGTGAAAGGCAACCATACATTGATGTCTCTCTCCTTCTCTGTCTTTCTCCCTTCCCCTTTCTCTAAAATAATAAAATCTTTAAAAAAAAAAAAGAAAATAGAACAGGGGCCACGGATACCAGAACTAATGGCAGGGTCGGGCCACCCTGGTCTAAAGGGAGCGATGAGCTTTAACTTTGATGAGTGGACTCTCCAGGGGAATTCTCACATAAGCATTCACTGCTACATAGCACAAACACGTTCCCTGGGAAACATCACACTTTTTGTCATCTACTGCTACAGAAGAAAGGACTACGGACCCAGCAGTTCTGACTCAATGTCACTAGATACTTCTTCGAACATTTAACATTCATTTCAGGAGTTAAGAGATTTTTTTTTTAATGTTATTAGTTCCTGATAGGTTTTGTTTTGGTTTGGGGTTTGGTAAACATATAAAAATATCAGATTTTTTTTTGCCCTTTTAATATCCATTGGCCCTTCTCCTGCTAACATATTCTGATTGCCTTTAGGAAATGACTACTTCCCCATCCTCAGACCTTGTATTTCCTAGTAGTCACATCCATCCTAGACACATGATCTAAGTCCAATTACCACATCCCATTCCAATGACCACAATTTGCTCAGAGAAAGACACATGACCCATTCTGAAGCAGTGAAGTACAAGACTGCTGGATGTCATCTCAAAAGGTATAACCCAGGTAGCTCCTGGCAGCCATCTAGTACCTATGAAGCAAGAGTCTGTATAATTATGAGTGAAATCAATATAAGTATCAGAACAAGGAGATGAATTCAAGGAATTCATTTCCCCCTGAATTATGCTATGCATGAAACTAGCCCAGCAAAGACTTTTGATATGTGAACAAATCAATTAATTCCCTTTCTGGCTTAAGCCAGTTTAGGCTGAGTTATCTGTAACATAACTAAGAGTAGAAACTGATGCAATAAACTTAAAGTTGATATCCAAAAGTGGGAAAGCTCCTGGAAAAGAGGTTTGAAAAACCACCAGTATAAAGCACAAACCTCTGAGCAATTCTACAAATGCCAGTAGCTATTTCAGGTATTTCACAGCTTGAGTTCTCTGAAGCTGATTTCTGTTTTCTGCCCCTTTATAAACAAAAGGAGTATAGTAATTGAGGGTAGGGGAAGTCTTTTAAAGAAGCACAAAGCCTTTTCTTAAAAGTCCCTTTTTTGCCTTCATTTTCACAGTACTGCCTCCCCCAACTAATAAATGTTTATTCCAGATTGTATTAATATTGCATTGAGATTTCTCATTTTACAGAACTCTTCCTCCAATGCTTCAGTTTTCATTAGTTTTTATGACATACATGATATAATCACACACAATGGTGACCAAAACCTCCTGCTAAAGATCAACTGTTTAAAGAAACTTGAGGAGTTATGTAGCAATCTCTGAAATACCTAAATCTCAAAAGCAATACATAAGCTTGTATGTAAGATTTGATCTGAACATCTACCAAACCTCAGATTCCAACTTCTTTCTAACCAACACTTCTCCCCCTCTTACTCCTCCTCTTGGGAAAAAGAATTTAATGAGGCTCTCAGGTATCAGCATGAGAAAACCACAGGGGAAACTGCAGAGCCACTCAGTACCTCCTTTCCACCCCTCACCACTCCATCTCATCCCACCCCCAAAAAAGGAGGCTTGAAAATATAAACTAGCCAAGGTTTTAAACAGTGAAAAATTTACAGGATTCTTCAGGAAAACACAAATCTGCTCAACACAAAGTACATATATTAGGAAACATAACTAGAATATTTTAACCATTATTATATACGAAAGGGCAGAGAGAGGCTGTCTTTCATGAAATCTGGATTGCAGATGTCTGGCCAGAAGGAAAAAAAAAGAAAGATTAATAATCTATCACAAAGTCCCACAACTACTGATTCAAAATGAAAGCTTTCACTACTTACACCATATGTAAATATACATATATACACGCTGCTTATAATCCCTTGATCTGAAGAGAAAGAGAACTGATACTCTACTGTGAAAATGGTCAGTGGGTAGACATTTTAAAATCCTTTCCCACATGAAAAGATTCCTGAAAAAGAGATCAGAAGACAACAAAAAAGCACTCAATATATATGGAGTTGTAAATCCTGTATGAACTAGTATCCATTACACAAAGGGGGAACATGCAACAAAGTGATTAGGAAAGTCAAACATGAATTAGCCCAATATCACAGACACAAATGTAAACCCCGCAAAAGCACTTATGGGATAGAAATCCACAGGTATTTTTTAAAAGTCTATTATTAACAATGAAATAATATCAAACTTTGAAGTTGCAAATAAATCTTAAATCAATACAAGAAAAATCAGTATGCTCCCACCAAGAAAAAAAAAAAATCTTGTTTGAAGTAGTCCATAATTAAGATCAAGGCACAATACATATTTTTAAAACATAACAAATCAAGCATTTACTAAAAAGGCTATTTTGTCCAAGGCATTAATTCTAGGGGCTCTAAGATAAAACATCTTAGTATATTTTGAATAACCACTGCTTGGTCTATTAAACTCTCACTGTACCTAAAAATGTAAGCTCTAACTTATGCAGTATGTACTTTTGATTAACAAAGATAATTCAAAGTATCAACGGTGCATGCTAGGATTCTGTCCTTGCTTCCATGGTCCTTTGTATTAATATCTGTGAACACACCTGACAGAAAATGTTCACAATGCAAAGACACTCCCATCCACACAAGTGTGATGATAGGATTATGATGACAGTATCAACAGCAAATACACAAAGGGCTTTTAATGTGCCAGGTGCTGTTCCTAGCACTTGACATACATGTAATCTTCAGAACAGCTCAATGAAATAGAGTAGTCTTTTTTATTCCATTTAGCAGATGAAGAAAATGAGTCAAGAGATTAGCAAACTTGCCCAGGTTCACACAGCTGGTATGCCACAGAGCCAGGATACAAACCCAGACAGTCTGGCTCCAGTGTCTGGGCTCTGAGTTCAAGTCTAGCAATTAGCTACAATTTCTACCCTTTCTTTCCCTCTAATCTACTGTACCTGTCTATGATTCAGTTTCTTATCTGGAAAATGGGCTAATAATAGTTCTTACCTCATATGAGGATTAAATGCAATCATATATTGAATGTATTTATAATAGTACCTGGCGCATACCAATACCATAGAAGTAACTGTTCTTACATCTACCAAATGTCTGTCAATGGAGTTAAGAATCACTGTCAGTGACAAGTTACCAACTGGAAGGGCCTTAATGTGTCATTCATAATTCTAAAGAAGTGATGACTAAATAAAACTTGACTTTCCTAATTATTTCCATTATGAAATAACAAGTTCAACACCAGCCTTCAGGTAAATACATAGACAGGGTGGTGGCAAAAGTAAGTTTATTGTTATAAGTACACGAAACACAAAGTTTATTCTTGTATTATTATTAATTATGATAATACTTTCTACATGAACTGTTAAGTTTACTTTTGCCCAACCTGTATATAACGCAGGAGTTCCTCTCTTCAGTCTGGAATTTCCTCTCCATTATTTTTTGTTCCCTCGCCCCACCCCCAGCCAATATCATAGAATTATATCTCATCCTGATATATAGTAAAAATTTCTCTTCAGTACCAAACTGAACATTTATATGTTTTAAGACACAAAACTGACTTGGTATTATAATGTCAATCTCATCTGTAAAGCTGGGGCACTGGGTACTCTAAAAGGTTTCAACCAGAGTACTACTCCGAGTTTGCTTCACCAAAGAGCTACATAATCCTGGAGAATGAAAGAATAGCAATCCTCTAGTTCAGGGTCTAGTGCTGATCAACATTTAAATTTGCTTCTAATTTCTTGTTGTGACAACACCATTGTATATGTATCACTGTACAACTGTGCTAGGACTTATCTCAGGTACAGACAGAACACGCTAGATATGTTTCAGGGTGCATAAACATTCACCTATATAGGAAGTTAGCAAATTACTCCTGAAAGTAGTTGTACTAATTTACACTCCTGAGAGTATGGAAGTATACATCATATACATAAGGCAAGGGGTGAAGGGGATTATCACTGAATTGGGTTCAAACACCAACCTGAATTTGTAGTTCATTTACTTATTTGTCTTTCCTCTTTCTGAAACTCCATTCAACTGATAGAAAACATTTTCAACAAAAATAAACTAGTCACAAGAAAATATAATGAACTTGGAAGCATTTTTACGAAGAATCACTGCCAGGAACGCCAAAAGGGTCTGCAACAAAAGGAGTGATTCCCAAGTGAACTCCGGAGGGGCTCCAAGTTAGAGCCATCGGTAGGAACAGCAGGAGTAAGAAGGGGGGTGGAAATGGAGATTAGCTTTTTCCAAGGAGGCTGAAAAGAAGAAAACAGAACAGGAATTGGCTACTCATTCCTACTCTGCTCCTACCCTAATCCCTGTCTATGCAGTTTACAGGCATTCTGGCATTTACCCTCAGGATTTAAAAAAAATAATGGGGATGGGGGGTTGCCCTCTCAAGAAACTGAACAAAGTGCCTCTGTAGGCCCTTTCACCCAGAAGCAAGCTCCCAGCCCAGCCCATTCATCGTAACGCCATACCTGCCCCACCAAAAGCACCATCCCAATGCTTCCATGAGAGCAAGTCAGCCTTCCAGCTTGTCAGTCCTGCCATGGGCAAGACAGGATAAACAGAACAAGTGAAATAATAACCCCGGCAGAAACAGACTCAGGAAACAGAAAATATCTTTGTCTAAACCTTACTATTCTTACAGTGATTAGAAAAGCTTTTGCATCCATGTCCCAACATAAAGATGTTATGCAAAAGGAATAATCAAGAACAAGAGTTCTTGTAAATTAAAAAAGAACTGTGGAAATTAAAAGTTCAGTTATAAGCGTCAGAAAAATTCAAAAGAAGAAACCCCTTCCATCATACCTCGCAAAAAGGTAAAAAGGAAAAAAACAAAAGACAGAAAATCTAGGAGAAATAAAAAAGAATAAAACTGAGAAGTTTCACTATCCAATGAAGAAAACTGGGGGGATATTACAGAAAAATGTTTCCAAAGTTGAAGAAAAACACAAATGTTTATTAGAAAGGAACTACTGAGTGCTGAGCATAACTAATAAAAAGGATGTACACCTAGACATATTTTGTTCCTTCTGTAACATCAGAAACATCAAGGAAAAGTGAAAAGTTCCAGAGGTGAGGAAGGAAACCTACAATGAAGACTCTGGCAGGCATTAGCTATGTGAGCAACAATGGATGGGAGAAGATAATGGAGGAAAACTCCCCAAGTCCTGAGAGGAATTTATTTTTCATGTAAAAGTCTACATAAGTTAACTATCAAATGAAGTGTAAAAGTAAAATAAAGACACTTTCAGATATGCAAGGACTCACTATTGACCTCTTATGCTTGTATTATGAAGAAGATAGTTTAGAAAGAAACACAAAACAAGGGTGAAAGCCAAGGAAATATTCAAGAAAATAGTGCCACTAACCCAGGAATCCAGTGAAAAGAAATCCCAAGGATGCAGCTAGTTGTACAGCAGACCTAAAAGGCAATGAGTCCACATTAGAACAAGAAATGAAGAAGCTCCAAAGAATGTCTTAAAATAAGAATCACATAAATATCAGGAAACAGACAAAATGAGTAAGAAGCTAGAAAATATTAGTGAAATGATAAAGATGACATACACTGCTTCACTCAACATAAAAAAATTTTTTTTAATTCAAGGAAAAATACAAAATCATGTAACATCATAATGCCAACATAGATCCAGCAAATTAAAATGTGACAATAATTTTGAGCAAATGATTAAGCGTGAGGAAAGTAAAATCATTTTAACCAGATGCTGGAACATTCTCCTTTAGGTGACCTAATAGTGTGTACATCACTGGGCTTTTATAGATGGAAATTTGGCAGATCACTGCTTTCTCTTTCAAAACGTCCCTTGCCCTCTCTTCTCCGACTCCCTCACTTGCTCATTCATTCATGTAACTAGTATTCACTGAGAATCCTACGTGCCAGGTACTGTGCAGGGGGAGAGACAAATAGTGAACAGAGACGACAAAACCCTGCCATAGCAGAACTGGCATTCTCATGAGAGGTGACACCTCCTCTTCCAAGATCTCTGCTTAAAGGGTTCGCTCTCCTAAGAAGTTCTCTGTGAACTTCCATGCTAAAAGCTTCACATATTCTTCTCCTAAAGAACTTACTCCAAAATGGAATTTAGCTTTTTACATGTGTATTAATTACCGTAGATTAGGTAGTGAGTAAGCAAGCAATGCAACAGCAGCAAATCTGTTAGTTATTTGTCCCTCTAGTGCAAAGCACTGGGCACAAATGAGTAATTGTGTTTTGACCCTTTCCATTCAACCAAAATGTGAATAAAATTGCCAAGGAAAATGTAAAGCACTATACAAATTTAACTCCTATGTAACAAATGAGGAAGCTGAACTCCTGGGTCAGTTAACTGACTTGCCCAGGTCACAAAACCAGTTTGTGGAAGACCCAAAACTAAAATCCCTTCTGCTAGGTTGAATTAAAATAAGTATCCAATCAATAAAAGGGCCAAAATGCCTTATTAGGCACTTTCTTAGAACATGTTCAAGTCTATCATAAGTGCCTAAGACACAGACTCTATTTCTTCCATATGTCAAGGTGTAACATTACAATTATGCAAAGAACATTTTGAAAGCCTCTAATCAAAAATATAATCTATCTTTAAAAAGCTTCTATGTCACAGAGTGTGTATTCCTACTTGAAATGCAGAAATGTTTGGAGATTTAATGACATTTATTTTAAAATATTGGCTTTTTAACTATTTCTTTACAAGAAAAGCTTCAAAATTATTCCTATATTTTATTGTCATAAATCTGGATTTTTGTTATTTGTAGCCTCAAACTCAAAAAACAAATTAAAAAAATGCTTACATTAACTTCCATTAACAACAATAACAACAAAAATGCAGGTTTCTCTTTCATCAGCCAAAGGAGGCCTATGGTTAAAGTTATCAAGTCATACATTTACAAAAATAAGCAAAAAATTAAATTTACATATGGTTATAACTTCTGTAAAAATCAGGGAACTAATGCAACAGATCTTGCTTGTTACTTCACACATTCCAAGGTTGCTAGTAAGCACACTTTTTATGGCTTTTCTGTGGTATATAACCATATCGGTTAATAACTTACATTATTAGTACTAAATAGTAGCCATGCAAATTACAACTTACCTACAAAAACATAACACTGACAAATGGGTAATTATTTATTATTCACAGGATAGGCAGCTAAGGAATCGATCATGTTTTAATTCAAGAAACATTTGTTATCAAGGGTTTGCTAGATGCCAGTAGCTGTTCCAGGCACTCTGAATGTTTCCAAGATGAAAACGTAAAGTAGGGGAAGGCAACTGAAACTAGTCCTAAACACTAAAAGATGACTAACTAAATGTGATTTCCAATTACCGGATACCACACCAGGATCACCTACACATAGGTTTCACCAAACTTCAAGAAGATAATTTAAAATTATGTTAAAAAATAAATAAAGAGGCCCTGGCTGAGTAGTTCAATTGGTTAGTGCTGTCCCAATATGCCAAGGCTGTGTAAGAGGGTGGCCAGAAGCCTCAAATTTGGGGGATGGGACTCAGTGGAACACAGCCTCTTTCCTGGGAGATCCCTAGTTTCTCAGTTCCCCAAATGGCTACAGCCACTCCATGCCTGCCTGGAGATGGGCGGGATTTTGACCACAGAATGGTGAGAAAAGCTTACAGGGACTGCACAAGATTCTGTGAGTTGCCAGACTGGTCACCACACTGCATCATACCCCTCAGTGAGAGTTGTAAAACAAGGCGCGGCAGCCATTTGGGCAGGCGGGCTGCGCAGTCTGAAAGAGAGGTGAGGCACCCCACCAGCCTGCCATGAGGACGTTCTGGATTAAAAACTGGAAAACACTGGGCATGGGTGGAACCTCCCCAGTCAAGCACAGATGAATGTGAGCTGCCAGGAAAACAACTGGGACTGAAATAAGGAGCCATGAACTTCTATTTTCCTAGAGGGAGATGGTACCTTTCACTTTCCTATTCTTAAACTGGCCTGGCCTGGCAAGAGGAGAGGCAGGACTACATGCTTGTGGGTATTTTAAAGGAAGCAGGACTCAACAGCAGGACTCAGCCATTAATCTAAATCTGTATAACCTTTCAATAAACAATTCCTTTCCTCTTCACCAAGCGCTAGTATTTTGGCGGTGGGTAATTGAGCCCCTCATAACTGAACAGCCTGTGGTTCTGTTTCAGTTGTAGGTTTGATCCCTGGTCAGGGCGCATACAACAAGCAACCAAGGAATGAGGTGAGAAAGAAATAATGCAAAGATAGCCCTGGCTGGTGGCACAGTGCATACGGCACCGGCCCGCAAACCCAAAGGTCGCTGGTTTGACTCCCAGCCAGGGCACATAACCAGGTTGCAAGCCAGGTCTTTAGCCAGCTCTGTAGCTGGAGGCAGGTGAAAGGCAACTATACACTGATGTCTCTCTTCCTTTCTGCCTTTCTCCCTTACCCTCTCTCTAAAAATAATAAAATCTTAAAAAAAAAAGAAAAACCTTCCGAACCCAAAGGTCACTGGTTTGATTCCCCAGCCAGGGCACATAACCAGGTTGCAAGCCATGTCTCCAGTCAGATCTGTAGCTGGAGGCAGGTGAAAAGCAACCATACATTGATGTTTTTCTCCCTCTCTGCCTCTCTCCCTTCCTCTCTCCGGAAATATTAAATCTTAAAAAAAAAAAAAAAAAAAAAAAAAATAATCAGTTACTAACTATATACAATACAAGGACTTGAGCTGTGTTTGTGAGTCTGGTCACAGATATCAGGAATTTCACTCACATATATTTATGTGTAAATCCCCCAATACTTAACAAACAGAGTCAAGGGATACTAACTAAATAGTGCCTTAGACTCAGAACCAGTTGGCAGTGAAATGGCACCAGGTGTTAGACCTTGGCTCAGCAACTATATGTAGTACCTGAGTTGTGGCTAAGAAAGAATTCAGAGCCAAGACTCGAACTGTAAGAGAAGATTCGTTTAGAAAGTTACAGAGACGAAAGTGAGCTGTGGAAGAAACAGGCCCAGGAAACAAGTTGCAAAGACCAAAGAAGGGCCCTTGGAGCAAAGAAAAGTGAGACAAGGAAAACTTGCCTGGGGCAGGAGGTGGGGAAATGCAGGGGCCTGTTCCAATGCAAGCAGCACTGGGTCCTCCTCTTGGTAGTATTTATCTGGAGGTCTCAGGTAAGGGTCCCAAAAGAATATTCATCAGCTTTCCAGGTGTGTCCTTTCAGGTTCATGGGCTCTACTGATTGGTCGAAGCCAGAGGAAGGGATTAGGAGTCAATGAAGCTAGTCCTGATGTCAGCCATGGCATGGCTTTTCTGGTTTTGCTGCCTTTCTGGGCTTGGAGCTAAAACACAACTGAGGCCCACATGTATTTGATGTGGATCAACACCTCATTCTCCTGAGGGCTTAATGCTTAAGGGGTATTACCTGGCCCCCTTGTTCATTCCCCTTCTAAGAGGGTCTAACCCACAAGACTAGCAACAGTCCAGGGGCAAAAAGATCAGGGGAGGATTGGAACAGCATGACCAACAATATGAAAGGTCAGGGATGAAAGGTCACCCTGAGAACGGAGTCCCTGTTTTTCCAGTTTTGCCCTTTGCTTTCCACCTGGTGGCCTTCTGCACCCAGCCTATTGTCCTTGCTCTGCTCATGCCGAATTTTCCACCACAAAACTTTTACCACCCACTAGAAAACAGAACATTCACCTTCATTCTACCTCTAGTACCACTATCATTAATTACAATCACCATTCATTACCCAGATTAAATGTCAACTCTGTGATCTGCCCCACATTAAGCAGCAGCACTTAAACAGACCCAAGGCCCACCCTTTGCTATTGAACTACAGTTCTAATCACTGAAATATACTTAATGAACACCCAAATTTAATCCTATGCTTTTGTCTTTTCCTAGCTATTTCCCAAAGCAAAAGTATAAATCAGGGCATAAGTCCTCTGAAAGATATATTTGAAGTTCCTTCTTTAATATCTATGAAGACAATCAGATGATTGGTTTTATGACTTTTAAAGTATGTAAAGTGCCCACATAACTATTAGAAAACTGTCAGCCAGTCCTGCAAACTGATAATAAAAAGACCAACAACAATAAAAGGCAAAAGACAGGCACATAAAGGAAATAAAAGAACCAATTACACATAAGAAAAGATCTACCTGGTGGTCAAGGTATGTAAAATAACAGTAAAAATTATAATAACAAAAGCAGCTAAAATATATTATGTTCTTTCTTTAAAAGTGAAAATACAATAAAGATTTACCTAATTATTTAATCAACTAGTTACCAAATAGATATGAAACTCTGGGAAAATAGGAAGTTTCAAAGAGGACGTGATATTTGAGTTGGTCCTTCATGGATGCAAATTCACTAAGGCAGAGTAGAGGGGGAACATGAAGGGAAGACTCAAAGGTGGGGGAGAGAATGAGGCAATATTCTAAACAAAAAAATAAAAATATGAATCCAGTTTTTAAATTCCAACAGTTATTGTGAAGCTGGAATCTAAAGTGCATAATGTGACAAGTTACAAAACTACAGGGTGCATGCAATCAATTGGCAAAATTTTAATAAAAGAAATGACATACCACAAAAGTGCTGTATTTTGAAATAAATTTATTCTTATATATAAATACATAAACATAGTCATTATTTTTTAAATTGTTCAAAAAAGCCTCCATTTGCTGCAATAATAGACGCAATTCAACTTCAGAATCTTGAGGACACTTTAACTTTTCTTTATCCATGGACATCATCATGTTTTCAGTCTTAGCTTTAACAGCCTCTTTCTTGGAATGAGGTTGTTTATTAACTTCTCTCTCACAAATGCTGCATACATAATAGTCTAAAGGATTTGCATCTTGCGAACTAGGAGGCCAGATTTCATGTGACCAGAATTCAGGAATGTTGACACTGAGACATTCTTGCACCTTTTTGGCGTTAGGTGCTGGTGCACCATCTTGTTGGAAGATCAAATGACATCCAATTTGCAACTTGCTTCATCCACGGTACAACTACATCTCTCAAAACATCAAGGTAAACATCCTGGATCTTCACTGATGATCTCCTGGATTCTGTGTACAGTATCTGACTTGTGTGATCCTTGCCTTCCTTATGCGTTTTCCTTGTTGGTGTGGTGACATCAAGATGAGTATCACACATCTTTTTCATGTTGTAAACTGTATGTAAAGGGATGTTATTGAAGTCTGCAATTTCCTTAGCAGTTCACCCTGCACACAGTCCAGAAATTACAGTTGCTCTAATATCATATTCCTTCAACATGACAGTTGCTCTCAAAATTTAATACTTTATATCTGAAACAATGGTGTTAAATCATAACCTTAGAAACGTAATTTTTCAAAATTAGTAAGAAGCACGAGAAATAAGGAGATGCAAAGTTATTATCAATTGATTGCACACACCCCGTATACAGATAAAAGGAAGATATAAACAGTGTACTTCAGGCTGAAAAGATCAAACTTGAATGTTTTCTAAAAACTATGTAACTTATTATAAATGATCTTACTTTTAATCACATTTCTTGTGAATCAGGTTGAATATCTTTTATGTAAGGGTGGTTTATATTTGGTTTATATTCTTCTGTAAACTATCTGGAAATAAGTATTATTTTATCAAGTAAAAAGAACTATTTAACTTAATCAAATTTGTTTCTTCCTGCGTGTTTAATTTTCAAGGAAACACTTGATGAAAAACACATAGCAACTGATGGTTAATCAAGAACACTTCATCCCTCGTGAGATTTCTTTCAAAAGGAAGAACAATTCTACAAAAAGTAAGTAACTTGGGTGGTTTTCCAAAAGTCATTCCTCTCAAAACAAATCAAAAACCTAAAGGAAACTGCCAACCTAGATTTCTTTACCCAGCAAATATATTATTCAAAAATGAAGTGAAATAACATTTTCATATAAAAAAATCTGAGATCTTATCACCATCATATCCACACGTAAGAAAACACTAAAGGACATTGTTCTTCAGGCAACTAAGTAATGCAGAGAAGAATAAAGGGCAATAAAAAGCATAATATGATATACAAATAAATATAAACTCTGAAAATATACAAAATGCTTTGTGATGTTTAAAGTGCATATAGAATTAAAAGAAACAACAAACTATAACAATAAACAAGAGCACAGAAAACCTAAAAAAAGAAAAAAAAATGGTTCCATACTCTTAGGTAACGATTATTCTGTGACCATAAAAACAGTAACTACTAGAGTGAGTTTAAATAGATCAAGAACAACTGTTTCATTGGTAACATTTTTGAAAGCCATGCAATCAGTAACAGCCATGACTCTGAAATTTAGACAATCAAGATTATCATTCCAGTGAAGATTCCCATAAAATGATCAAATATTTATAATGTCAAGGCATTTTTTTAATGTGATGATATATATATCCATATATTGCTAACCTTCACAACAACGGTATGCCTTTTAGATAATAAATGACAGAAAAGTAGAATAACAAATAATCTTGAGATTTAACAAGAGCTGTTATGAAGGCAGCACCCAGAGACAACATCCCCACAGCTCCTGATCCATCTCATGCAGCTCTAGGTTCTTTTTCATATCTGGGAATCAGTCTTCCATGCCTAAGGAGCACGGCTCTATGAGAACAGTAATTAAGCTATGGCTAATGCATGCCTCCCCAACATGTTCAGTAGGTTCTGCTTTCTAAAACAATGCATATGGACTAACATCTTTCCTTTCCTAACTGGAGAAGGAGATGCCTAAGGATAAGGATCCCGTTCACAGTCATCTCATCGAACTGCAGTACACCTTCACACTTTGTAGGTATTGACAACAAGAAACAAAGTACTTGGATCAAATACTTTCTAGCTACTCAAAATGGTAACACGAACATTTAAAATCAAAACGACAGATGTTCCATGTCACACACTTTTACTTCATATTTCTGCTTGGTAATTTGAAACACCAAATGCACTGAGTTTATCCCTAAAATAGTTATTAAACACATCTCTCTAACTGCCACTCAAGAGTCATCTGATTTACATAAATGCTAGTTAAGCACCAGAGAAATTCTCAAACATATAACTAGAATGTCATAAAACAATCCATTCTGTCAAATAGAGATTATGTAAACTTATGTTTCACTTCCTCTTAAAGAAATCCTATTTTATTTTCTCTAACAGAAAATAAATTAGTAGAATACACTTACAACATACATCCCCAATCAAACTTTAAAATGATCTGGTTAACCACAAATTGACTCAAGTAGTTAAGTATTTTTCTGAATATATTTTACTGAAACATATCTGACAACATATAATAATGTCATATAGTAATTGGGTTATATTATACAGAATTACAAATTATTTCACTGATTATTATTCTTTGTCATTCAAAGATAAAATGGGCACTCTTGTCCAAGAAAACTAGATGCACTGCTAGCTATAAGTAAACAATTCTGTAAATGGCACAGCTCTTTTATTTAGGGTTAAAATATAACCATAAGAAGCTATTATTTATAACACCTTTCAATGATCTGAATTCACAAAAATTTTTATGAAGTTATATTCTAGCTCTATCACTTTCAAACATCCTGATAACATTTGGGGAAATAAAGACAAAATTATTTCTCAATTGTTTCTAAAAACTTAGGTACATAAAAGTTCAACTGTTCATCAACTACAGATTATACTATAGAAAACTAAAATGCCATGAATACTGTGAATTAAAAAAAAATACTAGCCATAATTTATTGAACTCGATTAATAAAGAACATACATAATTATTTAAAATGAAAAATGAGCACCATGGTAGTTGCTTGGTGACTTAACAAAAATTAGCCCAATATATAAATGAAACAATCATTAACTCCTCAATTTGCCACACAAAAAAATACGTGGCTGGTTCTCATACCTCATCCTAGATCCCTTTACACTCTAAAACCTTTATTTTTTTCCAAACTAGTATTTTCTTTGTAACAAAATACTACCTAGTCAGATTCTAAATATGAATCTTTAGAAATGAGATTTTTTTTTAAATGCTTAAATACTTACAGTCTTGTTTCGTAGTCTAATTATGTCCGAGACAGAGCCAGCGCCACAGTACTCCATGACAATCCAGAGGTCTGTGTTCTTGAAGTAACTGCCATAGTACTTTACAACATATGGGCTATAGAAAAATGTATAGACAATCACAATTAATTCTCAAAGGAAATTATTTCTTGATTTCAATACAAAATACTTCAACATTTCATAACATTCCAATAAGTAAGTCTAATGACTAAATTTATTGAATGGCCTATATTTAGGGCTCACCAACTGTGTATAACTAATTCATGGGTAAAATTTAACAGGTTTACACACCAGAAGAGGCCCAAATATTTTCAGTAATTCCCAAGAAACTAAGGCTTTGTTTTGGGAAAGAACTACAATTTAACATAAGGAAGAAATGAAAATATTTTCTTTAATGCATTTTAAATATAAATCTTCTAAATGATTTTCATTCAATCAAATATTAACACTCAACATTAAAATACTTTATATTTCAATGGGGCCTAATTTTGTTTTAATTCTCTTTCATTTTGGCCTTTGAAAATTCTGGAGGAAAATAATTTTTTGCTTTAAATTCAGATAATTAAAATTATTAGCACTTTAAAGTACTTCTGAACTGAAATTTTACATCTTTCAGAGCAGAATAAACTGTTTTTATAGCCAAATTGTTTTAGGAAGACTTACAAAGAGAAAAAAGACCAGTTAATAACGAAGTAAGGAATTAAACCTATATATATATATATTTGGGTGCCTGCCCCTCCAAATAGCAATATGCAAGTACTAAGCTCCTGATGGGCTTGGCATTATGCTACGCTCAATTCTACATCAAATTGTGTGTAACACATTCTCATCCAGTAACTAAATTAATAGAAAGGTCTGGGGACTGCCGATTTTGGAATGCATTATTTTTCATAACCACTTGCATTTCCAGTTATAAAGCCTTAAAGAAAAACGTGTAACATAATCTAAATATATAACACACAAAAAAAGTAAAATTAAACATACCCAGCAACAAAGTTCCTCTAAGATTACTATCATTTCAGGAGCCAAATAGCTAATATGAATCTTATATACTGTTGGAAGATAGAGTTTTCCATGTATCTCTTATTAATAGGGCCCTGATTTGACTGGGGGTGACCATGTGTCCTGACTCACCCAGATCAGTTCTGCCACCATGTATCAATTCTGACAAATGAAACAGTAGGTGGGACATTCTAGGAAAGCCTTTTCCAGCTTCTTCCTTTCTCTCTTCCCCCTCCTGCCTACAATATAGATAATAAGACTGGAGCTAGGCCCTGGCTGGTAGCACAGTGGATAAGGCACAAGCCTGAGAACCCAAAGGTCGCTGGTTCGATTCCCCAGCCAGGGCCCATAACCAGGTTGGAAGCCAGGTCTCCAGCCATGTCTGTAGCTGGAGGCAGATGAAAGGCAACCATACATTGATGCTTCTTTCCCTTTCTTCCTCCCTTCCTGCCCTTCTAAAAATAGTGAATAAAATCTTAAAAAAAAAGACTGGAGCTGGAGCAGCCCTCTTATAACCATCATGAGATAATTAACATGAAACAAAGGCCCAATGCTAAATATAAGCACAGTGTAAGAAAAGAAGCCTAAGGCAGCTGTTACACTGTTGCTGCTATACCAGTCCTACCTCTAGACCTTTTGTAAAGGAAGAACAAAAAATCCCTCTTTGATTAGGTAACTATAGGCTAAATAGAGTCCTAATTTATTAGTAGCCTTTATAAAAACTGGGCTACTTGATAAGCGCATTAAGTCCCTTCAAGATCAGCTCCATTTTCTATCCAAACTCAGTTCACCCAAATCTGTCTCATGCTTTTTCACTCCAATAATTCTAAGCCTGTCAGAATACCAGTGAGCTGTTTTCACCTCTCTACCCATAATTCTCTTTACCTTCTCTCATCCCTCCATTTCTTTACCAACTTAACTCTTTCTCAGCCTTCCAGACTTCCTGACTTCAGGCATAGATAGTGCCCTGCCTCCTTGTTCTCACAGCAACCCACACACACAAGACAGTACGGTGGCTGAGCTTTATTACAGCTGCTCATTTATATCTTCTCAACCACATTACCAGCCAGCCCCTCAAAAACGAGTATCAGTATCCTAGGAATTTCTAGATCCTGACACAGTAGCTGGGGATGCTCAGTAAAGGTTTGTTGAATGAGTTAAGAGTTACACAGAATTGTTTTTAATTAGCAAAAAGTCATACCAAAAATACTGTTAAACAACCCCTCCTTAAAATCAAAAAATAATTGCCACCCATACATTTGCCCTGAAAATGGGAAAACTGAGTATCTTCTACCATCACACATTGCTTTATAACATCATTTTGGCTTAAGAGCTTGTAAATAATAACAACTACTCTACAAAGTTAACCTCATCTTCCAATAGGAAATTAGAAAACTAAAAAGATGACTAAGTTTTCTTGTGGAAGAAAGCTTTCATTTTATTATGCATTATGAGCAAAATGCATCAAAATGAAGGTAAATAAAGAAATAGAATCTCTTCATACCTGTCACATTGCTGCATTATGGAAATTTCTTTGATTATTTCCTGAAGGTCTGATTCAACAGGTACTTGTTTAATTGCCACAACTTGACCAGATTCCTTATGTATTGCTTTAAACACACTTCCATAGGACCTAAAAGAAACCAAGACATTTATTATCTTTCCTTTCAAACAGCATAACTACTAGTGAAGGAGTCATGAGTTTTTGCATGTAGTCTTTTCAAGTTTAAAACATGACTTATTTTCTTAATATATTTTATTTCTTTTGCTATAAGTTGTCCCAATGTCCCCCCTCTTAGCCCCTCTCCACCCAGTACCCTATTCCCTCCAGCAATGCCCCCCTTAGTTCATGTCCATGAGTCATGCATGTAGTTCTAAAACATGACTTAAAGGTGACAAAACAAAGTGAACAAATAAGTGAATTATACCACAGCTTTAATGCTTTAATTGGTGACTTAAAATCTTTTAAAATCATCAAGTTAATAAAAATTTGTTGGTTTTGAATGGAAGAAATAGACTTAACAGTTAACTCAAAAAATAAAGTGCAGCATTAAGAAGATATAAATGGAAATTAAAAGAATGAAATGTGAATAAAAACAGCCCAAGGGTCAAGTTAGGAGCAAAGGCTAATCTCACCTTAAGCAAAATCGTCCCCAAAATATTAAACTCCTTCGCCTGTTCAGAGCACTTAAGGGCTCTCAACCCCCAGCTAGGAACCACGTGACACCAGTTAGAGAAGCAGGGAATATGGTACACAGAGTAGCCTTTCCTTCGCTGGTACATACTCACATGCAAATAAAATGAGTAACAGGATCTTATGGCCATTTGCCCAAAACTCTCTGTTACAACACTTGAAACTTTGCCAATTAAATATTTATGTGTTTTTTAAAAGCAAAAACAATGAGAGAGGGAAGCCATTTACCCTTTGGTATGAAGACAAGGTGAAAACTGCTACCATTTTCATCTGCTTTGCTACCCAAAGTTACACATGCGTGTGTCTAGTCCTAATTTATACACGTATACATCTCCTCTTAAAAGCTATATATGTACATGGAGGTAGATATGTAAGTGTGTGTGTGTGTGTGTGTGTGTGCATGTATACAAGGTCTGAATAATGGATACATTTATTGAAGAAGATAAAAGATACAAGAAACATTGTACACAGGCCAATATACCTCAGTTCCCTTCCAAGTAGGCACCTTGTGACCTTACACAGTTCTCCCAATCGCCATCAGCTGCCCCATTTTATTTTCCTAAATCTCATCAGCAGTATGAAATCTCTTCCCTTTCAGGGGTGACTTTAGTTTTGGGAAAAGCCAGAAGTCACAGGGTGACATGTGGGCTGTAGAGGGGCTGAGTCACCTGGGTGATTTGATGCTTCGCAAACGCTCTGCACAAGATGCAATGCCTGCGCAGGCACGTTGTTGTGATGCAGCTGACGATCACCAGCTGCCCGTTGCTGAGGCCTCTGAATCACCCACAGTTTCCACAGAGGAGCGTTCAAGCTTAACGCAAAACTGGAGGCAGATTTACTGCTCTACTCGCTCGGTCATTTTGAATGTGACGGCCACACGGTGCACTTGCTCACACAATGGCATCTCCCGCCCTCGCTGACTAGTACAGTGAAGTCATCACTGTTCACGCATGTGCATTCCAGGGTACTCCCCCTGGCTGCCAGGTGACATCATGTTGCACAAACCAACTCACTGTATTAAAATTAAGTTCTATATTGTCTTTTGTAAATTAAACAACTCTTCTAAGGGTATCACTGATAAAAGTGAAGTTGAGATCCACACTTACCAGAATTCCCTTCCCTAAATGGACCCTAGTTAAGAGCTGACCGTGAGAACATGCATGAAATCTTAATGGCAAAGTTGAAGAGAAACCATCACACTCCGGATGAACAGATGTGTTGGCAGATATGAAATACAGTGGCTTCCTGCCGAGCTTTTAATAGCCACCATACCCCTACTGTGGACTAAGATTGTCGGTGGGAGCTTCTCAAAAATTCTTAACAATTCCAGAAGATCCCCAGTGAGCTTCTGAGTAATACCTGCTTCAGTGCTTCAGGCTGGGATCTTCAACACTGGCTTCTCTGACCTGCAACAGCAGATTCCATGACCTCTGCATCTAAGGCCCTACCACAAAACATTTGAGCTCCTAATTTTAGAATAAACTCTTTATACCCAGAGTACACAGTGTAGCCTTTCTTTCCCTGACCAAGCCTAGCTACCAACAGTTTTGGGTACAGGAAATGGTTCAGGGGAAGAATGTTAAAAATGGGAACCTTGTATTAGTTCTTTCTTAGGGTTGAAGATAGTAATAATGTGACAAACAGAAAACTGATCATCTACGTTGCCTGGAGTCTAAGCAAGATTTTAGAAGACTGTGTACCAATGGAATATTACGGTAAAATTACAGTACAAGGACAACAGAAGGGTGGGCTACCCTCCCACTCTAAGTTACAACAAGCTCAGGCAGGGCTTATTCCCAGCTCAAGACTGGGACAGCCAGAAAACTTTGGAATGTCCCAAAAGAATGTACATTTATACAAATGTAAGTAAATATATTTATACGTACGTATATGTACATTATTGATTATGCTATTACAGCTGTCCCAATTTTACCCTCTTTGCCAGCCTCCACCCAGCACGCCCTGCTCTCAGGCAATCCCCACACCCTTGTTCATGTCAAGGAGTCATGCCTGTAAGTCCTTTGGCTACTCCACTTCCTATACTGTACTTCACACCCCCATGGCTACTCTGTAACTACCTATTTGTACTTCTTAATCCCCCATTCCCCCATAGCCCTCTCCCATCTGGCAACCATCAAAATGCTCTCCATGCCCATGATCCTGTTTTTGTTCTTGTTTCCTTAGTTTTTTAGATTCACTTGTTGATTTATTTATTTATTTATTTATTGTCATTTTATTGTTCACAGTCTTGATCTTCTTTTTCTTAAATAAGTCCCTTTAACATTTCATATAATAGTGGTTTGGTGATGATCAACTCCGTTAGTTTTCTCCTATCTGGGAAGCTCTGTATCTGCCCTTCAATCTTAAAATGATATTCTTGCTGGGCAAAGCAATCTTAGCTATAGGTTCCTGCTTTTCATGACTTTGAGGACTTTTTTCACTTAGGGGAAACAAAAGAGTCATTTCAGATGAGATCCAGTGAATAGGGAAAGTGGGGCATGAGGGTCTTAACATTCTTGGTCAAAAACTGAACACTCAGCATAGTGTGTGCAAGTGAGCTCATAAATCATTCATAATGAAATGGGCAAATGCTGTGACAGTGCCTTCACAAAAATTCACTGAAGCCAAAAGCAGCCTCTCACAATAATGGCGGCTGGTACACTGACAGATGGGTTTCTAGAACATTCACCTAGCAAGTGGAGCCTGTACACTACAAGAGACCAACTCTCCAGAAAATAATTCACTTTTGTGGGGTACCCCCCGACATCTTTCCATTTTTTGAATCTTCAGTTTTTTTCATCAATGTTGTATAGTTTTCAGTGTTCAGATTTTTCACCATCTTGGTTAAATTTATTCCTATTTTATTCTTTTTGATGCAACTGTAAATGGGATTATTTTCTTAATTTCGCCTTTTGATATTCTATTGTAAAAAATTCAATTGCCCAGCCAGTGTGGCTCACTTGGTTGAATGTCATCCCACAAACCTAATGTCATCCCACATGCCTGGGTTGCAGCTTTGGTCTCTGGTGGAGCACCGACAGAAGGCCACCAAATGAACTTTCTCTCTCACATCAACGTTAATTTCTCTCTTTCTCTCTCTCCCCCTCTTTCTCTCCTTCCTTCCCTCCCTTCCCTTCCTTCCCTTCCCTCTAAAATAAAAAATATTTTAAAATGCAACTGGGTTTTGTATATTAATTTATATCTGTAACTCAACTATATATTAATTCTAATAGTTGTTTGGTAGCATCTCTATATAATATTATGTCATCTGCAAATAGACAGTTTTTCTTCTTCCTTTCTGACTGATAGAGATGTTTTATTTTTATTTTTCTTGCCTAATTACTGTGGCTAGGACCTCCTGTGCTTTGTTGAATAAAACTGACCATGGGGGGGCATCCATGTTTTATTCCTGATCACAGAAGAAAAGCTTTTGGTGTTTTTACCATTAACTGTGGGCTTGTCATATGTGGCCTTTATTATGCTGAGGTATGTTCCCTCTATACTACTACTATTAAATTCAAGCAAATACACCCTAGTGAAAGATTAATACTATAGAGTGTATCTTTATAATTGTTCTATCATTATCTAAAAGCTACTTTCATAATTTTTGTACTTACCCTTCCCCAAGTTTTTCTAATACATCAAAAACTTCTTCAGGCTGCTTGGTCAAACTGTCTTCACTCAGCTTTTTTAGCTTACTGGTGACAAAAAGACAAGAAAATATTTTCCTTAAGAACTTGAATAAAATTTTTAATTCTATTTTAAAGAGGCAATATATTCAGATGGTTCAAAACTCAAATATTAAAAAATATACAGTAGTCCCCTTCCTCCATTTACTTCTCTGTCTAGAAACACCTCAGAAAATAACCACTTTAATTTAGTTTCTTGTGAAACCTTTAAACAAATATGAATGTTTTTATTTCTCCCACTTCTCAACACATAGCATTTTTCACACACTTTTTTTTGTCCATACTGTTATACACTTTGCTGTTTTCACTTAATGTCAACATATGTTCATAGAAAACATCCTCATTTTCCCCCTACATCTACATATTACTTGGCTGCAAAAATGGTGCATCTCTAACTAATTCCTTATTTGTGAACACCTAGATTCCCTTTTGCTATTATAAACAACACTCTGATGAATAAGCTTATAGAGAAATCAGGTCCCATATGTATTAGTATATCTGTAAGGTAAATTCTCACAAGTAGAACAGTGATCAAGCAATACATACAAATATGGAAGTATATACAAATATGTACAAGTATAGTCATGTCATAATATACACTTAATAACTAATATCACTGTTACAACTATTACATTATACATAATTACAATATATAACTATTACAGTAATTATCGATTACATTATATTTTATCTACTATAATTGTATGCTATACAAACATACTCGTGTGGGTGTGTAGGTATGTATTGATAGTAGCAAATTGTTTCCAGGGGATTTGTGCCAATTTATTCTCCTACCAGTAATATATGAGAAAGCCTCTTTTTCCATAGTTTAACCAACAGAATATTTAACCAAATATTTGGACTTTAGACAATGTGTTAAGTGAAAACTTGTAACTCAGAGTAGATTTAATTTGCATTTCTCTTATTAAGAGTGAGGCTAAGCATCTTCTAATATTATTATGGACCTAAACCACCTAGTCATGTTCTTTGCTCATTTTTCTCTTGGGCTTTTGGTGTTTTTATTATTATTATTATTTAATCTGCATACAAAACAGTCTTTGTTTAGGTTACACATATTTTTCACTTGTATTTTAACTTCACTTACAATTTTTTTAGTTTTATGGTCTGTTTGCCATACAGAAATATTTTTTGTTTTTTTTCCTTTTCTTTAAAAAAGCAATCACCCATATGTATAGCATGTGCAGGTATCTGGAAGCAAAGGGATCAGAGAAATTACCCATGGTACATCTGACAGACCAAACATAGTATAGTATGAATGGAGCTTCATGTACGAACGACCAAAAATAATTCAATATGAATCAAGTGAAAAAGACTATCATGGAGAGGTGAGTAGGGTCAGGTTAAAAAGCCTGTAAACTATCTTACGGGGCTCTATTTTAAAAAGATTATATCCCCTGTGACGCAAAGGAAGCGTATGCAGTGAGCAACAGTAAAACAAGGAAACTAATTGGGAGTTGACTCAATATATAGATGCACACAATATAAAATTGACAGTAAGGATGATAGAAGACAAGCTATTCAATACATTAGGGGCATAATTAATATGGAAATAATTTCGATTAAATATGAGATGACAATGGAAAGAGAGGAGTTAGCATGTCTCTTAATCTGGTTTGGAAGGCAATGTGATGGGTTTAAGTCAGCTCATCCAAAGGTAGATTTCCTATAAGCAAATGTACTTATGAATCCCAAAAAAGATCTGAGTTGAAAACACTATTTTTGGTGCCATTAACACATAGATGGAGCCTGAAGACAATAAGAGACAAAAATAATGAAGAAAATGTCTAAGAAGTACGGACCAAGGAGAAACAGATGCCAGGAAAACATCAATATTTTAGAAATGAGGTTGTATAGGACAAGATGATAGTGCTTGACCATGTCAAAAGCTACCAAAAGTCCTGGTGGCACAGTGGATAAGGTGCCATCCTGCGAACCCAAAGGTCGCTGCTTCAATTCCCAGCCAGGCTAACATAACCAAGTTGCAGGCCAAGTCTCCTGCCAGGTCTGTAGCTGGAGGCAGGTGAAAGGCAACTATACATTGATGTTTCTCTCCCTCTCTTCCTTTCTCCTTTCCCCTCTCTATGAAAAATAATAAATTTTTCAAAAACTTGAAAAAAAAAAAAAAAAAAACATCTCTCTTAAAAAAAGTGTCAGTTACAGAATGTCCACTTCTGACCACAAGGAATTAACAAGGTCCAGAATTATACCTCTCCTGTAAACAACTAGAAAAGTCAACAAAATATAGAAAATAACTATTTTCAGACATTAGATGTAAGGTATTTCAGAACTGGGATTCCTGAGAAAAGGGGAAGAAATAAGCCCCACTGTCACCAAGGCTTTAGATCTAGATCTATTTTTTAGAGTTAGGTTTTTTTTTTAATCTAGATGTGTGTTTTGTTATTATTAGGATGATAATCAGTGACAAGGAGAAGGTGCCTCCCAGGGTACAGACAAGCCACAAGATCCAGGATGATGTTCTGGAGCCTGAAACACAGGGGAAAAGGGACCCAAACAGAGACCAGCGGTTTTGCTGAATTGAAGTAACAGAGATGGTTGTAGAGAGGCAAGGAAAATAAAATGTGCGTTATGGAATACCTGCAAGAAGAAAACTACACAGAGAAAAAGGTCCAGCAATCCACCTAAAATTGCCTTGACTATTTAGCTAAATGCCAATCTGTGCATGCTTATGAAAAACACCCTACAAAGTCCAATACAATCAATTTCCTGAGAGAAAACAATGCCTTGGGAGCTGTAATAGAACAACTCCCAGAGATCACACAAGGCCAAGACGCTTTCCCACCAACAAAAGCTGAGAGAACACTTATAAGGGTCATTCCATACGGATCCCAGAATGCCCCTGTTTTAGAAAGGAGACAACATTACCAAAACACAAAAGACTTGGGTTGCAGGCCAGGTCCCCAGTTGGGAACATGCAAAAGGCAACCAATTGATGTATCGCCCACACATCAATGTTTCTCTCCTTCTCTTTATCCCTCCTTTCCCCCCTAAAAATAATAAAATCTTAAAATAATAAAACCCTTCTGAGCATTAAAGGAAACAATCCACAGAGTGGCAAGGCAATCTAAAGAATGAGGGCAAATATTTGCAAACCATACAGGGTACGGCAAAAATAGGTTTACAATCGTTTGTATGGAAAATAATAAATAATGATATAAGAATAAACTCTGGGTTTTGCATACTCACCACTGTAAACCTACTTTGCCCCACTCTGTATTTATAAGGAGATAATACTCATAATAAGTAACCTCTACAGCTCAATATCAACAAACCCAATTTAAAAATGGGCAAAGGACTTCAATAGACAATTCTCACAGGAAGACATACAACTAGGCCACATGTACATGAAAAGATGCTCATCACCAGTAGTACTTAGGGAAATACAAATCACGACTATAATGAGATATAACCTTAAACCATTAGGATGTCCAATGTCAAAGAAAAAGAACCAGAAAATAGTAAGCGCTGATGAGAATGTAGAGAAATTTGATCTCTTGTGCATTGTTGTTTAAAATGGTATAGTCATTATGGAAAACATGAGGTTCCTCAAAAATTAAAAGCAGAGCTTTGGCCAGTTAGCTCAGCTGGTTAAAGCATTGTCCCCATATGCCAAGACTGTGGGTTCAATTCCCAGTCAAAGCACTTGCAAGAATCAACCAATGAATACATAAATAAGCGAAGCAACAAATCAATGTTTCTCTCTCTCTCAAATCGAAAAGTTTTAAACATTTTTTTCAAAATTAAAAATAGAACTATCACATGATCCAGCAGTCCCACTTCTGGGTATAGATACCAAAGAATTCAAAGCACCATCTCAAAGAGATATCTGCACACCCAAGTCCATCAAAGCATTATTCAAAGGAGTTATAAATGTTACACAAATGGCACCCAAGATATGGTATATACGTACACATAATATTATGCAGCCTTAAAAAAGGAGATCCTGTTTCATTCCTTTCCACAGTTGAATAATATACCACCATGTATTGCATATACCACATTGTGCTTATGCATTCATGTATCAGTAAACACCTGGTTGCTTCCACCTTTAGCTATTGTGAATAAAATCTGATGGTCAAATATCTCTTTGAGTCCCTGATTTCAATTATTTCTGGCCTATTCCTAGAACTGGAATTGCTGGATCATATGGTAAGTGTATATTTAACTTTTTAAGGAACTGCCAAACTATCTCCTACAATGACTACAATGACTACACTAATTTACATTCCCACCAGCATCAATTGTTACGTATCCTAGAAAATACCTATTATTTTCACAAGTTTTTCATTTGTTTTTATGACAGCCATCCTAAACAGTACGTATAGTAACACATTGTGGTTCTGACTTGCATTGCAGAACTTCTTTCCATGTGCTTATTGTCCATTTATGTATCTTCTTTGGAGAAATGCTTATCCAAGTCCTTTGCTCATTTTTGATTTGGGTTGTTTGTTTTGGCCAAAGACTTCTAAAGACAAATACAAAGGAAGACTTTCCACACTGTTAGACCTAGCTCCCTGTCAAAAATAGTTAGCGCCCTGGCTGGTGGTACAGTGGATAAGGCACAGGCCTGCGAATCCAAAGGTTGCTGGTTTAATTCCCCAGCCAGGGCACATAACCAGGTCTCGAGCCAGGTCTCCAGCCAGGTCCGTAGCTGGAGGCAGGTGAAAGGCAACCATACATCGATGTCTTTCTCCCTCTCTCTTTTTCTGCCTCTATCTATCCCTTCCCCTCTCTCTAAAAATAATAAAATCTTTATAAAAAATTAATAATTAGCATATGCCCTCTAGATATCTTAGAAAACTAACTGAGAAGAGGATCTGGCCAAAGTGCAAACCCAGCAAAGGAGAAAAAACTATCTCTGACAACAGAGATTCCTTCTTCATTCAGACCCTTCCCTTCTACCTCATTTCAGCTCTGTCATCTTCAATGTCTTTTTTTCTCTTCTGGCAAAGTGCTCTATACTTTAGGGATCACATTATTGGTGGCTTTATTACTATTAATAGTAGCTATTTAATGTCATACCTTTTATAAAAGTCATGCTGTTATTATTGCTATGTGCTAATTAAGCACTATACTTCATCTTATATGAAATATCTAGTTTAAAATTAAGTTTGTTCCATTCTTCAACCCTAGCAATTTCACCTAAAATACTGTTAGGAAGGTCATACATACATCTTTAAACCCATGAAAAGTTTTCATCCTTTTGTCCTTCAACATTCCGTTATTAAGCAATGTCATAAAGCCTCAGTTACCCTTCAGTAATGAACATCTTCTAAATTATACAATGATGAAACTGATCTTGAATACACAAAATCAAACATCCTTTTTATTTTAACAGGAAGCATATTTTATTCCAAACTAATAAAATTCAAAGATTTTTTTTCTGTTCTGTTTTGCTTTCTAAAGACACAGTAAAGATTTAATAGATGTTTAGCTCTAAAGCAATGAAAGTGATGTTCTCTTTCTCTCTCTCCCTTGACTAGAACATACTCTTCCAAGTGAAAGCTGTCCTTTTATTCCCTAGGGAAATTACAATTTTTTCCAAACTATGTTGACAACACCAAACACATCTTTTAAACACTTTGGAAACTGTTTTCAGAAACAAATGCTTTACAATCATTATTTCATTTAATCTTCAAAAAACCCAAAGAGTGGGTACTATTATCACCTCCACTTTACAAATAAGTAAACTGAGACTTAGAAAAGTTAACTTGCCATTCTTGAAGGTAGTAAATGGCAAAACTAAGGTTAAAACCGAGGTCTTTCTTATTCTAAAGGCCTGGCTCTTAATTGTTTCACTAATTAGTATCACTATTTTAAGAATAAAATAGACATAATTTGATGATCTCACAGTTTATTTACTTTTATGAAATTGTATCAAAATTTAGGGGGTTTAATTATTAGTGCTAAAATGAGCTAACATCTGCCTTAAAAAATGCTGTACAATAGATAGAAGGCTTTTTAAAATTAAACCAAAGTCTTGTTTTCAACTCTTTTATACCATTTCCTCTCAGATTGGGCTCTTTGCCCAAAAGTACTCTACAATTATAATTTCCTGGCAACGAGCTTTAAGGGAGAGAAGCTGAGATTTTTCTCCTTCCTTCAACCTTGTAGTCTTTAATTTTTATTTTCTAAAATTTTTTTCACTTATCCTTAACTGGAAACTGATATGATTCCTTTTAATTTCTTATAAAACAAGCGTATCCAAAGTTAAAGGCTGCAATATACTGCCTTGCCTCAAAGATATGCTACTGCATTCACTTTCCTAGTAAAACTAATTAAAAACAAAAAATCCAGAAAATTCAGATAATGTAAAAGCAGCACATTTGAAAATGCTCCAACATATTGATCTTCCAAAAAATAAAACTTAAAAAGCAGGTGAAAAGCAACCAATCACTGATGTCTCTCTCCCTCTCTGCCTCTCTCCCTTCCCCCTCTCTAAAAATAAATTTTAAAAATCTAAAATAATAATAATAATAATTTTAAGTCCTGGCTGGTGACTCAGTGGACTGGCACCAGCCTGCAAACCCAAAGGTCGCTGGTTCAATTCCCAGCCAGGGCACATAACCAGATTGCAAGCCAGGTCTCCAGCCAGGTCTATAGCTGGAGGCAGGTGAAAAGCAACCATATGTTGATGTCTCCCTCCCTCTCTGCCTCTTTCCCTTCCCCTCTATAAAAACTCTTTTAAAATAATAAAATAATTTTATAAGAAATATGAAGATCTGTACATCTCATAACTTTCAATTCAGTTCATATTACTTCAACAACCATACCTAAATATGAAAACTAAGAAAGGGAACAGAATCCTTAGCTCAATAAAAATGAAAGAAAACACTTCTATATGAAGCTTGCCAAAGTCTACCCTTGTACCTGCCATGTTGAAAAATCCACTACGAGTTGTGCCAAAGATACTAGTACATACAATAAAAAACTGGATTTATTCATAATCTTTCTTCCTTATTTGTCACACTTCAAATTTTGAAAATAGGATGATTTTGACTGCATATACTCACAACTCCTCACTCCCATCCACAGAAGACTACACTTGCAATAATCCTAAACATTACTACATTAAGAAGTTAATAAAGTGTAACTTCAAGGAAAGCTTCGACTCTGCCAACATCAACATTTGTATCATTCAGTGAGGCCTGTACTACTGACTTCTGCAAGGCTTTCATGAATAGACAGTGGCTAAGGCTAGCTGTTTGCACAGGTGGGCGTCTGTCGCTTGATTTCCCAGCGCAGCTCAGTCACAGAGCCATGGCACACAGGAGGCCACTTCCTAGCGTTTCTCTGTGGTTCTCTGTAAGACTGAGAAACAGTTCCTGATTTTGGCGCTTTGAGAAAATAATTCTTACTTTTTAAAATTGGGATTGTCTTGGGTTTGGTTTTGGGTTTTTAAAAATGGAAATAAAATGTTAAAATCCCAGCAAGTATCTATAAAAATAAACTACTCTAGAAGTAATGTTAACTGTATTTATACATGTATAAATACCCTCCAAAATTCTAATTTGTTTTGGTAATACCATGACTCCTCAAAATCTAAGTAACACTCCAAATGACTTTTTTTTTTTTTACTTAGGAATTTTACACACATTTTAAGGTAAAATCCTGTTATTGGTTATTTTAATATTAAATTTTAGCAATTTAGAAAAGTTTGGCATAATTTCGTTCTCTTTCACTGCACAACAACGTTCTTCCAAGTCAAAAGATTATTTCAAAATGTACCACGAAGCCAGAAGAAAAAAGACCGCTGGTAAGCAAGAACTGCCACAAAGGGCATGTACTTCGGGAAAGGGAGAGCTGCTGTCAGGTCAGGTCATTATTTCCAAGATAAGTAGCAATTTACAGAAGGGTATAACAATGAGAACTGACAGATAACAATAAAAGACAAGTAAAGATTGGAGTGGGGGAGGGGATAGCTACATGCAGCAACAAAGCTTCAAATACATCAAATAAGCACACCTGACAGCTTCTATGAACTAAAACTACGAGAGCTCTCTGAACTGTTTGTTTTTATGAACTGAAACGCATAAAAAAATATTAACATCAAAAAAGCAAATGATCATCTTCAGAACACTGAGTCAAGTGTGTTCATTTTGAAATTATTTCCTACAAAAGCAGTTATTTTAAAAGGGGTTTTTGAATGTTTTAAAAGTATACTACTTAAAGTGGTTTACTTCATTTATTTAGAAAATCCACTTTGTGGTATACCATACTTCCCAATGATGCTAAATATCTTTAAAGTTTTCACCATTATCACCAATTTGGCAGGTCTTTTCACATCATAGGTTTTTATGAATATTGATTAAAGCTGACTGATCAAGTACTGAGATTTGAGTACTTGAATTCTCTTCTACTAAGAAAACAAAGAAGAAAAAAAAATCCTGAAAGTATATAATGAGAACCAAGAGCATAGATGGAAACCCTAATCAACCAGGAAAACAAAAATCACCAAAATACTTTCTTCTCAAGAGTTAATTAATTTCCAGTGGAATTTTATGGAATTCTTAATTTGACACTCGTTTCTTATAATTCTTAGGAATTACATTAACTACAAATTTTATTCACAGTAATCATTTTTTAAAAGATTTTATTTACTATTTTCAGAGAGAGGTGAAGGGAGAGGGAGAGAGACACCACCTTTCACCTTCCTCCAGCCACAGACCTGGCTGGAGACCTGGCTGGCAACCTAGTTGTGTGTCCTGGCTAGGAATCGAAGCAGCAATCTTTGGGGTCGCAGGCCGGCTCCTTATCCACTGCGCCACCAGCCTGGACACACAGCAATCATTTCTAACCTTGTTTTATGATCAACATGTCATTGATTATTAGAAGTGTTTGAATAGATGGTCATTAGAAAGTGGTTACTGGTTGCTATTTCACTGCAAAATGGCAAACTAAACTTAGCAGTGAAGGCTAATGTCTTTTGATACAGTAAGTAATTACACCAAAATTAATTCTAAAAAGAAGAGTTATGTGACACACTGACAAAGGTAAATTACACTGAAAGAAATGCTTCTTTTTATTTATTTATTAAAGGCACATTAAAACAACTAAAGGGGCTTATATCAAAACTAAAAAGGTTTAACATGGCATTTAATATAGATGTGCTCCTTTTGCAATTCATCATGTTATAGTCAGGGTTAAATTTATAAAGCAGCCTCAAGATGCCCTTGAATTGTTTGTCCATACACACACAAACATGAAGATATTTTAAAGATTTCATTTATTTAGTTTTACAGGGAGAGAAAAGGAGAGAGAGAGAGGGAGAGAAAACATCGCCAGTTGCCTCTCCCCTGCCCCCAACCAGAGACTGACAGGCAACCCAGGCATGTGGTTCCCTGAGTGGGAATCCTTTCAGTTTGCAGGATTGAACTGAACCCTCTGAGCCCCACCAGTCAGGGCCAGCAGATAACATCTTTATCTATACAAGACAAGGCAGGCTAAGAGTTCTACCTTAAAAAAAGAAGCCTGGAATCTGATCTTATCACTAGTGGTGTCACTGGTCTTGGATTCTTTTATTTTCTATCTTTTTCATCTAAGGAAAGAAACTAGGTCACCTAAAACATTTAGCAGTGAGAAGGAAGTGAGGCTGGACATTAGGATAACAGTAAAGGTAACAAGAGCAAGACAAGGGGACAATGAAGAGAATAGTCTGTGCTAAATAGTCTCTACCACAGATATACCCAATTTCTGACTCAAACTTAGAATCATAAATTTATGTGAAGATATCATCCAGGGAAAGAAACTCAAAACTGCCAGTGCCATCCCATTTTTGATAAACTATTCCACAGTCTGAAAAAAAGTGAGTTAGTTCTCCCATCTATGAATAAAATGCCACTTAAAAATACCACAGGAGATGGGGGTGGAGGTGGAAGAGGGTATGGGAGATAAATGGTGATGAAAAAAATAAAATTAAAATATTTTTTAAAAATAAAAATAACATTACATTACTGCCCAGCTTAAGGTCTTGAAATATCATTTGTCACAGCAAGTAAGGCTTAGAGAAATAGTGGATTCCAGATCCAGGACAGAAAATGGACAGGATGATCCTTGCCCATCTTACAAAGGAAGCTACCACAAGAGTCATGTTGTCTCTTGAAGAGACTCCCACTGACCACAGATGGGATGCTGAGTTTCAGCAACAGCGTCTGCAATGCATTAAAATCCATCAAACATGTTTAAATTCAACACTTCATAATGGCATTGGAAAAAAAAAGGACTGGCAGAAAATAGGGAACTGATTCATTGTCTTGAAAGAGCTGATTCATTCTCTATGAAATGAGTAAATAAAGTAAGAATCAAGCATTTATCCAGTCTTTTCCTTTATAAACTATACTAGTAGGTAACCAAACAAGATGAGGGAACTGGCTCTTTGTAGAAACATTCCAACTGATAAATAAAAACAAAATGATGTATTTAGAATTTACCATTTTGCAACATCCAATGAACTGGCAAAAATAAGCATCAACCATTAAGAGTTACTAAAAAGACAACTAGACACAAGGTGACTTGCATAGACCTGCCAAACACCACCTACAATAATGCCTACGGGATCAAACTTGAGTATGATCCATTCTCTGGATCTACTGCCTATTTGCAAGAAATATGGAAGACAATGGAACATGCTGAACTATGTCTTGAGTAAGCAATGAGTGAAATCCAGGCTGTAGGAAACTGGGAAACAATTCTAACAGACTGGGTTCTTCAACAAGAAAAGGGATAGAGGACTAATCTAAATATTAAATGAGACAACTCACGTAAAGGCTATGTTTTTAATCAGCAACATTAACTTAGCGTGCCTAGTAATGCTCATTTAGGTTATTACTATAAAAGTCCGGACAGAAAGACTATGACTGGAATGGAGAACTACTAGGACCTGCTAGGGAGGGTGGCAAAATTCTTTTTCTTAATCTGATTGGTGATTACAAAGGTGTCAGCTTTAGTATTTCATCAAGCCATACACTTTTTCACTGATGTTTCATTTTGCAATTAAAATATTTCTTTTAACAATAGTTACCAGGACACCTGAACATCTCAACACCTAACAAAGGCTTCGTGTGTTCCCCATTCTCCAGCCTAGGCAGTGAAAACAAGGGGTTAAAAAAGGGCAGTGCTCATCATTTCCTCCTTACCTACTTCCTCTTCTAGGAGAACCACCTAATGTCACATTTTGGACCAAAGAGCTTCACTGTTCTGAAAGTTTGGCATACCCAAACATGTTCCTCACCGAGTGTTCCCCATCCTCTGAGTTGTTCAAACCCAAAACTGAGGGGCCAGAGTTCGACCTTTCTTTCTTGTTCATTCCCCACATCTAATCTCTCAGTAAGTCCTTCATTTCTAACTCCAAAATAGAACTTAAATCTGTCCACTTCTCTCCATTTCCACTAACTCTGCCACCTCCAACCTGTGAACCGTTCCAAGAGCCTCCTAACTATTCCCCTGCTTTTATTCTTAACCCTCTACATCTACTCCACCCAAAGCAACCAGGACAATGTTTTTAAAACATAAGCTGCTTAATATTCTGCTTAAAACTCTTTAATAACGGTGCACTGCAGCCTGACTTAAATCCAAAGTCCTCCCCTGGCCTGCATCTCGGAACCCCTGCCCACTCTCTGACCTCACCTCCAGCTGCTCTCCCACTCCCCAACCCAGCGCGGGGGCCTCCTTTCAGTGCCACCCACACACTCAACCTTTCCCACCAAGTGTCCTTGCAGCTTTTACTCCTACCTGGAATGCTCTTTCTGGCTGCTCAACCTCACTGCTTAAATATTATCTTTTCAGAGAGGCTTACACTAACTGTCCTATTAAGCAGGTTTCATCGTCTTTCTCTATCAATACATGCTGCTTCCATCCTCCATAGCTCAAGCTCCAACTACAGCGTAAGTTCTATGAGCGCAAAGATTCCATCTGTTCCGTTCAGCAGTGTTCTCAGCACTGGCACTTGAAAGGCAGTTAATTATTAACCTCTGAATATATGAATAAGGAAGCAAAATGAATGAACTGAAGGCTTACAGTCAATTTCCGCTATGAACAGTGACCAGAGTAAAGAAAGCCAGTTTTTCAAAAGGAAACAGAACTGGGAGGGATCAACCCAGCCAGTAGGGGACAAGAGACCATGTGGCTCTAGGGAGTCCAGGAAATTAGCCGCCTGCCATCTTTCACTTACGCTTTCCTCAGATATATAAAAAGTTCATCAAAACTACAAAAATACCCTGGCTGCTGTGGCTCAGTGCATAAGGTGCTGGCCTGCAAATACAAAGGTCGCTGGTTCGATTCCCAGCCAGGGCACATAACCAGGTCTCCAGCCAGGTCTCCAGCCAGGTCCGTAGCTGGAGGCAGGTGAAAGGCAACCATACATGGATGTTTCTCTCCCTTTCTTCCTCCCTCCCCACCCACCCTTCTCTCTGAAAATACTGAATAAAATCTTTAAAAAAAAATTAAAATACAAAAATAATTTTGACTTGCATTCCTTTTCAATTATAGGACTCTAGGTCCCATAAGTTCAGAAAAACCAAATATCCTAAAAATGAAAAGATGATCTGGACAGAGAATAATATTCAAATAATATTCTATATTTTGAATATAGAAACTAACTCCCTTGGAATCACATATGCCCAACAATTTTCCCAATTTTATACATGTGTTTCTGTGTGTGTGTATCAAGATACTAATATTTACATCAAAATATCTGAAATAGCTTAAAAGATTTATTCAATTTTACCTCTTTACAAAGATAACTGGTATCATATAATAGCTTTCCACAATTCTCATTTTGCTACAGTAATTTTTCAAGATACATCCTTTGATGTACTTTTAAGAGTTCAAGGTAATCTGCAGCTAGTAAGCAAACAATGCAAACAGGAACTTATTTTTAATATTCATTAATGTCTATTTATTTGTTACTTTCATTTATTCAACTTGAGACTCCATGTAGAAAAAAACAATTGTAATAAGAAATCTCAAATATATAGAATCTTTGCTCTAAAAGAAACTTTTTAGGATTTGAATAATCCTAACATGAGAAATTCAAATAAAATCTCAGCAAAAAAGAATGTTGAGACAAATAAAAAAGAAACTTGTACTCTTATAGTATAAATGTTCTCTTTAGGAGAAAAACCTAAAGATCTTCAGTAATTATCGAGGGTGGACCTGGTAAAGAGTCACAAATTGAAGTCATTGTAATTATAGCTGGATGATCCTAGGGTGGGGGGGTCAGTCTACAGCAGAAGGCAAATGCACTTCTGCCTCCAAACCATCTTTTCCTTTGTAAATCCTATCAGACATTTTAATCATTTTACACTTTCCACACTTTAATTGGGACATATATAAAGTGTTCAAAATATAGTCGCTTTTCATATGATAGTTTCCTCTGTACCCTTCACATCTTCCCTTTTCAGAATCTTAAACACTATCTCTAGCGTACATATAGGTTGTTAAAATAACACCACTCTGGATTCTTTTGGCAATGCTATTGTCAGGCTTTTAATTTTAAGTATCAGGATGAGTTGGAAATGAATTGCTCTCCTGACTGCTTCTACCACACACAATAATTTTTTTCAAACTGCAATCACAACCCATTAATAGGTCATGGAAATAATTTGGCGGATCATGACCAGAAATTTTTCAATGAAATAGACAAGAAAATAGGACAATACCAGAAACCATCACACAGAGAACATTTCACGAAACTTATTTTATTTCTATATCTGCACTAGATCTCAACATTTTTTTTTTAATTTTTGAAAGTCACTAATATACGATGGCCTGAAGAGACGGTGCCACTAGCTCAAGAGATATCTTTGAAACAAGAAAATATTAATTCCCAGAACTCTTTCCCCTCTCACAACCAAGCCAGTTTTCAACTCAAACCCTGCATTATTAAAGCTATGCTGATACACATTTCCAGAATGAATGTTTAGGTTACATCAGAAAAACAAATTTCAACCTAGCTATGTTTAATAAATGTTTATTTTTTTCTTTGTATTACTAACAAATTCTTCAGTATTAATAATATGCCAAACCTTATCCCCTTAAAGAACAGGAGATAAAAATTAATCATTGCCTAACGTTGCCTGAAAACTGAGTTTATCTCCTGTCTTAACGTGTAACTGAAGTCTGGTCACCAGGAACTGCTCCAGATTTATTGTCTGTCCCACTCCCTCTCTCTAGCAAGGAAGAGCCAACTGACTATTCCCCCTCCAGAGCCTAAATCAACTCCAGTGCAGCTGGGAAACCCCAAATTAGCCAAGAAAAGCCAAAGGGGGAACCTGATTTAAGGGCCAAGTTGTTAATGCAAAGAGAGGTGTTCCTTCCTGCTGGCTCAATTCTTTTCCTCCAAAGTTTTCCTTCAAATATATTTTAATCAATGAATTTTACATAACTATTAATCCCAAATTCTGAGGAATAAGGCCAGCAATAATATTCTACCTTCTCTTTGACAAGTATTATATACAACTACCTACCCTCTAGCAACCGGAGTTCTCACTGCTGCCCAGCTGTCTATCACAGAGACCATTTCCTTCTCTATGAACGTTCTACTTGGTGGAGAGCCAGTGTTTCAGCCATTTCCCCTTCTACCTATCAAATTTTACCTGTTCTGCAGTCACTTCTACTTCAACTAGTGATTCCTCTATAAAGGACTCTGATAATCAAACTCAACCTATAAAATCTTAACAATTAACAGTCATTTCATGGATTTATTTTCCCAGGGGACTTCACTGTAATAAGGACTTCTGAAGACCTCTGCTAAGAAAAAATCACTAAATCTAAAAGCTATTCTAGTACCTCAAGTACTAGACTTGAGTGACATCTAATGCCTATGTTAAACACAGCCTTGTTGGGAAGACCAAATCAGTAACATGAGGGTAAAAGGAGCCTCACATTATAGATCATAGTCATCATTCTCAGATCTTGGTGCACGTTGGAATCTCCCACTCCTAGAGGAGAAAAAATGATACTCAAAGAAACAAATTTCCAAGTCAATACAAAGCTGGGCCCAACACCCAGGTCTAACTCTATGTCAGATACATCGGAACAGCATGCTAAAAGTATAAAGACACATCTAGGAATGACAAATACCTAATTCAGGACAGCACCTTTTGGGAAATGGTGAGGGAATACAATCGTGAACAGATACACTTGGAAGGCTTTGACTATATTGGTAAGATTTTATTTGATTCCGGGGAGTCATACATAAGCATTTGTTAAATTATTAGGTTGGCCAAAAAGTTCATTTGGTCATTTCCATAAGATGGCTTTAGTAGTGCCTGGCTGTCTTTAACTTCATTCAAGCAATTTTGTTAAGATTGTGTTGTGACAGCTATCATATCAGTGTGCATTTTTGTGAAAACCTATCAAAATTGGTACAGTTTTATGTAGCCATTTTAATACTGAAGATGGAATAAAATACACATTTCCAGTATACTATGCTTTATTATTTCAAGAATGGTAAAAATGCAACTGAAGTCCAGGAAAAGATTTGTGCAGTGTATGGAGATGGTGCTGTGACTGACTGAATGTGTCAAAAACAGTTCGAGAAGTTTTGTGCTGGAAATTTCTTGTGGGACAATGTTCCACAGCCGGGTAGACATTAATTGAGAACAATCAATGTTACACCACAAGGAAGAGGGCCAACATAATCAAGATGTTCAAATCAATAGTTATGGGTGAAAATTAAAAATATGTCTTTTAGTTTACGGAAAAAACCATACAAACGTTTTGGCCAAACCAACAGTTTCTATTATCTTTGGGATATCTAAAATTCTATAATAAAAAACTAAAAACATCATGATCATAGCATATATACTCAAATGGATATCATATTAGAATTCAGAGAAATATCTTAGGCTAGAAAACATTCAAATAAGATGCTTTATGAAGCAGGCCTTTCGAAGGAAGACTAAAACATAGATTACTAGCAAAAAAGATTACAAATTTTTCTAAAGAAAAGCATGTCCAAAGGCAAAGTTGGGGGTACCCATCACCTACAACCTAAATAAAGAACAACAGGGAAACTTCAGGAAGACAGATTCATCTTGGAGACTAGTAATAGAAGGCTGACATTAAGGGATGGAAACCCTAGGAACTAAGTTGACTAATAGGCCCCAACCAAACCCCCCAAAAAAGAGAGTAGCATGACTGAAGTGCTGTTTCAGCAAAATAAATCAGAAGCAACGTGCAGGAAGAACTAAAGCAAACATGGACCATAATGAGATTCTGTAGGACAGCAAATGGGGAACAGTAGGAAGTAAGGTGCTGGGAACCAGGTTCCGACGCATTGCCTTATTCCAAACAGAACCCTTCCACTGTTACAGAGTTTTGGAAACCCAGTTGGAAGGCACCATAACTACATGAGGATCATACCCTGGAAGAGGGTAGTAGTATTGGGAAAGGGGGGGAAATGAATCTACAGACTTTTTGATGGAAAATTTGATAGACTCTAATAACAAACTAGATAATAAGAGTGGATCTACAATAAATGAAGATGAAGAAACTTTTAAAACAGGAGCAGCTGCTGGTCATACAGCCTTGAGCATCAGCAACATAAATGTGGCTATGTACAGTATATAAAAATGTCTGAGCCCTAAGGAAGTGCTACTCAAGGAAGAAAGGCAAACTAGTATTTTTATAGGGATTGGGGGGAGGGAAGACAAGCAAAAGAGACAAAACAATTCTGGAAAGAGATGACCACCACATCATAGAATGCTAAGAAAGCAAGAGTTTTTTTTAAAAAAAGGCATCACTGTACACATGCGACAGTACACAACTTTTGCAGCCAATCAAACCCAAGTTTCTGGCACCTCCTCCACTTAACCAAGTTATTTATCCTCTTTGAGCTTCATTTAATAAGGAGTAAATAAGCAATTAACATTATTGACCACATTATAGAACACTGTGCTAAGTGCTTCACATATACCCTCACAACATGTTTTACAGATGAAGGCATTAAACTTAGAACTAGCACAGTAAGCTGCAGAACCAAGATTCCAATTTCTTAAGACAATAAAATCAAGTTCCTAGCAAACAGCATGACCTCAAAAGTGGTAGTAGCTGTGTTTCATTATTAGAAGGTAATGATTAACAGGGACAATACAAAAATGCACTATCAGTTATCCCTACCATAGCTTTCCTTGGGACAAATTCCTAGTGGCTACAGGATTAATACCTATAATCTAACATACTCAATAGGATTGCTATTAGGTTTAAACAGTATTATGAAAATAAAAACGTTGTAAAAAAAATTTAAGAGATATCCAAATGTATAGGATTGTTACATATCTTTTGCTTTTTAGAAATGATTTTGGGATTAACAATTCTCTTTGAAGAGAGCTAAAAATAAGTCTGTTAAGTAGACAACTGTTATTTTAAAAAATGTAAATCACCATGAAATGGTAACATATGTCCCCCACACCTAGCTGTGACCCCTCCAGGTTCTCCGATGTCCCAGCAGGGCAGGAGTTCTCTTACACCTGTAAGGAAACTCTGATAATTTAGAGTACAGCGAATCACTTGAGAGATACCACCTCGGAGTTATTCAAGTTGGCCTTATGATCCTAGTGCAGAGATGCCCCTTAGGGTCCTTCCAAAACAAAACAGGGGAAAAAAAGTTTCAAATTTTCTTCTTTAGTATTAAAACTGGGTGCCTAATCAATACTAGAATTCGGTTACTTTACAAAAACGCCAGAAAAGTATAGATGCAGGGCTCTAAGAAGATGTCTCTTTTGGAAACCCATCCACAACCTCCCTTTTACACCTGAACAAATGGTTTGCAAGCCTCAAGGGTCACAAGTCTATATGCCCTATTCACAACAGGTCACAAAGTTCCCACCTCTTTAATTATTTCATGTTCTTGAATACACCACCTTTCCTCTAAAATCTCTAGGTATGAAAACACAAACTCTTTAATTTTCATATGAGCACTATCTGGGAGAGAAATTAGTACCCTTGTTTTATAAACTAAAACTAATACTGAAGGTAAATATTTTATCCAACATCAGTTAGTTGATTGATTCCCTCTTAGGGGGGGAATGCACATTGTGAACTTAAATCAATGGATAGCCTTGATTTAGCTTCCTAAGATCATTTCAACTATGAGTTCAAATGCATTTACTGTGTGCTCTTCAACTTCCAATATATTAAAGATTAAATGGGACCTAACAGTAAATACCAAAGCATCACTGTTTTTACATGGTAAAGAATAAAATAACCCTATGGGAGAAGGGTTCTAATTTAAGACTTCTGTCTTGCATCCATAAATACTTTCGAACTTAAGGAGTAGGGGAGAAACACCTGTCAGTGTAGCATACCACGATAAGTTTCACAGACTGTGTAGCTATTAATATTTAATTCCTTAATCTGTAAATAGACAATCTGCCTTCTCAAAAAAAAAAAAAAAAAAACCAGCCATATTATGAAAAACATTTGACAAGAAAGCCTACAGGGCTGGAAGTTCAATGATTTCCTAGTTTTACGTCTCACTGGCTCCGTGAACTTGCCACGAGGGAACACTCGGCCCGCCCCGAGTCCGGCCGCCGAGCGCCCGGCGCTGCCCCCCGGCTTCCCACGCGCCAGGCCAGGCCGGCCGGGCCAGGGGGCGCCCCGCCTCCCCGCGGGACCCCTCGCACGGCCGCCAGACGCGGCCCGCCACTCGGACTCGCCTCCCGAACCCCGGCGCGCGCAGCTGCCGGCCCAGCAGGCGGGCAGGGTGTCACGGTCCGGCCTGGCCTAGCGGCCCCCGCCCCACAGGCGCCGGCGCCACCTCCCTCCTGCTCCTCGCTCCCCGCAGTCGTTACCTCTTGGGCGCGGGCGGCTGCTCCATGGCGGCCGGGGGCAAAAGGAGGGACCTGGTGGGAGGCGAAGGCCGTAGGGAGGAAAGGAGCCCGGGCACCGGCTGGCCGAGCCCGGGGAACCACAGAGGGAAACTCCAGGAACTCGGAACAACTTTCCCGTAACTCCACGGCGGATCCCCCTCCGGTTCCCGAGCGAAGCTCCTCCCGGCCCGCCCCGCCCCTCGGCCCCGGGCCGTGAGTCCCGGGAGGGTGGGCGGAGCCAGGAGCCGGGCAGGGTGGGCGGAGCCGGCCGCGGTCCAGGCACGGTGGGCGGAGCCGCGCGGTCCAGCACTGTGGGCAGAGCCAGGCTCTGGGTAGGGTGGGCGGAGTCGGGTGTCTAGGGGGCCGGCGATCTGGTAAGGGGGGGGGGGGGGGGGGGGGGCGGCGAAGAAATGGAAACTGGAAGAGCGGGAGGGCCAGGCCTAGTCAGGGGTACTTTTCTGGAAGCTGGTGCTTCTCACTTGGCTTTATTGTTTTTGCCCCAATCCGATTCGATTCATTTGTCTGGACTGCGCAAGGATGTATCCCAAACATCTTGCGCAGGCGTTTGAAGTACTACTCACTGCCCACGCTTCCCTCTCTAGTTCTGTTTATAATTATTGGTTATGTTTTCCCCAGCCAGTTGACATTTGTAGCTACAGTACTGGGGATGCTTCTGGAAATTCTTGTTTGATTTTGATTGTGGACAAGTTCTTCACCACATTTCATAATAATTATGTCCAATTACAAAGTGAGTAATTAACTGCAATAGTATCACTCAGTGCACTGAACTCAGTGCACTGTGGCCTTGCTGTCTGTTCAGTTGGGTTACCTGGCAAACTAGACAAATTATGGTGCATAGGAAAGTATTCAAGAAAACTTTGTTTCCCTCCGTCTTGCCACCCTCTCTCCTCAACCTGTTCCTAAGACTCTTACCGCATTGTAATTTGACCCCTTCATGCATCCTTATTGTATGTGTGCCATTGACCTTAAATTCTGCCTACAGATGTCTTTCTTATGAACATATATAGCTGCTGTGTACTGACTTTACTTTTGACAAATTGTCAAGCTGTAGTGGCATATAGTTCTTTAGAGACTAGAACAAAGACTACGAAGAGAATGTTCAATAAAGGAATTTTATTAACTTTAACCCAAGTTAAACTTGCCTATTAACAATTATTCCTCTTTTTGCATTATGTTCAGTTTCGTTATATAATAAATGTACATGATTTATCTTCAAACAATTATATTACCCCCTACATTTGGTAATTTGAAATTTGTGAAGACCATTTATTGCTGAAAAACCAAATTCTGTGAAAAAGAAAGATTTTTACAGAATTTTATATTCATTTGTATTTATGAAGGATCCACAGTCTACAGTTCAGATGTAACAAGCTACAGCAATAAACTGTTAAAACTAGGAAGAACCTTTGAAATTATTTCATTCTATCTCTCACTCTCATTCTCACTTTTACATCCTAGTCCCATCTTCTTATATTTCATTAGAAAAGTATTCTTCAGGGAAGATCATTTCATCCTTTTTTAAAAATTAATCACATTTTAAAATGGCCTCAAATTGTTATATCTTAAAGTGGACTCTGAGTTATGTTCCCAATCTTAATCTCCAGGAAACCTTTCCCAGTCAAACCACCAATACCACCAGCCCACTACCTTGGACCTTTTTGTAAAAGAGATGCCCCTCTCTTACGTGCCCGTAACACACTGTGCTGGCTTTTGTTTGACACTTAACCACACTGTATTTAAATTCTGTTAATTTAACTAGCATCCCAACCCAACTGGGAGTCTGTTGAGACGTAGACTATGTCTTTATTCTCTCTATCCCTTGCATAGCAAATGCCTGGGTTGGATAGCTTCCTTTGACTCCCCCAGATTCACTCCGTCCTTCTCCATCTGTTTTCTGTTCTGGAGGCTGACATCATCAAGCTCCTAGCCCTCTGACAAGCTTGGGTCTGATAATAGTGAAACCCAGCAGGATATCATCTGAGGGGGAAAGGAATATAAAATCATGCTATTTATTCCCTTGGTTTCCTTCCTGTGAGATTCCTTGGCTTCTCCCCATCCCTCTGGGCCTAGGGATGATGATTGCTCTGCTATTCTCTAGATTTCTCCTATAGTCCCTATGTCCTCCTAGACCTCAATCCTCCTCAGATGACTCTATATTTAAAAGGATTTTCTATTGGAACACTGACAGAGATACATACCCATAAAGGTTTGTGGAGAGGGGTCTCCCCTCAATTTGAAAGAGAGAGGGCTAACAATTATTGTATGACTCCAGTAAGATCAAACACTTGGCCTACATCCAACCCCTAAAACTGCCTTATTAGGTTATTATTGCCACTTTATGGGACACAAAACTGCAGTTTAAAGTATAGTCCTGATCCACCAAGGTTGCAGGTTCAATCCCAGGTCAGGGAATATACAAGAAGAAACCAATCAACCAATAAATAAGTAGAACAACAAATAGATTTCTCTTTCTCTCTCTCTCTTCCTCTTTCTCCTTTTCTCTCTCTAAAATAAATAAATACTATTAAGTATTTTTTTAAGCAACTGAGGTTCAAAGGGAGTTACCCTAGGCCAAACAAAAAAATCTACACTCTAACCCAGGCCTTTGTAACTCTGAAGCCAAGCCTTATCCTAATGTAAGTTAGTCAATTAATATTTACTTAAGTACTTATGTATGCCCAGCACTGTTCTGGAAGCTGAGAATTTATCACTAAAGAAAATAAAGCATGGCCCTGGCTGGTAGCACAGTGGATAAGGTGCAGACCTGGGAACCCAAAGGTCCCTGGCTCAATTTCCCAGCCAGGGCACATAACCAGGTTGCAAGCCAGGTCTCCAGCCAGGTCCGTAGCTGGAGGCAGGTGAAAGGCAACGATACATTGATATTTCTCTCCCTCTTTGCCTCTCTCCCTTCCTCTCTCTTTCTGGAAATAATAAATAAAATCTTTAAAAAAAAAAAAAAAGAAAGAAAGAAAATAAGGCACATGGACAAAAATTGTGCCCTGATAAAGTTTACGTTCTGATTGGGGAAGCATAACAAGTAACTAATCAATGTTAGGAACTGAAAACTGGTGAGGAAGAAAAATAAAATATGACAAGAAAATATCAAGTAAAGGGATGAAATTGAGACAGGGTGGCCTGAATAAAAGTCTGTCCCGAAAGTATCAAGCCAGTATCAATATAATTTAAATAGTTTGTGCGGTCAATATTTTCGGGACAGACCTCATTGTCACCACCATGTTTTACAGGGATAAAAACATTAAGATTTTTAATGGCATTTTGTTGTTGTTGTTGTTGCTGCTGCTGTTGCTGTTTATTGAAACTACATGTTTTTATTACTCTTTTCTTTCATCTTTATATTTTTAAAATAATACTAATTAACAACGTTTAATCTTTTCTACTAGGACCAGAAAGAAAGAGTTTGGGACAAAGAGAAAGCTCTGGTCAAATGTATTACATTATGTACCTTTTATTTGCAGGGAAACTCTGAGCTGTTTCCTTTTAAGAGGTGACTTTAAGCAGCATTTTCTCATCTTCTCTTTTCTAACTGAATTGTACAGTTAGTCTCAAACTACCATGTTGCATTTGAGCTCAACCACTACCCTCTTCTAGCATAGCAACCTTAAACTTTTATTTTACTTGTTTCTCTAACCAAACTTGAAGCCCCTTGGGAATAAGAACAGTATCTTAGTCATTGTCATCTCAAAAATCTTACGTATCAGTTAACTATAAGTAATTCAAAAAAATATTTTTGAAACAAGAAGCCTGCAGGTGGTGTTGCTAGGTTTGTTTATTCTCTGATTTGTCTCACAGCAGAGTCTCCTTGAGTACCTCCTTCCCCTCCAACAATGACCATCAATGTTCCAGGCATCACATGGAGACATGACAATGTCCAGCAACAGAAGAGGGTTACTTGTTTCTAAATAACACTGTTTAAGATGGCAGAAAAGCCTATTCTGAAAGTCCTTTTGCAGACTACCGTTCATGTCACGTTGGCCAGATGTATTTCACAGACCCATCTCTGAGAAAGGAAATGGTAACCACAAAGAAACCTGTTGTAATTCACCCCATAGAGCTGGGCTTGAAGGTGAGGCTGATATCAGCCTTTCATGAAGTTTATGGCCAGAAGCATGAGAGATGGACAAAATTAAAATCTGTTATTAAGAAAAAGGATGGAGTAATTGTTATTATGCAACAACCTACAATGTCTGCTAAACATAAGTACCTAGAGTATTAGAGTCACTGAATAAATGTTGAATGAATGACTAGATCAGTACGTCTTCCCCAAGGTTGCGAGTGTGATCCTCGGGCAAGGCACATACAAGAATCAACAAATGAATGCACAAATAAGTGGAACAGCAATGAATGTTTCTCTCCTTTCCTCTCTCTCTCTCTCAAATCAATAATATTTTTTAATTTAAAGAGCAACTTATATTTATCAGTTTAAAAAGTGCAAAATTAAAACATACAGTTTCTTAGATTTTAGGAAGCCTATGAAAGACAAACTGTGAACTGTTCCACAAAGCTTAATCCAGAACTTAGTGAGGTAAAACGAAAACAATATCTACCTTTGTTTAGGAAAATATCTTGTAAGCTTCTTTAGGAAGGTGGCACCCAAAGGCATATTTTAAAATGAGGCAATATGTAAACAAAGAGAGCTGGAATCAGAATTGGAAATGTATATAAATTCCAAATGTCTTTAGACCTGAGGAATAGGAAGCAATTTTTAGTGAAGCACTAAAATAGAAAGATAATTAGATTTGCTTTCATACCTTGAAAGTACTCAGGAAAACACTAAATGACCTTCAGGCTAGGCATATCCTTAAACTTGTGTTAAATTTCTCACCTGTCTTTAAAAATTCGGAAATGGTAATTATTAGTCATAAGTTAGTGTATATTCTAAGTTTAGGGAGTGGTTATTTTAATAGGAAAAATATAGTTGTGGAAAAGTTTAGGCTGTAAACCTTAGCTGTCCACAGCTAGAGGAAGCCTAGCTTCTGGCAAGCAGCCATGTCCAAGTTGTCCAAGTTCAACCATTTACCTGGGGCACCAAATTCTAGGCATGGTGCCTAGAAGGAAATAAATAGCTTCATATGTTTCAACTTATAAAGTCATGGCAAGCATCTAATATGGATAGGGTTAATTTAAATTTATTACACAAATATAAAAATATTAGCAAAAAAAGGATGCCCCTTCAAGCCTCAAGAAGCAATATTAAAATTACTAAAAGAAAATGCTAATGTCTTATAACTGGAATTCCCTAACACATACAATCATATAGATAGAGAATATAAACAGATTTATATAAGTTTTAGCATTGTTGTCATCATAGTTACCTCTAGTATTATCATAGACCGTGGGTCCATCATAAGATTTTATTCTTTATGGAGAAGGGAATTTCAAGCATACGTCAAATATTTTGAAAGTGTCATAATAGAGAATAATCATTTTTCCTCTAAAAGTCCCATTTTACTCTTGAAAGCTTCTTCCATGTGGTTAGTACCACCATCTTTATCACCACATCCTCAACATTCAACACTTGCTCTGTGCCGAGAGCTTTACTTTATTTCTCCTTTTGGGGGGGTGTTTTAATTAGGGTTTTCCATTACATTTATCCCCCCATATGCACTCTTCTACCTCCTCCCTCCCTCTACCTCCATATTTATCACACTGTTGTTCTTTCTCTTTTTTTCTTTTTGGCTCCATTCCTCCACCCACCACCCACCCCCAGCCCCTCAAGAGCTGTCAACCTGATCTCTGTGAGTCTGTCTCTATTTTGAGTGTTAGTTCAGCTTGTTTATTAGATTCCATGTATGAGTACAATCATAGAGTAACTGCCTTTCTCTGGCTTGCTTATTTCGCTTAGCATAACGTTCTCCAGGTCAATCTATGCTGTTGCAAAGGGTAAAGGTTTCTTTTTTTTTTTCTTTTTCTTTTTATGGCTGAGTATAGTATTCCATTCTGTAAATATCCCATAGTTGTTTTAGTCACTCATCTACTAATGGACACTTCGGCTGCTTTCAAATCTTGGCAATTGTAAATAATACTGCAGTGAATATAGAGGTGCATATGTTCTTTTGAATTAGTGTTTTGGGTTTCTTTGGATAAATTCCCAGAAGTGGAATCACAGGGTCATAAGGCAGATACATTTTTAATTTCTTGAGATGACTCCATACTGCTTCCCACAGTGGCTGCACTGATCTACATTCCCACCAACAGTACATGAGGGTTCCCCTCTCTCCACATCCTCACCAACATTTGTTGTTTGATTTATTGATGACAGCCATTCTGATAGGTATGAGGTGATATCTTATTGTGGTTTTAATTTGCATTTCTCTGAAACTAAATAATGTTATATGTCAATTATATCTCAATGTAAAATGACTAATAACAAAACAAATGAAATAAACCTATGAATTTATTTGAGAAGTGCTAACATCTTTAAAATTATTAGTTTTCCCTAAAAGGAATATAATATGAACATCATTATCAATTTTATTTATGAAATCTTATCTTGTTAAGGTGATTCACAATCTTTTTGGATTTTCTAAGTATTCAATCATTTTATCTACAATATTAAAAATATCACTTTCTAACATTTACAATTCTGATTTCTATTTTCTGCCCTTTTTATGTTGAATAAAATTTTCAGAAGAAAGTTATTGGAAAATTTCTCACCAAAAAGTATAATAATGATAGTTTTAACACTTTATTTTTTAATCACAGCAAAGAAGTATTCTTCTATACATTTAAAGAGGTTTCTTTTTTCTCTTGAAGAAATTAGTATTTATCAAATCTCATTCAACAATCACTTAGTGGTTATTAAGTGATTTTTTTATTATCCTTAAGATAGCCTTCTAACTTTCCTAATATTGAATCTTTTCATTTTTGACATAAAATCTTTATATTAGTATATAGTTAGAATTGATTTACATTTATTTAGGACTTTCAAATCTAGGCTTTAAAATCTAGAAAAGATTGTTTCAAATAGCCACTTCTTGGTTTGTGGAAATAAAACCCTCTTTATAATTTCTTACATTCTCATGATTTCCTCAAAGTTCATGTTCCTGCTTTTGCTCAATTGGATCAGTTTATGGATGGACTGGGCATGCTGCTTTTTACTCTTTCTGTTCTGGACAATTAACTCAAATATGGAACTCAATTGTTTTCTTAGCTCTCCACCAAAAATCTAGATATATAGAGATAGATACAGATGTAGATGTAGATGCATATAAAGGTAGACATAGATATAGTATACTTAGCTAAAATAGAAAAAATATATATAAATTTCCAAATTAGATATTCCTGGCCTAAAAGTCCTTGCACAATTTTTGGATCGCTAGTCTCCTGCCTCATTGCTCCTGTTTTCTCCATTTTATTTCCCTGGCCAATCCCTGCTCTACTAGATAAAAAAAAAATTTGCCCACTTTCTTATACAAAGAAATTTAGCTCTCTACAACTCAAACTCCTAAACTCAAGCTTTGTTGTCAGGTTAGCTATCTAACCAAACCCACCAAACTGCCCACCCCTCCAAAAAAAATAATAAAATCATTGTATGTACTTTAGACAGATTTGCTGCAGTAACAACTTATCTCGACAGTTTCCAAAACAAACAAATGAGCAAAATGGAACCAGGGAGGTGGAAATAGGAACAAACTGACAGTGACTTGAGGGGAGGGTGGAGGGGGAGAAGCGGGGAAAGAAGGGGAAGGGTCTAGTCAAGGAACAGGTGTAAGGGACCCATGGACATGGACAACAGTAGGGATCGATTATGGGAACAGCAGGGTAGGACAGCACGGCAAGGCGGGGGAGAGCAACTGGGGGAAAATTGAGACAACAGTAATTGAACAACAAATTTTAAAAACCTCTACAGTTTCCAAAAACAAGCATTTCTTTATGGCGCATTGTATCTATCAATGGTTGCCACTCGGTTCTCTGTGTCTTATCCTGGGAACCAGACTGAGGGAATAGCCACTATTAAGAACTTGCCCTTCTCTTGGTAGAGAAAAAAGCAAACAAATTAGCAAAAATCCACACTGCCTCTTAAAGCTTCTGCTTAGAACTAACACATTGTCACTTCCTCTCATCTTCCATTGACCCAGGTGGCAGGGCCAACTCAGAAAATGGGGTGGGAAACTATGCATCCTCCTCTATTCCAGAGAAGAGAACAGCTGCAAACATTAACGCAATGTATCGCAATGTAAAAAGTCACTTTCCTTATAATTAATTATAAACAGCAACCTTATCCCGTTCTTTATCTTTATATTCATGATCAAGATGTGTGTGTGGTGGGGTTTCTGAGGGCGACGAGTTGTGAATGTGGGAGGGTATGTATTTTTTAAAAATCCAGAGAGCTTTTTTAATATGTATGACTTTCCTATTTCCACCACCTTCTCACTTGTCCCCGGGGGTAGGAGCAACTATGTACATTTTGCAAAGGGTCCTCGAATGATTTCAATACTTCCTATTCTCGACCCTTTTGAACACCACTAGAAAATGGTTTGGGCGCAAGGCTCTTATTCTATTTTGTCCTCACCATTCCTGGCATTTTCAGTACAATTAGTTCTTCGACTCTCCATGTTGCAACAGGCAGAATGACACAGACAGGCAATAAGATCAGCCTCAGATACTTGGCCAGAACTCTCCTTTTATCAAGAGAAGGGTTTTTACATTGCAAGGGGTGCAGGAATTGCCCCTTTAACTAAAGAAACTATTGGTGACATTTTTGTAAGGATATATTTTGAAAGCACTCAACCAAGAAGAGTGGATATAATTTTAGATTGTCCTGAATTTGTCACTGCGTATGCACTTACTAGAAGTGCTGCATTCAAAGTGCTGGCTGAAGCAGTTGGGTGTTTTAACTGGGTTGGATAAGGCAAATCAGGCTCCAACACTGGCCCTCATTAAAGAAAGCGGAGATGCCAAAAATCCCTTGGCATACACACAGGAGGGAAATAAAGACTCCTTGAGATAGGAATGCTGGAAGAGATCCACAGTGAGTGTTCCGATTGTATACCCATAACTTGCCCCAAGAAGGACTGGAATGACTATCCCTTCTTCAAGGCCTTGAGACCCTAACTGCTGAGGGAAATTCCAGTATCTTACAAAAAAAAAAAAAAAAGAAAGAAAGAAAGAAAGAAAAAAGCTTTACTATTTTCTGAATGTTGGAAATTGTTGGTTGCAATTAAAAATGTGTTCACGTGTTCCAATTAGGAAAGGAGAATCTTAGAGAATCTTGGGATCACAGGGGTGAGATAGCCCTCCCTGGACAATCTAAGGCAAATTGTGCGTGATTACAATAGGCAGGAGCACCCATTTGGTCATCAGATGACCTCACTTGAAGAGATCTCCGGCTCTGCCTGTTTGAACAGAGGTTTGCACTGAAGTCTTACTTGATTTGTATGACTAAAATAGCCTGGGTGTAACTATTGAAAGTCTGACCTCAGTGAAGACCATAGAGTCATGACTCCTCATCCGATTTCCACAGCAGGATCCATAGATCCACAGCATCTTGTTTAAAGGAGAGACTAGGTACCATGTTATAATTGTAGAAGTTTATTCTTTACTATTATGCCTTGACACTCTCAAGGTCATTTAATAGAATAACTGCCCTGGCGTGAGACAAATAATTAAGGCTTTTTGGAAACCTTTAGGTACTTGCTCTGAGCTAACAGTAATTTATGGTGCATGGAAGTCGCCTACCTATCAGAACAAGGATGTGGCTGAGTCAGATAAAATAGTTTGACCCCGTGAAACTGTAAATACATTCTTTCTGTGGATGCATTTTTTTTTTTTTTTCCAGTTCCTGTGTTAAATAGAACATTCTCAAGGACTGGGAAATTCCCAGTTTTTTTCCCCCCTAACTATTACGGTAGGAAGACACTGGAGTGCCCTCTCCCTGTTAAAACAGTGAATCAAAGGCAATGCCATATCCCTGGGGGAATCTCAGATATTAAGGCCACTGTGGCCTACCCAACAGCTGCTTTCACTTGCTCAGCACAACATCATTTTTGACTTTGAAGTTATAAGACAGCCATGTGTCACAAGGAGACAAAACTCTCCCCCCTTACCCAAGGGTGAATCTCAGGGAAACTAAGCCCAAATCTAAGCAATTCCATTCTCTTTGCATGGATTGGTTTAGAAATGGACATACGATGTCACTGTGGCCAACAATACATGAGGGAAAGCCAGCTAGGGGGCTGAAACCATCCCACACCTTCCTGGAGAATGACAGTGCATTGCTGCCCGCAAGAGTGCATCGTAATCCTAGGTGTGATTTTGTTCAGTGTGCTCCTTTCTATAGTCCAATAAGCTGCATAAATCAGAAGCACTTTGCTTTCACCAGACAGAAACAGAACATCCTAGGCATTGACTTGCAATTGTTGATTAGTTCCCTCTGGATTCTGGACTTGCCCTATTTCCTGTCCTTTCTGAGACTTGTTCCTTTAGTTTTCGGTTTGATTATGGGGCTACCCCATAGCCCTCTGAGGAAGCCCTAGCTCTACTTAGAGTTTATTTCTGTTGCTTACAAAGAACCCTAATAAAGATACCTTCCTATAAGGAACCTCTATATTTCTTTCCCAATTGTTTTTGTTTTACATAGTTTTGTGATACACTTATGAAGTTTTTATATGTTCACTTGGTTTTGTTGTATGTCAGCAGTTTCTTCTGCTACAAGTTTTTAATTCTTTAGTTTAGATAAATTTCTTACTGCAACAGAGCCCCTCTTTGAGAAAACTTTTAGACAGGTCATGTAGACAGTCCGATTCTGAAATCATTTATATCTGAGAATGCCATTTTTTCCACATTGCACTTAAGTGACAGCATTTCCATCCTCAAGCTGTACAGATATTATGTTATTTTATGGTATTTGGAGTTGCACAGAGGTCTGAGGCCAGTCTGATATTTTCCACTAAAAATACCATTTTTCTGCATTCAGATACTTGGACGTTTTCTCATAGTTTAATTTCTGCTTTTTTGTTGCGTTCACCTTCAGAATGTCTGCAAAGTTAGTTTGGACTCTTGCAGTTGCTATTGACAGCAAATCAACTTAAATTAGGTACAACAATCAGAGTTCACTTGCAGACAACGGAATTCACTCTGGCCAGTTTAAGCAGAGGTGTACTTAGTGAAGATTATTAGCTTTGATAGAATGATTGGAAGACTGCTTGTAGCAGGCTGGACTTTCAAAACCACCCCTGCAGCCACAACTAAAATCAGCCTGAAGCAAAACCCCTGCTGCAGCATCTCAGCTGACAAACAAGGCTATGCTGCAACCACCAGGGCCACAAAAGCTGCCAGACCCAAAAGTGGCTACTCACATGAGCTAGGGACTGACCAGACGCCAGGGCTCCTGCCACAGCTGCTGAAGTACCAAAATGCCTCTGCCACCGCACTGCCAGAATTAGCCACTCCATAGTGCTCATAACCGCTTCCAAGTCTCATGCGGGTGCAGCTCGTTGGTGGACACCACACCACATGCAGAAATCCTCACCGAAAAGGGATCTGGGTAACGTGGACTTCAGGTTTCCAGCCTCTGGGTATGCGGAGTCTTGTTAGTCTAGAGATGGAGTCTTACTGAGTGAGCCGGTTTGCAATATCCGCTACACTAACTAAAATAGAGGGAATTTATTGACTAATGTACTTGGGAAGTCCAAGGGGTAGGCCTGGCTCTAGACATGACTAGAACCAGAAGTTCACCAGCATCTTCTGTCTTCCTAGTTTTCAGTTCTGATTATTGTTCATTTAATACTCATTTATTGAGCACCTATGATGTGCCAGGCCCTGAGGATGTGAACACAATACATATACATCTTTTCCTTCTTGGTGCTTATGTCTGTGTTAGCTTTGTTCTCTCACAGGTTCTCTGAACATGGTGGCAAAAATAGCTTCCAGGAGCCAGAAGCTTATAGATTACCTGAGATATCACAAAGAGAAGGGACTTTTCTCCCCACAACCCATATACATTTCACAAAATAAAAAAAATGATTCTAGCTCTGACTAGTGTGGCTCAGTGGGTTGGGTGTCATCCCCAAACTGAAAGGTCACCAGTTTCATCCCCTGTCAGGGCACGGGCCTGGATTGTGGAACAGGTCTCTGGTTGGGGGCTTTTGAGAAGCAACCGATCATTGTTTCTCTCACATGTTGATGTTTTCTCTCTTTCTCCCTCCCCTCCCCTCTCCTTTCTCTAAAAATAAATAAATAAAAGATTTAAATTAAAAAAGTTTTAATGATTCTAATTGGCTTTAATATGCAATGCACCTATGACCAATCAGAGTATGGAGGCACATATATTTTTCCTGGAATCTTATTTATTTATTTATTTATTTATTTTATTTTATTATTTTTTTTAAGATTCCATTCACAATCTCCAGAGAGAGAGAGGAAGGGAGAGAAGCAGAAAGTGAGAGAAACATCTATGTGTGGTTGCCTTTCACCTGCCTCCAGCTACGGACCTGGCTGGAGACCTGGTTTAGCAACCTGGTTATGTGCCCTGGCTGGGGAATCGAACCAGCGACCTTCAGGTTTGCAGGCCAGCACCTTATCCATTGTACTACCAGCCAGGGGTTCCTGATATTTTAAAAAGCATCAAAATGCCATTAAGTTACTCCAAAATCTGGACATTTTCTTAAACTGCTAAGTTATTAGCCACATGAAGCACATAAGCAGACTTCCAAAATATGATAGGTGGCTGTCTAATTTGTGCCTAACCTCTAATCCAGATGTTCAGTTCCAAGGTGGGGACAGAAAAACCTTTGTTGCCCCTCAACTCATCTTTCATTTTAGAGACTGATGCTTGCTATATTCTACTTCCAGTTACCAATATTTATCTTAAGAGTGCAAGTAAAGAAAAATTAGGTCTCACATCAATGGGAAGTTTTCTTGTGAGGTCTGACTTCAGATACAACTGGACACACATGTTCAAAATATGTAAGTCAGGTGCCATCTCTCCACTTTTCAACAAGCCTTTTTCACATTGGCTTAATTCTTAGGCAGGCTTGTTCCACTTGACAGCAGAAGTGCCCCTAGGAGCTCAACATTCCAAAAGGGATCCATATCAGGCCTTTCATAAGAATGCTGATTGGTCCTGCTGAGAGTGGGGAACATTCCTATTCCTGGTTCCAGGTCCAAGGGAATAGGGTGGTCAGCTCGTGTTACATGCCCATTCCTGTGGCAGGAATGGTGGGGCCAAATGATTAGTATCCACACTAGATGAGGGACTTGAGGTTTCAAATAGGGAAAGTATACCTGGAAGACACAAAAGAAACACCTGGCTAACATACTTTCTATATTTATTATATTCAATTTCATCATTTTCTTTTTCATTCATTGATTTGAGAGAGAAAGAAACATTGACTTGTTGTTCCTTTTATTTATGCAACCAATGGGTTAATTCTTGTATGTACCCTGACCAGGGGATCGAACCTATCAACCTTGGCATATCAGGATTGCACTCTAAACCAAGGGAGCTGCCCAGCCAGGTGCGTGACCTTCACATAACCAGCTTGCCTCTTCGATTAAGGCAGAGGCTCATCTGGCACCTCTTCAAAGACTGTCTCAGTCCTCTTAGGAAGTAAACTTCGTATGACTAAATCTTCCTTATCTTTAAGGTATCACCTTCTGGGAGAGGACTTTACCAACCATGATATCTAAGGAAGCAACACTCCCAATACACATACCTACTTAAATGTAATTTCCATGAGGGCAAGGATCTCATCTGTCTTACTGTCCTTTGTACCCTAGAGCCTGCACATAGTAGGAACTTAAGCACATGCGTTGAATGACTGACCTAAAGCCATTCTTATGCTCAAGCAATATGCAGTAGATCCTCAAGCCTCAGCCTGTGGGGAGAAAGTCTCTTCTTATATGCTCAGGTCATGATTGACAAGTCACAGTTAGAGGGGTCTTCAGGAATGGCCTTTCTCTGGGCCTCTTATCTTGCCTTCCATGTTACTACAGCTCTACTGGTCTGAAAGCATGTTCATTAGTCTTTAATGTAATCAACAAACAATTAGCTCTAAAGGATACAAAAACATATTTTTGTCAGAGGCTACTTTCCCCAACTACTTGGAAGAATTCATCTATAGAATGAAGCAAGTTAGGGAAAAAGAAAAATGAGAGGTGGCGGGTAAGAAAACAATGGACAGGTAAGGGAGAAGGACAGGAAAAGAAAGAAGAAAAAGGCAGGATAAAAGGTAGAGCAAGAGAGGGATGAATGCCATCCAACTACACTCATCCCTTAGACTTTGCAATTATATGAGCCCCAAAGTTACTTTTGGAGTTAAGCTCATTTGTGGGTTTTTTTTTTTTTAACTTTCAACTGACAAAGTCCCACCTCAGTTAATAACAAATATTATAATCACTCTCTATCTATCTATTAATCTTTTCTTTAAGGAAATAGTTCAAAAATTTACTTCTTTGAGTCTTTATCTTTTTTTTTTTACTCTTCTAGAAATTCTTGTTGGTTTCTTCAGATTTTAAAAGAGCCAGAGGGTGGAAAAAACTTTGTAGGGGTGATTCTCATAGTTTATTTTTGTTGTGTTTCTCTCAAATCGCCTTACATGTTTATGTTAGATACTACTGTGGGTCTCATGTTAGCCACAGAATCTTAAAAGGAATTATTAGCATAGCTGTGGCTTTCTCCCTTTAAAATAAACCCCCTCTTACTTGGAATTTGTATTCCTCGAGGGATCATCTTTTTCCAGATACACAATACTAAATATTTTAATCAAATATGTGATCAAAAATATTTTCCATTTTACTTCTTTTATTTATTTAATGGACTCATATTACCCAGGCTTTTTGGATGAGAATTAATTTGGAGTAAAGGCTCAGCTTTGTATTCCAAAATATGAGAAAATAATTTCTTATTTCTGGGCCATATAAAATGTTCATTAGTTGTACATTATTTGGTAATCATGTATAGTTCAAGAATGGATTTTAAATGATCTGTACCAATTTGAAGTTAAATTCATTGTTCTTTTTGGGAAATCTCTGTCATGGTTAAGGAGCTGGGTTTAGGGTATGTCTTAAGCATGTTATATAGATCTTTTTATGATTCTCCCACTATTTTAATTCTCTTCTCTCATTCCCCAGTATGGTCAGATAGTCCCACATGCCTGTGTGTTTGAATCCCAGGGCACCAAGCAAGGGTTCCTGCTTTCACCACAAGTTCATAAAAGCTCTCTCTCCAGAGAGAGGTTGATTCAGCAGCGCAGATTAAACTCTGTTCTCACCGTTGGTCTCTGACATTTATTTCTGTCTAAGCCTCAGTCTGCCTTTTCTTTTTTGCTGTTTTCCCTTTCCAGATTTGCATACCTCCTGGTTCTTATCCTTCCTCTACTGGCTCTGTTTCACCCTGGTCCTGATTTTCCTGCTAATGCACATTCTGGCCTATACTGATTCACAGATTGCTGACCCCTAACTGATTTTTATTTCTTCCAAGTCTGGCAGCCAGTCACCCTCACTTGTGGTTTACAGTCCTGATACAGACTCACGGCAGCTGCTGTCGACGCTTGAGACAATCAAGTGGGCACGCTCAGAGAGAATCAGGAACCAGGGAAAACACAAACTACCCAAACTGCCTCAAGAAGAAATAGAAAATTGGAATAGAACTATAACAAGTGAGGAGATTGAATCAGTAATAAAAAAGAAAAGAAAAGAAAGAAAAGGAAGAAGGAAGGAAGGAAGGAAGGAAGGAAGGAAGGAAGGAAGGAAGGAAGGAAGGAAGGAAGAAAGAAAGAAAGAAAGAAAGAAAGAAAGAAAGAAAGAAAGAAAGAAAGAAAGAAGGAAAAAGAAAGACCAGACAAGACAAGAAAAGAAAAAGCCCCAAAAGAACCCAGACCCAAATGGCTTCACCACTGAATTCTACCAAACATTCAATGAAGAAGAAATACCAATTTTTCACAAACTCTTTTTTTAAAAAAGTCAGAAGAAGAGGGAACACTTACCAAATCATTCTATTACAACAGTTTTACCCTGATACAAGGAGCAGACAAACACATCATAAGAAAATGATAAAACAACATTGCTTATTAATATAAAAGAAATTAGGCCAGAAAAATAAACAAAAGTTTATTTTTTAAAGTTCATCCAGTTTAGAAAGAAAGAAATTAAACTATATTCACAAGTTACATAATCTTGAATATAGAAAATCCTAAGCAATCCACTAAAAACAATTAGAATAAATGACTTAATCAAGATTGCAGGATACAAGATCATATATAAAAATCAATTGTATGATCAAAACAAAAATTAAACTAAGAAAGCAATCCATTATGATAGCATCAAGAAGAATAACACACTCAGGAATAATTGCTAACAAAACGAGGGCAAAACTAACGCTCTAAAAACTAAAAATATTTCTAAAAGAAATCAAAGAAGATCCAAATAAACAGAAAAACATTCCCACATTTATGAATCAGAAACCTTAACTAGTTAAGATATCAGAAATTTCTAAACTGATCTGTAAATTCAATGCAATCCCAATCAGAATACTAGATGATTTATTTGTGCAAATCAACAAACTGATTCTAAAAAACATATGGAATTACAAGGGACCCAAAATATCCAAAACAATTCTGAAAAGAAAAAGTAAAGTAGGAATACTCGCATTCTCAATTTCAAAACTTACTACAAAGCAACAGTCCATAATTAAGACAACGTGGTATGAGCATAAGGGTAAACATATAAATCAATAAAACAGAATTGAGAAACAAAAGCACCATCTATGGTCAACTGATTTTGACAAGACATTCAATGGGGAAATAACAGTCCTTTCAACAAAGGATGCTGGAATAGCCACATGCAAAAGCAAAACTTTGGACCCTTATGATACAGCATATACAAAAATTAACTCAAGATGGATCAAAGATATAATGTAAGGCCAAACCTTTAAAACTAGAAGAAAACATATGGGCATATCTTTGCTATCTTAGATTTGGCCATGGTTTCTTAGGTATGACACTAAAAGCAAGAGCAACAAAAGAAAAGAATAGGTAAGTTGCATGTCACCAAAATTAAACTTTCGTGCTAAGAGACATACCTATCTATCTACCGTATATCTATGTATATCTCTATCTATATCTATATAAAGAACTCATACAATTCACTAATTTAAAAAACCCAAAAAGCTCAATTAAAATTGGACAAAGAATCTGAATAGACATTTATACAATATTGTCCAATAATAGGGTCCAAATTAAAGCAACCTATAAAAGCAAAAGTGGATCAGTGGTTACTTAAGGTAGGAGGTGGGAGTGGTGATGAAAGTGGAGTGAGGGTAGAGAATGAGGGGGTGATAGCAAAAGAATTGGAGGTTTCTTCTAGATGTGATGAAAATGTTCTAAAATTAATTTGCAATGATGGTTACACATGTCGGCAAGTGTACTAAAAAACACAGTTGCGTACTTTAAAAACTAAATGGTATGGTATTTAAATTATATCTCAATAAACTCTTTAAGTAAAACAAAAATCAAACCCACTCAAAGGTTATATTTGATGACTTCTCAAAACATTAAAAAGCTTTGAACAACTAGTACAAATTCTTAAAGGTTTAGCTTCATAGATCTATTTATTTTGCAATTAATGAAGGTTAAAGGAGCAGTCTCAGAAGTTGTCATTTAGGAGCTCAGACTTTCTAGTTGTGATTTAAGCATAAGTTCAGCACCTATCATGCCTTTCAAAGGAAGATTTATTTGCCTTATTAACAAATCAAGAGTACTGAGTTTCTGTCAAAGAGAGTAGAGTAATGAAAAAAGATCAAATGTTTTATTTGCTCAGATTATTTAGAGAAGTATGCTAGAGAATAATAGGTGGTTTATACTTCTTTAAGAGTTATTAGCATTTCAAGTTCTTAAGAAAGAGAATAATGCATTAAAGTCCATTTAAAACTTATAAGAGTGACATTAGTGACCATAAAGTAGAGATTGAAGGAGTATTGCGAGTTAAAATGTATTACTAGACCAACTACTGGCAATAAGCAATGAAACTAAATATTTAGTTATTGAGTTAGGGATAAAAGAGTGAAAATATATAAAACCTGAGGAAGGAGTTGTAGCAATATCTGGACTAAAGGACAACAGAATTAATTAGCAGGGCAAATAAGAGAAAACAGAAAAGGAAATGAAAAGGAAAAGGTAAAATATTAAACTGGGTGTTAGAAAATATGACTATTTTGATCAGATCATTTTTTTCACTAATTTTTCCACCTGTTTACTAATGGCTAAATGTACACATAAACCACAATTTTTATCATATAATAAAGCAAGTTATTAAAATGAAGTGGGCCTACTTTTTTTTTTTAATGCTCCCTTGTACCTATTTCTTATGTAGCAAAGAAAGGCTAAAGATTAAGGTGCTACACTTAATCATTATCTTCCTTGTCTGAAGGCCTAGTGGGAGGTGATCAAGACTTTAAAAGAGGGATATCTACATGTTAGTGAAAATGTAAAAGAAAAATAGAACTACTGAATATTTTTCAATTAGAGAAAAGCCAACTCAGTTTCTGTAAGAAGAAATCATGCTTAACTAATCTTAGAAATTCTTTCAGAAGGAAAATCGATTTGTGGAGAAAGGAGAAATTATACATGTATTTTAATCTTTAAAAAAATCTTGAGATTTTTTGTACATTAATCACTATTTCTTAGCTGACTTAGCCTAGGATTAGGCATTGGATTTTTTGGATTTTAATATGAATAAAGAATAAGTATATAGATAATAGAGCAGAAACCTTACTAAAGGGAGAAATGTAAATTGTGATATTTTCCAAGGAATCAATTGTAGGCCAATCTGATTTAATGGTTTATTATGTTTTGGAAAAGAGAGGGCACAATAAAATTTCTAAACTTGAAAGTGATACTAAGCTTTTATGGGGAGTGATATGCCAAAATGATGGGTAAACTACACAAAGTAAAAATGGCAGATGAATTTTGGCCTTACATATAACTCAACAAACACATTTGCAGGAAAATAGTCCCAGCTCTAATTATAGATGGATTTGATCATTAAGTCTTGATGGAGCCCAGGGATCTAGGCATCACACAGGCTGTTCTTTAAAGATATACTGATGTGCTGCTGAGGTTCAAAAGGTTATTGTAAATAAGACAATTGACATTGTTGGTTATTCTGTCCACAAGCAAACTGCTACTGTGACTGTTCTTGGGACATTTGTCCCTGAGACCCAGCATTGGGACTAGAAAGAGATGGCCATGCCGGATGTGCTTTTCTACCCTGTACAATAATTACCACACAGCATTAACATACTCACCCATAAGGACAGAATACCAGCTCAGTTGCATCATTGATAAGAACTCAAATGGCCATTCTTGGGCTCTGTTGGAAATCAGAAAATGGAAACAGAGACTCAGACATCTACTACTGAGAAACTACAATGGGAAAGACACTCTCTTGGGTGCGAGGTAAGATACACGGATAAATTCCATAGGGTCCCTGACTGTTTAAGCTCCAAGTTTACCTAGAGAAATAAGACAACCACAAGATAAAGGAGATAGCAATCATGCTATGAATGCAGATGTTCAGAGGAAGGAGAAACTGAACACAGTCGTTCAGTCATTCATTCATTTATTCATTCAGCTAACAGTTATTGAGTACTATTCTTCATTCATGTATAACATTGATATTTATTTACTGTTTACTATGTGCTAGCCACCATTTAGGTGCTAAGGACAGAGCAGTGAACAAGACAAGATCCCTATTCTCATGAAGTTAAGATAGAATTTCTTTGTTTTTAAGGCATCACACTAAACCTAATAACATCAAATAAATAAGTGCTATAAGGAAAACAAAACATATGAATGTGATGGAATGGCAAAAGGTTAGTGGCTTCTTTATATGGAATGTCAGTAAAGTCTCTAGAGAAGTGGACTCTGACCTTAGACCTGGTCCTGAGGAGGCAGGACCTGCCACAGGAAAATGTAGAGGCTGAACTTTCTAGGTAGAGGAGACAGCAAGAGCTAATGTCCTGAGGTGAGAAGGCGCTTGGTGAGTCTGGGAAACAGAAAAAGGAGCAGCTCTAGCTCAGAGACCCTGAAGAAGTTAGATAGACAAGGCTGGAGAAAGACCTGGTTCTCCCCTCTGAGGATGTCTCAGAGTCCAGTAGAAACAAGAGAACATGGAAGCATGATAACCTGAGGAATGCACAGATACAAGAGAGACATTGATTTTATTTTAACTGTAGAGATAGAAGCAGCAGCAAGGCTGGGCAATGGAGCTGCCGTCCGAGATTGGGAGCCTAAGCGTCTCATACAGTAGGATTTGAGTGACCCCTGAAAGCTCTATCAAGGTCACCCCCTTTCCCAGTGGAAACCTATCAGGACTCACTGACGTCTCAGAGTTTCATTTATAAGACTTAAGCTTTTGCCCAATTAAAATGCAAAGAACCCTTGGAGGAAAAACACGTTATACTTAATAACTTGGCAGTGTATTATTAGTGCTCCATTTTAGGGTATTTACTCTTCTAAGAGGTCTCTATTAACAGGGAATAACAGCATCTTCATACAAACTTGTGTGGAAGATTATAGCTCTTCAATCTTTATAATGAGGCAGGAGATAGTAATGAGGCACTGGCATCTTTAGGATCAGAACAAATTCATAGTTTTCGGGAGACAGCCGAGAGGGCCTTATGAAGCCATGTTCACAGTCTAAGGACTGGCCTGGAGAAGATTACTTAATCATTTGGAGTCCCAGTTGCCTTATCTGAAAGAATGCCAGCCCCAGAAATTTGTTGTGGAGATTTAATGGGGTAATTAAAATGAAAGTACCTGCCAAATTTATAAATGTTTAATGGTCTTCCTGTTCCATTAACATTTGTTGCCCAAATTCAGGGACATGGTTGGGTATTCCGGGAGGACAGTCTTGGTGGAGCAAAAGGCGCCCACAGACCATGAGAACAAAAGAATAAGGTAGAGGCACTAGGAGAATCTAGTACTTCATAGGCAACAGAGAGAAGATATGGGGGAAATGAAGCTTAGCTTCGTGCCAAAAAGGATTCTGAGTAGAATAACTATGGAACCCCTGGAGTAATGAATTTTCTCCCCTCTTATTGCAGGAAGCTAACACAGACATTGGTTTCAAGGGTGTTAAACTATAATAGGGCAAAAATAATTGACTGCCAGGATTTTGATTAGAAAATCCAAACATAAGAACCACCAACCCCACTTGCCAGAATTTAAACCAAGAAACTGACATCAGTCCACAGTACATCCAATGAGGGATTTACACAAACATTTACACTGCCTGACCTGGGAGTCCAGCAAACAAACTTTAGTGATGTAAATTCCGAGGCCTCTTTAATACCACATTAGTCTAGGTTCACATCAATTGTTTCTTGCCAGGAAAATGGGTTTTTAAATGGGTTTCTATTTGGAGATGGCTCAATGCCAGGCTGAATAGGGCTTTTTAGAGGCATTGAAACACTCAAATGTCACTGGTTATAGTCAAAGCAATTTCTGCTCATGCAATTCTGCTTAATGCAATTATTTAAAGAAACAAAAAGGCAGAAATAAGGATACTGGCATCAGAGGGACCGCAAAATCCATTGAAAGGCATCTACTGAAGGAGTCAGGTGACCTATGTTAGGCTCTCAGTTCTATTAATAAACTAAATGTAGGACTTAATTGGATGAAGTGACAGATGTCTAATATTTTTCATTCTTATGTACACGGAACAGGTTCGAACCAGCCTTGCACAAACTCAGGCACTCACCTCGTAGATTGGCCAATTTATTTTGAGGCAAGGAGGCACTTCCAAACATACCAGACTCCTTGGAAATATGTTAAGTGGTACTGATGATGGCCAAGTTGCCAATGGTGTCAAAAGCACTTTCAAGTGAGCAAAGCCCAGACCTGATGCCCCCTGGATAGAGAGACACGGTTGATTCAGGAAAGCATGGCCCCTAGCCAAGGGTCTCATTTGACGCAATGCATATCAAGATAATATGAAGAATACTGGAGTTGCAGCTCTTGTCTTTGTAAAATTAGTGAGACTGTTCTTGTCATTGTTAGCAGCACTTGATTCCTCTTTTTATTCTCCTTGCTTTCTTTTTAGAAGGGGCAGTACAATATTGAGGTGAAGGGCAGACTCTCAGCTAGGTTCCCTGGGTTTAAATATTGGCTCTACCACTTGCTAAATGGATAACTCTGAACAAGTTACTTAACCTCCCCATGGCCTAGTTTCCCCATATACTTGTATAATGGGGATAACAGTAGCATCTACCTAAAAGATTTTCTTTGAAGAAAAAATAAAATACAGAATGTTTTAAAGCAGGCCTAGCATGTGGTAGATAATCAATAAAGTCAGCTATTATTATATGCATATTTCTGTCTAGGTAATTAGAAAAATAACACATGTTTACTATGAAACAATTAGTACATAAAAATAAATTAGTGAAACCACCCATTATCCATATTCCCACTACCCACAGGCATTATAAACATTTTGGGAAGGAAACAGAGGGTAATAGTGATAAAAACTACTATTTGCCTATATATTGTTTATTCATCCCTTCTTCCTTAATAACTACACCCTGATTTTGTTGTGTGCAAAAAACATATTCCCCAGCTTTATTTGCAAATAAAATTCATCATATGATTAACTTATAGCCAATGAGATATACATACATTTCTATTAATAGTAGAATGGATAAATGTCATGGAATGCAATGATGAAGATGAACAAGCCATAACTAATTCAACAACATGAATGAATCTTACAAATATAAAGTTGAGCAAAAGAAGACACACACTACTGAGTACACCTCATATAATTCCATTTATATACAAACACAGGAAAAATAATCTATATTTTTAGAACTCATGAAAGTGGTTACTTTTGGAGGGGTAATAACTAGGAGTGGGAGGCACAAGGGAGACTCTGGAATGTGGTCATTTTATTTCTCTTTAAATTAAATTTATTGGGGTAACATTTGTTAATAACGTAAGTTTCAAGTGTACAACTTTTTTTTTTAAAGATTTTATTTATTATCTTTTTAGAGAGAGGGGAAAGGAGAGACTGAGGGGGAGAAACACATCACTGTGAAGTTGCCTTTTACCTGCCTCCAGCCATGGACCTGGCTGGAGACCTGGCCTACAACCTGGTTATGTGCCCTGGCTGGGAATCGAACCAGTGACCTTGCAAACTGGCACCTTATCCACTAAGCCAACAGCCAGGGCTCAAGTGTACAACTTTATAATACGACATTGTGTGCTCAGTTTTGTGCTTCTTTTTGTTTGTTTGTTTTTGTTTTTAATATTTTTATTTTTAAATTACAGTTGCTGTACAATATTATATTAGTTCCAAGGTATACGCCCTGTGATTAGACATTTATATAATTTACAAAGTGATTACTCCAATAAATCTAATATTCATTTGATACCATATATAGTTATTACTGTTATTTTTTTTAATTTTTAAAATTATTATTTTTAATTTTATCATTGTTGTATTACATCCATCCCATTTTTGCTCCCCTCTGTCCCCCTCCCCACCCACCCATTCCCCCCAAAGTCAATCCCACCTGTTGTCCATGTCCATGGTTCCTTTATACTAGGTTCTTGTCTAAACTGCTCCCCTTCCTTGCCTCTGCCTCCCCCCTCCCCCCAACCCCCTTCCCCCTGACCACTGAAGGCCTACTCACTGTATTCATATATTTGGTTCTGTTTTGCTTGTTGTTAGTTTTGTTCATTATTGTCCTGTAATGGGTGAGATCATATGGTATTTGTCCTTCACTGACTGGCTTATTTCACTAAGCATAATACTCTCCAGTTCCATCCATGTTGTTGCAAAGGGTAGGAGTTCCTTCTTTCCTTCTGCTGTATGGTATTCCATTGTGGAGTTTTGTGCTTCTTAATTGAAGCAATGGCTACATAAGCATGTTCAGTTTGTGGAAATTCATTGACCCAAATACTTATATATACAAGGTCTGTCCAGAAAGTGCCTAGCCATACAATATGAAAAATAGAGACATTTATTGAAGAAAATACAAGATACAAGAAACATTGTACATAGGAAAATGATTCTTCAGTCCCCTTCAACGTAGCCACCTAGGGACCTCACATAGTTCTCCCAGTGTCATTCACTACAGCACAATGATCTTTCTGCTCTGGCAGCAGAAGCTGTGGAATGAATTTTGCCACAACATGTTTTATGCCAAGATCCTGCGTCAAAATCTTGGACACAGTAGTTTTAGGAATCCCAGGTCAGATTCTAGTCCTTGCACTCTCAGTCACCAAACTTTGTTGATTGCAGCCTGTACAGGGTCAACATTCTCAGGTGTTCTGCTTGTTGCAGGCCTTCCAGAATGTGGATCACTTTCAACAGACTCTTGACTATCTTTGAAGCATTTATGCCACACATTTATGTGCACTGCAGTCATTGTCATTGTCCCCAAAAACCTTCTGAGTCATCTGAATAATTTCCTCCAAGGAATGTTCAAGCTTAACACAAAATCTGATGCAGATGCATTGCTTGACTCAGTCATTTTAAGTGCAACAGCCACACAGTACACATGCTCACTTAATGGAATCTACCACCCCCATTGACTAGTACAGTGAAGTCATCATTGTTCACACATGCACATTCCAGGCCACTCTCCTTGACTGCGAGGTTACATTGATGTTGTGTGAACTGTGGCTGGACTTTTCTGGAAAGACATTTTACATTTCTGCATATATACTACATTTCAATACATTTAAAAAATACATGAAGCTCTGATGGTAAAATCCCAAACATCAGCCATTAGATGAAGAAGGACTGGTGAAATGTTAATACATAGGTGTTTAGGAGGCTGCTGCCTCACATAGGAGTGAGGTTGGTCCTGTACTAAGCAAAGCTGAAGCTGGTTTATTCAACAGTCCTGAGAAAAAGGTTTGCTCAGCAAATTTGTTTTAAAGGGTAACCAGGAATTCAAGATGATAGTAGTTATTTTTCCCAAAGTGAGAAGCATTGGTATGAAGTCAAGTAGCTACATCCAGTTGAATCCCCAGGCCCAAAGCAGCATTGCTAACATTTTATCAACTCTGAAGAAGTAATTGTGGTACATATGTTATCTCATTGACTTGACAAGTGCTCTGACTGACCCAGGTAGGGTCATGTGTTTATCCCTGGACTGACTGATGTGGTTAGGGAGAAGGACAATCATGTTTCACTGATGTGGCTGCAGGAGATAAGGGCCCTGCCACACAAATCATGTGAAATGAATTTTCCAGTGGGAAGAGGGGCTCTGTGACTAAAATGGGGCAAAAACAGCAGACTTCCCCTAGAATGCTTAAGGAAGGTTCTTGGGAGTCCAAACACTGTTGAACAGTGAATGTTTAAATATCACCATTTCAGGCAATATACAATACCTTCCATTTGTCATTGTTGAATTTCACAACAAAGAGCTTTGAAATGAATGTTCTCTTCTAAGCCTTACAATAAACACTGGACAGGGGCGGGTAGGAGGTGGGCAAAGGGGTGGGGGATGGGGACATCTGTAAGTGTTAATGAAAATAAAGAGAAAAACCAATTTCATTTCGCAGATGAAGGAACAGGTCCCACGAGGTTAATAACTTATAAGGTTATACAGCTGGTAAGTAGACCCCAATTTTAAATCAGGTTAATTTTGTACCAAAGCTTGTGTTCTTTTCCCCATACTTCTTAGCACCTTCCTTGCCATTATGCAATACTAAGTGGCCTTTCTATGCCATATCAGTGCTTTTTTAAATTTGTATTTATTAGTTACTTTTAAAGCATAGGTCATTGCTTAGGGATACACCTAATAAAAGTACACCTAATAAATTAGCAGCAGGCCAGTGCCAGTGCTTTTCTAGAAATCAAAGTCCATCTTCATGTTCCCTTGCAGTACAGTGGCAGCAAGGTCCACTGTGGCATGGTGGCCACCCTGTGGCGACCATCATGTGGGATAGTCCCTAGCTTTTCTGCCAGGCCCAGGGCCTCCCCACTGGACATGCGCAGGACTACCTCCAACTGTTTCTCCCTCCCAGCCAAACAGACCCCCAGCCTAGGGGGGAGGCGACATTCCCAGGGTGCCGGACGGTGTGCCGCTCACTGTGCGCTGCTGATGCACCCTGTTCTATCTACACCCTGTAGCTTTGAGACTATGGTGCTCAGGTATCTCAGGCATGTTGCTGATGGTGCAAATTCCCAAAGCAGTGAAGCTGTCAGCAAGCTTACTGTTGAGAATGCTTCTGTATCAAGTTTTTGAATGCCATCTGTTTGGAATTGTGAAAATTTCATAGTGTCCATTCTTCAGGGTCAGTAGCAGCCTTACATGGTCAACAATAAACTTTCACTGAAAGCCATTTATGTCTGGGGTTGTGGGCAAAGCTACCTACAAGGTGTCCTCCAGAATCAGGCTGAGCAATGATGACTTCATGCCCCCGAATCCAGGTGAAAAGAGGCTCTGGTTCATGACAGCTCTGACAAGTGTCAGTGAGACTCGGGATGGCTAAGTTTTGAGGCAACAGAAGCACAACAGGCTCTTGGGCAGTGAGGCATTGTCATAGGACATACATGAACTGTGGGAACCCTGGGAAGAACTCATTGAATGTGCAGCGTGTGTTGGGTTGCACAGACATCAATTATCATAGGTCAGGTTCTCCAGGAAACAGGCTCTAGGGTGATGCCAGTTCTTTGGAAAGTTGTATCTGCACCAACCCCCAAGCAAGACGAAGGAAACGGGATCAAGCAGAGGAAGAGGTGGAGTGATCGTGAGATCGCTACAGAAGCCTCAGCCAATCCACCCATGGAGACCTCAGGAGCTGGAAGGTCCCTGATTAAGGAAAGGGGCCAGGCCTCTGTGGCCTCCCCACATGCAATTAATATGCCATTGGATGGCAGCTGGCCCTGGGGAGGAGTGACTGACTCCTTTCAGCTGAAGGCAGTTTCTGGACGAGGCTCAGCTGCAAATGGTCAACAGCAACAGCCTAGCAGCCCCGGAGGGAAGGGGAAATGCCTTGGTCCTGAAGGGTGATAGGGACAGTATATCACAGCATTAGCACATGGTATTATTTAACCCACCCTCCATCCTGTGACGTAGTTATTATAATCATTTTCAAACGAGGAAGCTGAGGCTCAGAGAGGTTACCTAGCCCATCTAGAGTCACATGGATAGGACTGGAACCCAGGTCAGATTGCCTAAAACATCCGAATGCCTTCTAGCATTCCACCCACTGCAGAAAAGGTGCAAAAGGAAAAGCAGGGGGAGGATGGAGGCACCCTGGAGAGGATCTCCCCACTGCACAATCAGAAGTAGATTAGGAAACACAGGTAAAGTGGTTAAGAGCACCACTTCAAGACCTATCATGCCTGGCTTTACATGTCAGCTACTCCGCTTACAATCTAACTTCTCCATGCCTCAGTTTCCTATAAAATGGAGAAAACAATAGCATGTTCCTCAAGGGCTATTCTAAAGTTTAAGTGAAATAATAGATGTATTGTTACATGCCAACGGCCTAGCATTGTGCTGGGCCTGTACTAAACTGTAACTATGATGGTAACATTCCCATTACGATAACTCTTTGAAAGTGCAGGAAATAAATGTTCTCTTCAGGGTTCTGCTGGGTGTGGCCGACCCTATGCACAAAAAGGCCCACGCCCTGGGCCCCGGCTGTGTTGCCTCATCTCGAATGAAGACTCCTGGTTGCTCTATAGACCTGGATATTGTAAGAATTCAGTTTTCAGATGGTCAGGGGAACTCCAGAAATCTGCAAAGGAACCAAGTGCCAACCACACCTAACTCTTCAAGGCATAATCCTGGAGGCAGAATAAATAAAAGAGAACTGTTAAAATAGCTTTCTTGTCTGCCAAACAACGTACCTTTTACGGAAGCCAGTGTTTTAGAACTCTTGGACAGTGCAGGAGTGGAGGCTGTTCCGCTCTCAAAGAAGCCTCAGTTGAGTTTTGTAATCCATATCCCACAGCCTGGGGAGAGGAATCATTAACCTTGTTTCACCACCACTTCCTCTGAACAGCAAAGCACAGGCAGTTGAACCCTCAGAGCATTTTCTTAGGTGTGTGGCCAGTATTTTATAACCATGTACCCCGCTGGAGCCACTTGGTGACTCAAAGTGAGTTCTGACCTATCCTCAGTTCTGCTCACTGTGTAGCCAAATAAAAAAGCACCCTGAAAGATAAGTCAACCACTCTTTAAAAAAAAGAAAAAGAAAAATAAATGTATTTTTATATTATGTATTTTATATATAAAAATACTTGTGTGTGTGTGCATATTATATATATATATATATATATATATATATATAATTTTTAGGGAGAAAATTATTTATTCAAGTATAGTGGGTTAAATGGTGGCCCCCAAAATATGTCCACCTGGAACCTGTAAATGGGACTTGATGTAGAAGAGGAGTCTTTGCAGGTGTAATTAAATTAAGGCTCTCAAGATGACATCATCCTGAATTATCTGGGTGGACCTTAAATCCAATGGCAGGTGTCGTTATAAGAGAATGGCAGAGGGAGATTGGAGACACACAGAAAAGACCTGGGAAGATGGTAGAGACTGCAGTTACACATCCACAGCCAGGAATTCCTGTAGCCACCAGAAGCTGGAAGGGGCATGGGACGATTCACCACTGGAGCCTTCAGAGGGAGTGCAGCCCTGCCAATATCTTACTTTTGGACTTCTGGCCTCCAGAACTATAAAAGAAGAAAATTCTTTTGCTTTGAGCCACCAACTTGGTGGTAATTTATTACCAAGCAGACACAGGAAACTAATACCAATTGTTTCCTGCTTAACTAATAAGTATATCTGTACTATCACAATGTTTATAATTCTTTTATATATTCAGTAAATAAAAATACTTGTTTTGAACTATTTTTATTTTAAAACAATACATGGTGACTCTCCATTGCCCAGCGAGTGTTTGTTCTATACAATTTTTTCAAAATAAGAACGTAGAGGCTTTATGCTAAAATGTGCATCTACAAATGGGCCCCAGATCCTGTCCTCTTCTCTAGAAGTCACTTCTGGGATTAGGCAAGTCTCCCTCAATAATCTGAAAAAATCCACTTTTTTTCCCCCTCAATAGACCTAGACCAGAGCTAAAAAAATTCACATCTAAAAAAATTCATATATCCACAGGAGTTATAAGCAGGGCAGAGCATGCTTGCCTCAAGCTGCCTCTGTAGTTCAACTCTAACCCCTGGTTGCCTTAGAGGAGTCAGGCTGAATTTACCAAATCCTTTGATTTTCCAAGAGACCTTGGAAATTTGGATTTCATAAAATCTTCTGTTTTTAAAATGGGGGCATCTCATTCCAATTCTCTGAAAACATTTTTGTCAGGCCAAATAAAACATGGAAGATCAGATCTCCAGGTGTCCACTTGTGATTTAGACCTTTATTGATAAAAGCCATTTGGCTCTTCCCAGAAAGTGAAGGAAACCTAGGCTTCAGAACACTGTGCCTAGGTTCCTTTGATGGAAGGAGTATGGAATAATCCTATCATTCTTTGCTAATGAACCTTCAGCCTTGAACACAGGACACAGTTAATTTTTCATTGTTCTGCCACATAAAATTTCCATAAATTGCCACAGTAGTTGAGCACTGTGCCAGGCACATGGTAATTGTGCTCAATGAATGGTAGCTTATCATCTTTGATATAATGGGTGTAAATTTTCTCCTCCTCCTTTGGACAGAGTCCAAGCACTGGGATAGGGTTGGATAAGTGATTTCCAGGAAATGAAGGAAGAGCCTCTAGTCCTCAGCCTTCACTTTGGCAGATACTCATTGCCCAAGGCCCCAGGATCTGTTCAAAGGCAAATGGCCCTATTCCCTTCATTACTCTCAGAGCCAAACAGAGCAATAGGAACCTTCCATTGTGGCACCAAAGGCAACAGTTCACTCTGGTCCCCAGCACTGCTGCTCCCTGTCCTCATCAAAAGTTCAGTCCTCCGGGCACAACATGGAAGCCTCTGGTCTACTTTGACCTTTCTGTCCTTGAGGTCCCTCTGTCACTTGGACCACCCAGCTCCAACACCTCTAGGAGCCTAGAGATTGGAGTTGGGTGAGGAAAGGGCTTTTAATTCCCCCAGGGGACAAAAGCAGGACAGCTGTACTAGGTGTTTGGAGGAGCAGGTTAAGGATAAAGAGAAAGAAATCCCTCCCTCCCCCACCTTTTCCCCTCTGTGGAAGGAAACAACAAAGTGATCTTGATGAATCAACTTACCACATTATTCTTAGGGAGAAATACTACTTAAATCCAGACGTTGGAATCTGTGCAGGAATATAGAAATTGCTGATCTCTGGCTTCCGTTAGGAAAGCTAACCAGACAAGCAGTGCCCAGGAAGGTCAACAGTAGACCAAAGGCACAGGAAAGAGAGACAGGGAGGGCATTTATTTCGGGAAGGACTATGGAAACAGTCTCATGGGGCTCTACAAAAGTTTGCTTCCTTCGGTCTGGGGAATAGTCTCCTGAGGCCACGCTATATAGCTTCCAGGCCTGGACAATGGCTTGCTCTCAGTAGGGCTCAGTCAAACCCATTACTCGAACATGTCTAAGAAGCTGTGTGAGTGACAGCAAGACTGTCTCTGCTTCAGTTTCTTCTCTAATATGACCAACATCAGCACACAGTCTGCTGCAGAGAACCATTGTGCAGATCAAAAGAGAAAAATACATGTATTTTTTAATGTAGGCAATATGTTTGGAAATGTGCATTTTGAAGTTAGAAATGCCCTTGAGTAAATTGCCAACTCCTCAGAGGACAGAAAAAGACACTTTTATTCTGCCCAGAACAATAGGATCCTAGCTATTCCATTAAAAATCTAACATAGCCTTGAGTGTTATCTAAGAATTTGTTACTCATTTTGTAAACATTGTTAACTGGGATGACTGATTAGGGAGGTAACTGTCATTTGGGCTTAGGACATTTATTCCAAGAAGTTTTTGAAACAACATGAATTACCATAGAACTAGAGGGTCAAAGTAAACAGTTCTTTGAAAGTTTCTGTAGGTTCTGCAATGACCATGAATTCTAACAGCAAAACAGTATTATGTCAGCACTTATAGTGCAATTGTAGTTCTTATTGACTGTGAGTCTGGAACTGAGATCCTTCATACAACTCTTGTTTTAGCTCAAGAGACTATATGGTCTACTTTTCAAATTTCAGAGCTTAAGATGTTAGAACAATGTTTGGAAGCGATTTTTTAGATTTTTATTCTAGGGCTCACTTTTTTAAATTAAAAATAATATATGTTACTAAATTCACTTAGTTCATGTTTTATGGAGAAAATAACTTGAAAAGATATTGGAATAATTGCTATCTACTATTTTTATGTGTTTTCCAGACACTGTTAAAACACAATAATAAAACAAAAGAATGATAGAACTGGAGGGGACATAAGAGAACTAACTACTCGATTTTTTAATATTACAAATAAAGTAAGTGGGCCCAGCGGTCTGGGTAAACTGACCTGTCTAAATTGGTGTTACTAAATCATAGCCAAAGTTATTGCAAAAAATACCTATTGACAGAGAATTATTTTAGAAAGATGGGTATTATAAATTAGGCTATTTGTGCAAGCACACCTCTCCTTTTCCTTTGGGTGGATTATTGTCAGAGGGGCTACGTAATGTAATTTATGAATTGCCATTTTTAACTTACAATAATTGAACTTGAATGTCTTCTTCCTGAGTTTATAAAGTGAAACAAAGGAAACTTAATTAGAATGAGTGTTTGTTGAATATTCCAGAAGTGGGTGGAGCTGACCTAAGATGCAGTCTATGGTCACCCATATCAGAATCCCCTAGAATATGGGTACTCAAGGTTGTTTTGTTCATTTTTTGCTCAAAACACCATAAAAGAATTTTTTATCAAAATTTTTTTTTTGTAATTTGACATACTGTAAATATAAACATTCTAAAATAAAATGGTCACATCAAACTTAAATGTATCTAAAATAATATTAATATCACAATGACTGGCTGCTATTACAATTATGCATAATTTTAAGAAAGCCTGAACAACTCTTCTTTAGCATTTGAAACTTTACCTTTCTTTTACTCCTATTTCTTCCACAAAATTTTTATCTATTATAGTCTTTTATTTTCTGTTTTAAAAAAAGTCTTTTATTAATCAACAAATCATAATTCTCTAACAAAATATTAATATAAATTGAATTTATAAATTTTATTCGTGACTATCATTCTTTGGGTATTAAAATTATTCTGATTTTATTTATCATTAATTCCTATTAATATACAATATATAAAGCAATAGTTGATTAAAAATAACTAAACATACATTAATTATCACAGCATTTTAAAAACCACTAAACATAAAATGTTTTTTAATAGAAATGTATTTCTCTTAACAAGATTAATGGAACTTTATTTTTCAATTAGCTTATGATCCATGAATTAAAATTGCTTATTGCTAGAACAAAAAAGAAATATAATTTTTATTCCCTTTTTAAAATGTAAACACTACGAAATCTTGTCACATTCTAAAAGTAAGCCGTAACAAAGGAATTTTGTTATTGCAATGTCATTCCTTCTAGGATATATTTTGAAAAATCATAAAATATTATCAAAAATTATGGTTCATGATCTACCAACTGGACTAGGTTCTCCTTCAGACTGGTGAAAGCAGTGAATTGGAAACCTCATTGACAAAAGAGTTTGTTACTCAATCACTAGAGTCCCTCAGTTTTTTTATTTTTAGAAAATGTGCCAAAAAGATTTTACCAAGGCTTATTCAGTAACTACTTATTATACTTGTTATTCTTTCATTTTGAAGTATCATGATTGATTCTTTAAACTTAAGGATAGGAAAACCATATCCATATCAATCTTAATTTTATTACACTTTAACCAATCTAAGTTTTCAGTGAAATGTTCTTAATCTTTAAATATATTTTTTGTCAAGACTTGGAGCTTTGGCCCTGGCTGATATGGCTCAGTGGGTTGAATGCTGACTTATGAACAAAAGGATCACAGTTAGATTCCCAGACAGAGCATATGACTGAGTTGTGGGCCAGGTACCCTGTTGGGAAGTGTAAGAGGCCTCCAGTCAATATTTCTTTTGCATATTAATGTTTCTCTCCCTCTCCTTATCCTTTCCTTCCCCTCTGTCTAAATAAATTAAAAAAAAAAAAAAAAAAAAGTTGGAGCTTCAACTATGGCATGTTCAAGTTATGCAAAATATCTACCAAATAACCTAAAGAGCTAGTTCTCTTTGTCAAGCCAATCAGCCTTCTATGTTTCACAAAAACACCTGACTTCATTTTGCAATTCATAAGCATTATAAAAACCACTGAGAGCTATCTTCAGAAAAGTATCATATATGATTACTAAAATGATTAAATGGACATACTTATAATTTAATTAATATATCCATTTTATTACATTATTAAAACACAATAATCAAGATCAATGTACTGTTTCTCCTTACCTAATTTATAAAAATGTAATATAATAGGCTACTAAAGTTTTAAGTTATTTGTGAAATGAATAATCCTATAAGAGGCATTCAATTGTATCAAACTCATGAAAGCAACTATGAACAGTCCAAATGAGTATTGGAGAGCCAGTTGGGAAGGCCTGTTTCTAATAATATCCAGAAAGACCCTACTGGAGTTGATAAAATAATTGTTTTGAAGGATAAGACATCACAATAGTTTACCGAGTAATCAAACTTAATGAAAAAGGTAATAGAGACATCAAATTTGTCACTAAAGGAAATAATAATGAAGATATTGTACAAAGAAGGCCAGTATTGGCTCAAAATGAAGGATGTGATGGGAAAAGCCAAAGGGTTTCCATCATATGTTGGCATGGTCACCATAGTAACAAATGACAATCCAGAATTCAAGTATAATTTTTTAGCTATAATAGGTGCATAGGTGTTACTAAAATGTGTATGAATAAAATACATGAGTCCTAAAATGAGAACCAGTTGCTGGGACAAAATTGAAATAAATTCTGTTGAAAAAGAGAACAACTAGTATATTTAAATGTTCCATTTTCTATATAAATGAAAACAATGTAGAGATATTTTTGTTTTGTCCAGTTAAATGATTTGTCAGTAAAAATAACAATGATTTTCCATTTCTATTATTCCTTCTACATTTATTAACTATAATTCTACTATATAAAAGAGCTTTCCCCTTTCCCCATTTATTAAGTTATTTAGTCATTTCAGTATAGACTCATGAATTCTTATGTTATTCTATAGATTATAATCCATTTTTATTATTATTTATTTTGATGCTAAAATTGTCCCAAATTTGGCCATTGAGAGTTACTTCCGGTTACTCACCATGAAACATGAGCTTTGCCCTCCTGAAATCAGAGCACATCTGTGCTGGAGCAAGGCGGCCATCCTGGGGTTGGTGCAGTTAATTAACCAAATGATTTTATATCCTTGGCAAGATTAGGCTCTGGTATTTTTTTGAGACTTTTGTTAAAGTGCCTAAGGCCATTCTCCATCATTATGTGGTCAGTTACAACTGAATTAGAGGTGATTTGTCTAACAAATTTCTTATTGTTAACAGGGTATTTCAATTATTTGAGACTGATTTACTCTCTTTTACAAAGATATGCTTAACCACACAGAGAACTTAGTAGATGGTATTGTAGTGTTCATTCTGGTTTTTAGCCAAAAATAATTCTTTTAACAATGGTTCCCAGCATCACAAAACTTGGTGAAAGGACTCATTCATTCCTGGGCACATATCATGGGCTAGATACTCTTTTAGATACTGAGACAATAATGGTTACCCCCAACTCCCAAAAAAAAAAAAAAAAAAAGAACATGGTTACTACCTACATGAAGCTAATATTCTAATGGTGGAGCCAATTAATTAAATAATCACAGATAAATATAAAGTTAGAACTGAGATAAGTCTACACAGGAGAAGTGCACAGTGCTGTGAAATTGTACTATAATGATTGATTTGCTCTAGTTGTCTTTGGGTGTGGAAGGAAAGGGTCAGGAAAGGTTTGAAAGTTAATCCAAGAACCTAAAGGATGAAGGGGTGTTTAATCAGCAGGATTATGATGAGAAAACAAAGCCCATACTAGGCAGCTCACTAGAGGGGATTTAATTTAAGAGATGAATTGTGAGCTACCAGGATGTGAAGAACAAACAGGATAGTGAGGTAACTCAGGAGCTGCAGTTACCAAAGGGCTCAGGGTGGCATAGCACAGAGCCCAGGAGTCAGGGCTGGCGCTGAGAGCTGTCTGCAGATGCTAGAGCCGTAAAGGTGATATAGGTGCTGCCAGAAGATGCTTCCAAAGCTGAGGGAAGGGGTTACCCAGGTTTCTGCCTTTCTTCTGCCCTTTGATTTTTTGCCAGTGTTTTCCACTGGCAAAAATATAGGTAGAAACCAATTGGAAAGGAAGTCTGGAAAATGGAATTTGCATGGGTCAGCCCCGTACTATATGGAGCAGAGAGAGACTGGAAATTGATCTGAGCAAATGATGGGGGCAAAGCCAGGACGGGGGAAGAGGTGGAGGGAGCAGTCAGGAAACAGCATTCTAGGCAGAGGAGTGACATGTACAGAAGCCCTATGGCTAAAAGGGACACTGCATGGCTGAGGAATATGACAGAAGGCGGAGAGCAAGATAAAGCTGAGAGAAGGGTAGGACCAGGCCATGCAGCTACATCAGGCTACATTAAATTATGGCTTTAATGGAAAAGCAATGAGATACCAGCAAGTTTTTTTAAGTAACAGGTCATTGTAATTGATAACTGTACTTGAAATTATATTTTAAGAAGAACTATTAACAGCTATTCTGCACAAATGAAGCTGTATTCTATCAACACAACAACTTTATGAACACTAAAGAGCGGTTACGCAAAACCAGACTCCAGTGAACCCACTGAGCACCATAATGAAAAACCAAATCAAATTGGCACATAGAGAATAAGGGCCATAGAACGGTTTCTCTGGATCTAACTGAAGTTCTCTGCAAAGGTCGTAGCACCTTGGAGCACCTATTGTGTTCTGCAGAAGGATTTCAGGGAAAAGAGAAGAAAAATCTGTTTTTAATGCTTTCACGTAATACTTGGACACACACACACACATGCTCGTTTAATTTTTATGATGATCGTATGAGATATGACCTGCAAGCTACAGGTACGCAACTGGCTCCGAAAGAGTGTCCGTTGTACGTCATCCAGCTAGGAGGCGATGAAGTCAGGATGAGAACTCCTGATGTCAAAGCTGTGGATGGTAAACCTGGACCCTTCCCAGATTCCAGTTCTTAGGCAGTCCATCAGTCGCACAGAGGAACCATTCCTAACCATTCCTAATGCCATCCACGTCGAGGTGATAACATTGGGCTTCCCGCATTACACCAATGCATCTGCTGTGCTGTTTCCCTGGGCCAAGCATGGTGAGCAATTAACAAATAAAAGTAGGCCCCACTCAATTCTGGTAGAAAGTTGACAATTAGCCTCTCTGAAAAATGTGATAGTAGAGATGAATTTAGGGCAAGAAGCTGTCAGCAGAGGTGACTCCATTCTGCACAGGGGCACTAAGAACATCAAATGAAGGAAGCTTGGACAAATTGTTACAGAGCCAGGCAGCTATTGAAGAACTTATGGCTCAAGAGGCCTCCTGTGGCCTCCCTGCCTTTGAGGCAGATGCCAGGCTGTTGGGTACCAGTGTGAGATGGGGCAAGGGGAGCCGGGGCATGATCAGAGTGATGGCTGAACCTGGTGCTGCAGCTGGGTTTGAAGTCTTAGCTGGTGGACAAAAGTAAGTAGAGAGCCCAGTGGCTGAGGAAAAGTAGGTCCCAGGACCTCCAGGGTCTGGCACTTGCTTTGAGGGCCCACGCTGGACTAACTAGCTTTGAAGGCAAAGGTTGGACTGAATGCTTCTAGTCTACACCGGTGGTTTTCCAACTTTTTAAAGCAGTGAAACATTTTCTGCGGACGAAATCTGAAGTGGAAGTGGAAACAACCAAGGCAAATTGAGTGGGGCCGCTGGGGTGCAAGCCAGCAGGGGGACCCAGACCCTGCCAGGCTGAACCTGCCTCCCCCTGCCCAGGCCTCCTGATGGTCTGGTGCCCCAATGCTGAACCAAAGAAGATTCACAAATGCAGTCATCATTTTCTCTATTGAGAAGTCAGATTTCAACCTCTGTTTTAAGTATGCAAATTATCTAGGATGCCTCAGGCCTCCTGTTGCATAAAACCCAAAAGGGGAAAGAAACTTGGACACCAATAGTCACTCTCTAGGACGTCCCTGAAGGTCCCCATAATTTAGATGGTGAAACTTTTCCTCTGGGCCAAACAGCCAAACTTGAGTCAGGTAGGCTTGATCACTTCAATGAATTCAGAGTTGACTGTCCCAAGATGAAAGAGAAAAGCCTGTGGACATCTACTCGGCCCACCTAACATTCCCAAGAGCAGAACCCAGCCCTCTTCCCATCTCACTAGAAATACAGAGAAGCCCACCCAATACAACGTCACCTAAGCCACCCTGCAGCCTTCTTAGGCAAATTACAGCAAAACAAGCCGAAGCAAATGCAACTGTCTTTACTAGTTTCAAAAGGAATTGCCTGGGAACCAGTCCTTTTCAGCCCTAATTATAGAGCCAGTGTTGAATTACAGAACAAGATGGTATGAAAGTCGTTGTTCAACAAGCAGAACAAACACACAAAGATAAAATGTGTGGTCTGCTGCCAGTGACAGCAGAGATGGTTCTCTTTCACCAAGTCTGAGGGGCCCTGGAAAACTTCATACCGCTCCAGGGAGACAGGTCCCAAAACTCCCCCTTTACAAAGCATTCCTGCTATAAATAAATAAACTACATTTCCCAGAATTCTCTTTTGTTCAGGCCTTGGGCTATATTTGAAATCACTCTAATTGTAAGAACAAAGAGAGAGAGAAATGCTTAAATGTGACAACCTTTTGAAATACAGAGTTGACTCAGCTCATTTCAAATTTCATCTTATCACCAGTGCCTCTGAGCATGTTTTTAAATAAAAATACTAAACTGTTAGACTCTGCCAAGATCAGCAAAGCTTAGCAGAGCAGCAGTCCACTGTTTCTCACATTCATGTACACATTATACTTCATGCAACCATGAGCACACATCAGAATCACTTGAAAGGCTTGTTGAAACACAGGTTGCAGAACCCCACTTCCACAGTCTCTGCTCCAGCTGGTCTGGAGAGGTCCCCCCAAATGAGCATGTCTAATAGGTTCCCCGGTGATGCCCATGCTGCTGGGCCCAGATCATAGTTTAAGACCCACTGATTCAGATGATCTCCATGGCCTCTTCCAGATCTGCGGGCAACACAGGTACAATGTTACTGACTTCCACAAGCTTTGACCTAGCAGGGTCAGTGGCCATGAGGACCCTAGCCTTCCCTAGCAGTGCTGGGAACACTGAAAGGCAGAGCAACTAGCTCAGGAAGACCCCCAAACTGACACTATCTGGTTCAGCACCTTCATTTTCCCAGGGAGGAAATGTATGCTTAGAGAGAATCAATTGGTGCAAAGTCTCCCAGTGAAACTGCGGTTCTGCTGAGGCAAGAAACCAGATGTTGTGGCTCTTGCCAACACCGGAGTGAAATGGGACAAGCAGACCTGGCAAGGGATGGAAAAGCCAACATGATTCTGAGTCATATGAATTTCTCCGTTGGCTCCTACCTTGGCATTTTCTCTGTGCTGGCAGAAGTATAATTTTTCTGCTCAAATCTCCTTTCCTCCCTCCCTTTCTTATATTTAGCTCCTTTGTGGCCTAAGACAGGCCATCAAAGTTGGGCAGCCCAGTAGCCACAGCATCCTTTAGTTGCAATGTTGGGACAATGAATTAGTCAATGTAGGGCCATGTGCTTTCTATCTACTTCACCTATGTGACAGCCAGCAACAATAGAACCTTTGGAAACACCAACCAGACCCTAAACATCAATCTGCTACTCTGTTGTCTATAAAGAAATTGGCCCTTAAGAAAAATTGTTTAGGCATACCAATCCTTCCCACCAGCCACCAGGGGTCACATAAATTGAAGCTTTCACCAGACCTTGCTAATTCACAAACCTACCATCTACCTCCACAGACCTTGGTTACAACACATAATTCAGCAACAAGAATCCCTTGAAGAAGAAAAGAAAACACCTATAAAACTAGTCTTTCTCTAATTCCAGAGACAAGAAGCCCTTAGGAGTTCAAGCCAGGGTTCACAGCAATCCATTATCTGAAAACATAGATATACAGACAAACCATTACTTTAGTAAAGATACATCTTCTAAACATCACTCAGCTGGGCATTGTGTTTGTCCTTGAATTGAAGAATGATCACATTTTATTGTCTTAGCCTTGAGCAGGGTTATCAATGCCAGGAACTGAGAAGCTTACTTTGAAATATGCTGTTGTCTAACTTGCAAATGCCTCTCATTCAGGGAGCAAGGGCTGCTAAAAGCACCTGGGCTTCTCCACTCTTACAAGGGAAAAAAATCTGACTTCCCAACAGTTCTTAAAGGTGCCAGCTAGGAGCCACTGCAGCTCAGCCTGCCAGGGCTGGGGCCGCAACCGCAGCTCAGCACCTCCTGGTGCAGCTGTTATGCTGGCCAAAGAAAGTGCTGGCAGCCCCAGGAGAAACACAGGCTTAATTCACTTACACGAACTTTCCAGAAACAGTGTTTTAAAAAGCATTTAAGGCAGACCAGGTGCACTTGTTTTCTTTTTAAATCTCCTTGCTCTGTCAGGTATTCCCATTTATGGTTTTACTACTCTTTATGTGCATCATTAGCTATCCCTTGTTTTATTATATATAATATGTAAGTATGCTTTAAAACATACTTAATGATAATTAATGATTTCTAGGGAGATTCCTTTAGATATAGAATATCCAAATATCTATGCTACAGCATTCTCGGTATGTGTGTGTGTGTGTGTATAGCGTGGGTTGCCTGGGAATTTTATTAAAAGTATCATAAGCCAGGCATACTTTTTAAAATAAAGCCACACAGTGTGCGTGCATGTGTGTGAGAGAGAGAGATTGCTCAGATATAAACAGTAGAAGAAAGCTGATTCAATTCACATGCCATGCTGTTAAAAGACTTCCAGCTGTCAACCACTTCTACCATAAACAGGAGGTGGAAAGAATGGGATCCAGAGGGAAGAGAGGTTGCACACAGGTGAAACTTCATAATGGGAGGGAGGTACTGGACTCAAGTTGTCCTGTAGGTGAAAATTGCCGATAACCTGCACGGTTCTAAGAAATATTCTCTGCGCTCCTTTACTACACTTTGAAAGCACTCAGGCCACAAGTACTCCAGTCCCAGCACGACAAAAGACCTCCCTGTGCCAGCCAGTGAGAATGAGTGCCAGAGCCATCCTTAAAGGTAAATATTTGGGGTAGGCAGCTGTTTGCATAATGGGATTTTAAGTGTGACAAGACCCCACCCCAAAACAGCCATGCTATACACCAGGTCACGGATGGATGCCTGCAACTCTGCCCTTAAGGAGTGTTTCCATCAAAAACTTTGGAATCATCCTTGACTCCTTTCTCTCCTTCCCTGACCCCGTTTAATCAATCACAAATTCCTCTTAATAGCTCTTGACTCAGTCCCTTTATCTTCATTCCTTACACTAGCTCAGGCCAGGAGGCGACTACTGCCTGGGTGAGGGCACTGCCTCCTGACCTGTCTCTGTGCCTTAGGGCTGTTCTCCACACTGCAGCTAATGTGATCTTTTAAGATGCAAATTTAATTATGCCGATCCCCAGCTTAAAACCATTAGCTGGCTCCTCAGAGCCCTCAGGAAGAAACCCAGACTCCTTAACAGGGTTTACAAGGTCCTCCTGGTCTGCCCAATGCTGATTGCTGCAGCCTCTCCGCCTTCCGTCAGCACATTCACTCACCTCATCCCGGCTGGTGTGGCTCCGTGCATTGGGCGCGCCGGCCAGCAAACGGCCGGCAAACCAACAGGTCTCCTGTTCGATTCCCAGTCAGGGCACATGCCTGGGTTGTGGGTCAGGTCCCCAGTTGGGGGCTTGCAAGACATAACCAGTGCACAATTCTCTCCCACATCCATGGCTCTCTCCCTCTTTTCCTTTCTCCTCTCCCATCTCTCTGAAAATAAATAAAATAAATGTTTATAAATAAATAAATTAGAAACACACACACACACACACACACACACACACACACACACACAACAAAACCAGGCAACGATTAGCCAAGCAAGAGAGTCTTTGGGAAGGAAAGGAAGAGCAGATACCACTGGAGAGGCGATAGCCTTCATGGATATAAAGAAAATAGCTCCAGTTTCATGCCTGATCTCATGTCTGCAGTCACCACCAATGAAAGATCGGCTCTGTGGCATGGTGTAATAGCGAAATGCTGGCACTTGGACCAGTGGCTTCACCCAAGGCTGGCCCAATGGCCATGCCCTGACCCCAGGCCTACATTATAAAGAGCTGCACCAACAAGACAAAAACAGACTGTTTCATCCTGGCCAATTTGACTGAACTTGTCTAAATATAGATGCCTATGACTAACTTTTTGCTTATCACCACCTTTCAGAGTAATACTAAAATTTCAGCAGCCCATGTATTTCCCTAACCAGCTGTGTGCTCTTTTGTCTATGATTATGGTAGAAGAAGGATAATATATCAAATTAGTTTTTTGTTTGTTTTCCTATTGGCCTCAATCAATCACTCAGTGATGTTTCCAAATAAGGGGGAAAAAGAACTTCTTCCTCCCACCCCAAGATTAGCGATATTCTCCAAGGTACTTAGAACAGAACCCAACACACCCTAGTGCTCAATAAACATTTTATTTTTGTTTTTATTCATTCCATTTTATTTATTTTCAATAAACATTTGTTGAATTAACTTATTCATTCCACAAGTATGTGTAACAAAGAATATATTTCAAAATACCTCTCTCCTCTAACTGAAGCTCAGCCTCCATAAAGTAGGAGACATTGTTCTCTTCACTGTTCTGTGCCCAGAACCTAGAATAGAGCCAGGGATTACAGTTATTCAATTGAAACTTGTTGAATTTCTATTGAATACCTGGGACACCTACTATGTCCCAGACACCATCCTAAGGAAACAAGACAGATATAATCCCTACCCTCATAAACTTTACAGTCTAGAAGGTAAAATAATTGGATGGAGCCCAAAATAATGAATGAATGGATAAGAACTCATTGAGTTCCTTTTAATATCAAGTGCTAAACTAGGTGCTTGATGATTCAAACATAACTGAAACAACTGTATATAATACACTGAGGTGAAGCTACATGATAGAGTTAGGCATAAAACGCCATGGAGCTGTAGAGTGACAGCAATTCGCACCTGGGTCTTAAAGACACTCATCTGCTCCATATGTCCAGCAAAAGCTCTAGAAGGGCCTCAAGCGTACAGTATGGGGCAATGTTCCTCAGATGTGACTTCCATGTGAATCACCTGGGGACTCGGTGAAAATACCGACTCTGATTGAGTGGCCCTGGGGTGAGCCCTAAGACAAGATCTCAGGCGACACTGGGGCTGCTGGTCCTCAAACCTCTCACTGAGTAACAAGTATACTTAGCTTACGACCCCTTCTCCCTTATTTATTTATTTTTTAGTAGAGCCTAATTTTGTTGGTGGATTTAACCCTCCCTCCCCCCAGCTCTCAGAGGAAATGATCTCAGCTCCAGCCCCAGGGTTAGACTGGGATGGGGCTCAAAGCCATGCAATATAAGGGCTTCTTCTGGCTGATTACTGGAGAGAATGGGGATGGGAACTAAGGATTTATAGTTCGTGTTTAGGGGAAATGTTTCTCTTTTTCTCCTGCTGTCCTCAAACAAGGAATCGTGTGGCTTGGTAACTCCTGGCAGCCATCCTACAAGTGAGGCACATAGCTCTCAAGGTAAACCAATGTCAAGGGCACTGAGTGGAGGCAGGAGGAGAACCTGCATCTTTAATGACATCACTCCTGACTACATGAAGCCTGGAGCTTACTCTACCTCTGATACAATCTAACAAATGCACTTACTGTTTAAGTCAACTTGAGGAGACTCTCACTTGCAGCAGAAATCATCTGAATGGTTATACACGACCTCTTTTAGTTTTGAGTAGGGAATAAATATTTATTGAACACCTAGTATGTCCCAGGCACCATCCTAAGGAAGCAAGACAAATACAATCTCTACCCTCATAAACTTTACAGTCTAGGAGATAAAATAATTTGATGGAGCCCAAAATAATGAAAGTAACAAGATTTCTCTTTATGTATTTATTTCCTTGGACGAAGACTACTCCCTCTCTGGCTCTGTTTCGGAAACGGTTCTTATAAATCATTATCTGTTGCCCCAGTACGACTGCCCTAATCCTGAATCATAGCTTTGTCTCCTCACACTTGAAAATTGCCACAGGACCCTAATTCCCCTCTCAGATCCAATATACAAACTAGTACCCCATCAATTCTCCTACAGGATCAAATTCACCGAGTCAAAACCTCCAGAAACCCGCCTATAGTTTGTAGCAGTGATTTTCAGGTTTGTTTTATTAAAGCAAGAAATAGTTTCTTCTAAGGCAAAAAAATTCATTACACAAAGTCCCAATGTATAAAACAGGTAGAGCAATGTTGCCCCGTGAAGGTAGCGGGGTGTGAGGGGCAGCTAGAGTCTCACCTGCCCTACCCTGACATACCCCATATCCCTACCCGACTTCAGCCTCCCAGCCTGCCTCAGCCTGAGGAGTTGTTGCATTCAATTGGTGGCTTCATTTCCCACAGTTTTGCAATTACGAGTGTCATGGTAGGATAAAATCAAACACTTCCATTTATCATTCTGTTATCTGCCTGCATTCTTTTATTTATTTAATGATTTTTACTGGATTTTTCATTACCACTTAGTTCCCTTTTACCCCCTTCACCCCCCAATCACCACACAATTGTTCATGTCCATGAGTCCTTTTTCTCTTTTGCTCAATCTTTCCATCCCCTAACCTTCCTTACCCTGCAGCTGTCATCCTGCTATCTATGAATCCTTCTCTATTTTGCCTATTAATTCAGTTAATTCATTGCCTATTAATTCAGCTTAGTTCACTAGATTGTACATATGCCTGAAATCATATGGTATTTGTCTTTCTCTGACTGGCTTATTTCACTTAGCATAATGTTCTCCAGTCTATCCATACTGTCACAAAGGGTAAAAAATTTTTTTTATGGCCAAGTACTATTTCATTGTGTAAATGCCCCATAGTTGTTTTATCCACTTATCTACTGATGGACACTTGAGCCGCTTTCACATCTTGTCTATGGTAAATAACACTACAATGAACATAGAGGTACTTATGTTCTTTGAAAATAGTGTTTTGGGTTCCTTCATATCTATTCTCAGAAGTGTAGGATTGCTGAATCTAAAAGCAAATCCATTATTTAATTTTTTGAGGTACCTCTGTACTGCTTTCCACAGTGGCTGTACCAATCTGCGTTTCTACCAACAGTGCAGAATGGTTCCTCTTTCTCTATATCCTCACCAGCACTTGTTTGTTGATTTATTGATGATAACCATTCTGACAGGTGTGGGATGATATCTCATTGTGGTTTTGATTTGCATTTCTCTGATGACATTGAGCATTTCTTCCTATGTCCATGGGCCATCTGTATGTCCTCTTTGGATAAGTGTCTACCTAGATTCTTTGCTCATTTTTTAATTGGGTTGTTTGTTTTCTGGTGTTGAGTTTTTTTTTTAAAGTTCTATATAAATTTTGGATATTAACTCCTTATCAGATGGATCAAGGAATATGTTTTTCCATTCCGTGGATTATCTTTTTATTTTGTTGATGTTCTGCTTTGCTGTGCAAGAAATTTTTAGTTTGATGCAGTCCCATTTATTTTTTCTTTTGTTTCCCTTGCCTGGGGAGTCATATCTGATTAAAGATATTGCTATGGGCAATGCCTTAGATTTTGCTGCCTATGTTTAATCTTACTGTGCAGTAGGATGTATACCTAGGAAGCAGACCTAGAGAGGAGGGAAACTACACAAATGCATAAAAACCAACTCCCTTAAAGACTTTCTGGGATCCAAAAATCTTAAACATAATCCAGTATTTAAAAAAAAAAAAAAAAAAAAACTGTCATTTTAAAGAATACACGGAGTATGAAAATGGTTATAACCTTATAATGTATAGCTAATTCAAACACAGCATTCAATGTGTGCTAATTACAGATAGATGTAATTACCTCTTAGCCTCATTGTCATGAGGGCACGTACATAGTAGGGCGATGAAAAAGGTTGGCTCTGTGTGGAAGAAACCTGGCACAAAATCCTTAGTTCCATCATTTTATCTCCACGTGACTTTAGGAAACTCTCTAAACTCTGTAAGTCTCCATTTATTTATTTGAAAAATGGGGTTAATGATTCCCACATCATGGGATTATTGTGAGGATTCAGTGAGATAATGCATAAGTAAAGCCTCTATGCTTTTATTATTTATTGTAAGCTTTTATTATTAACTAGAGCTATTCTTAATTCTAAGCTTCCGCTCCTTCCCCATCCAGACACCATTACTTCACATTCTCAGTTAATCATTGGCTTTGCAGAAATATGCTCAGAGATCACATAGGCTTAAGGGAGAAAGAGGAGAAAAGAGAGAGAAAAAGGGGGGAGGAAAAAGGGGGGTTGCTGTGAGGACCTGTCAATCCCCCACTGAACGTCATGCCAGTCTTAGCCTCTCAGGCGGGCTCAGTAGGAGCAGCAGGGGTCCCCAGGCTGAAATTCCATTCCCAGGTAGCTCACAGGACAGCTCTGGGCACTGCGGGGATGTGTGGACTGGGCCCACCTGCTCCCTCATGCAACCTCATTCCATACTGGCCCCCCAGGGGATGACGGAAGCCCCTGTGGCCCGGGATGGAGGCAGCTGGAGAGGGCAGGGCAGCTTTGCGTGTTCTGTAGGAGCTTCTCAGTTTCAAAATCCTCAGCTTTTCAAAGTAGGGCTGATCCCTACGTCGAAATATGACACTGCTATGAGTCAAATAAATCATTAATAGGCAAGCTGGGAAAGAATGAGCAATAAAGAGGACAGAGGGTCAACCCCAGGCCTTCTCGAAAGGATTGACTTCACATATGCTCTACACTTCCTTATGCCAGTCACTCTTCAACTCACAAGATTTTTGCTCTTCCAAAGAAACGTCTGGGGCTGTGCCAGGAAGGCTGCAGTAGCATTCCACCCAGTTGAGCTAGTGGAGTCTCCCCGGTTCTTGAAACTCTATTCTCCTGGCTTCTGTGACATCACCCTCTCCTGGGTTTTCTCCTCCTTCTCCATCTCCCTCTACTTGAACTTGAGACATCCCAGCTCCTTACAGCAGGGGCACTAAACCCTGTCCTCCTTTTGAGCTTGCCTTCTCCCTAGGGGACCTCATTCATTTTCATTATTTGAAATATCATCTACATCCTGGGATGCTGAAATAGTTATCTCCAGCTCCAATTGCTCTTCTGAGCTCTACACCTATATATCCAATACCCTGGACACGCAAATCTCCACTTTGATGTCAGAAATGTATATCTTAAGAGGTCCAAAACTTAACTCCCCCAATGGTGCCTTCATCCGCTGTTCCTCCCAGTAAATCTCTGTCACTGCCATCTGCTCAGTAGCTGATGCAGATACCTGGGAACTAGGAGTTATCCTCGACCTCCGCCTTGTCCCTCACCACCCCATCCAGTTTATCACAAGCCCTTCACAGTCCATCTACAATGTTTTTTACACCCTCTCACTGTCAGCACCCTGGTTCAAGCCTTCTCTTCTGACCATCTCCTTGAGCCCTCCATGTGGCAGCCAGGGATCATTTAAACACATAATAAATGGCATTGCATCACTATCCTACACGGAACACTTTCATAGCGTCATGTTGTGCTAAGTAATAGCCAATGTATCCAGCATTGTGCAAGGGACCCTACGTGAATCATCTTAATGAATCCTCACAATGATAAGGATTGTCATCTTATTCTACAGATAAGGAGGCTAAGGCTTGGAAAGATTAAGTAATTTCCCCAAAGTGATGGAAAAGAAACAAGGTGGAGTTAGAAGTTGAACTCAGTCAGTCTGATCCCAAAACTCAGGCTCTCTTTAGTTACTGCTATCCTACCTTTCACGTAATTCACACGCCCCAAAACAGCCTAAAAGGCCCTGTGTTACAAAGTCTTTGCTCACCCCTCCAGCACCATTCCCTTCATTTCCATGGCTCTTTGTGTTCCAGCCATACCATCCTACTTTCAGTGACTCTAATACCCAAGCTTTTTCCTGCCTCAGGGCCTTTGCATATATGGTCCCTTCTATCTGTAACACTTTTCCTTATGTATTACCTATCTCTCCTTTATCCTTCAGAACTGAGTTTTACTGCTACTTCTTCACCGAAAGAACTTTCCCTACTCCCTTATCTAAATTATTTTCTTCTATTATGATTTCTCACTGCATCCTATACTTTTGCTTCACAGCACTAACCAAAATTAATTATATGTATAAAATTATTTGTTGTTCATCCCTTTCATAAACATAAGCTCCAGGAGAGCAGAGACCACAATCACTTTGTTCATCACTGTATCCCCTGAGCTTAGCATGGTAGTAGCTGCTTAATTAATATTAGTTAAATAAATAAACTACCTTTATGGGATAAATAATTGATGTTCATCAGTAAGAAAAATACTATATTCACCATCATATAAATAGATAAATGATACCTATTTGATTCTAATTAACAAAATTGGAATGAAACAACAAATAGGGAGATGTTTTACCTTATTAAGTAACCAGATAAATTGAAACAGAAATCAGGTGTACTTTTTCAACTATTTCAATAACCAAAATGAAAAATGAATAAATAAAACTTCTTTTATTTATTAAAAGGTAAAGTGATGACCCTTTAATATTTTGATGATAGAAGTGTTATAGAGTTTTAAAAAAAAGAAAATATTACCAAGAAACAATTTGACAAGCTTCAAAGATCTTAAAGTATTTATACCTTTTATTCCATAATTCCATTCCAGGAATATTATTATAAGAAGATAACACAGGCATTCCTCATTTTATTGCACTTCATATATGTTACATTTTTTACAAATTGAAGGCAAGACCCTTTACCAGCAAAAAGATTATACCACCCTGTATTGTACTACTCACTTAATTGTGGTGAGCCTGCAATATCTCCTAAGTATGCCTGTATTAAGAAAAAAAATGCTTTAAATAAAAATAATTTATCTCAACATTATGTATAATAGTGAAAACCAAGGTACAATAAAAGGTCTAACAATAAACTCTAGAATATCCACTGTATTATGCAGTTATTAAAATTATGTTTATCACAACATCATGAAATTGTAGGGAAATGACAAGGCTGAAACATTGATTGCATTGAATGAAAATGTGTGATTGCTTATATTATATACACCTGAACAGAAAGCAACTTTGAATATTACACAATTCCAAATGATCCTAATGAAAGTTGTAAAACAATTAAGTTTTTAAGGACAGAGAGCAAAAAACTGGAATTTGTCAACTGTTAGCAATGAAGATACGATATATAAATATCTTCTTATAAAATTTAATTTTTTTATTTATTTTCAAGTAAATATCCAAAATCATTAAAAAATACTGATAAAAAGTATTTTCCATCCTCACATTTTACAAAAAAATTTTATTCAAATTCTTCAGGGCATATTTGACATCAGTGACTTCATTATCTGGACAGAGATTCATTATTGTCTAAATTGTTTGCAACATAGTACCTTCCACTTTTGATAAAAACATTTTTATTACAGCAAATTTCAAACATAAACGGAAATGTGTAGGAATCTCAACAATTGTCAATTTATATCCAACATTTTGTTTATTCTTCCCTACATCCTCTTTCCTAGATTGTTTTTAAGCACATCCCAATCACATCATTTTTATCCCAAAGTATTTTAATGTGTCTCTATAATAAAGGTCTCTTTAAAAATATAAGTTTAGCTCTGGCTGGTGTGGCTCAGTTGGTTGGAACATCCTCCTGAGGACCAAAAGGTTGAGGGTTCGATTCCTGGCCAGGACATGTGCCTGACTTTGCAGTTCAGGGCCTGAGGGACCCATGTGAGAGGCAGATGCTGTTTCTCTCTTAAATGTCTCTGCCTCCCTTCCCTTCTCTCTAAAATCAATGAACACGTCCCCCAGTGGGGATAAAGTAAAAATAAATAAAACTATAAATATAACTGCAACACCGTAGTGCCTAAAAAGTTTTATAATTTCTTCACATCATCATATATTTAGTAAGTGTTCAAAGTTCTTTGTCTCATCAACTAGTCAGAATTCATACTATAGGCATTTCATTTGACTGATAAGTTTTTGTTTTGTTTGTTTGCTTGTTTGTTTTACAGAGAGGGGAAGGGAGGGAGAAAGAGAAGGAGAGGAACATTGATGTGAGAGAGAAACATTGCTTGGTTGCTTCTTGTGCGTACCCTGACTGAACCTGGGCATGCGTTCGAACCAGCAACACTCTGCTTTTCCGGGCAGTGCCCAAGCAACTGAGCCACACTGGTCAGGATGGTTGATAGGTTTTTAAAAAATACTCTGTTAATCTATAGGTATCCCCCTTTCTCTCCCTCTTTTTTCCTTTTCATGAAATACATTTATTGATTGATACTTTAGCATTTCTTGCAATTGGCTTTTGCTCATTCCATTGCTGCTATAACACATTACACCTTCCTCTGGTTGCCTTACCCCTGGAAACTAGTAATTAGCTCCACAGGCTTTATTGCATTCACATTCTATTCATTCAGTGACAAGAATATTTCATTAACGGCACTCACTACTTATACCAGGAGGCTTGTAATCCTGCATTGTCTTTCTGAGATATTATAGCCATTGGCCATCACTGCCTAGATCTACTACTTCATTAGGGATTAACTGGTGATATTCTAATTCTGTTCTTCCATACTTATTTATTAGTTGGACTACATCTATAAGGAGAAACTTACTCTCATCAACTTTTGATTACCCTAAGGTGCAATAGAGCACAAGAAAGACAGAATAAATGCCTCTTTTTCCTTTATTATTTTTCAGAATAATGAGTTGGTTTCTTAGCATTCATTAACAGTGATCTATGAGGTTTGTATATGTTACTTAGCTTTGTTTTATCTTGAGGTAATATACTACCTTTTTATTCCATATAAGCTCCTGGACCTAAAAAGTTTACTACAAGGTGAAAAACAGCCAATAATAAATTATTAAGACAATTGGCTTTTTGTTTCAGTAGATATAGTTTATTAATAAGCATGTTGAATTCCTTTTGTTCACTTGCTTTTTGAGCTAGAATTCTCATACCATGCAATTCATCAATAAAAAATACACCATTCAATGGTTTTCAGTATTATTCACTAATTTAAAACATTTTCACCACTTCAAAAAGAAATCCATAACCTTTAGCTATCACTCTACCATGTCACCATCTCCTCCCCCAACCCCAAGCAACCACTAATTTACTTTCTATTCTGTAGATTTCTCTGTTATGGACTTTCACACAAATGGAATCATTTAATATGTGGTTCTTTGTGACTGGCTTCTTTCACTTAGCATAATAATTTCAAGGTTCACCCAGGCTGTAACAGGTATTGATACTTTGTTCCTTTCTATGGTCAAATAAGATTCCACTAAATGGATACACATCTTGTTTGTCCATCAGTTGATGGACATTTGGGTTGTTTCTACTTTTTGGCTATTATGCTTCTATAAACATGTACAAGTATCTGGGTAGACATATGTTTTCATTTCTCTTGGGTATAGATTGAGGAGTAGAATTACTGGGTCATATGGAAACTCTATGTTTAATCATTTGAGGAACTGCCAGACTGTTTTCCAAAGTAGCTGTTCTATTTTTCATTCCATCAGCAATATATGAAGGTTTCAATTTCTTTACATCCTTACCAACATTTTTTATCTGACTTTTTGATACTATCCACTTAGTGGGTATGAAGCGTATCTCATTGTGTCTTTGATTTGTAGTTTACTGATGACTAATCATGCCAACCACCTTTTCATGTGCTTATTGGCCATTTGTGTATACTCCTTGGAGAAATATCTATTTAGATTCTTTGCCAGTTTTTAATTGGATTATTTGTCTTTTTATTATTGAGTTGTAGGATAGTTGATTTTTAAAAGTTGTCACATAGGTATAGGTTTGTAATATCCATTAATATAATTACTTATGCTTTGTTTAAACAATCTTTAAAAGGCTTACTTATAAATACAGCCAGTACTGCCCTGGCCAGGTAGCTCAGTTGGTTAGAGCATCATCCCCGCATGCCAAGGTTGCGGGATTGATCACTGGTCAACACACATACAAGCACCAACTAACGAATGCAGAAATAAGGGGAACAACAGATCTCTCCCCTCTTCTTCCCTTTCTCTAAAAAATCAATAAGTAAACATTTAAAAACAAATAAATAAATATAACCAGTATAGTCATGACCTTAGTGTATTGATCAGGGTTCTCTAGAGAAATAGAACCAATAGGATATAAAAGGATATTTATTATAAGGAATTGGCTCATGGGATTATGGAGGTTGAAAAATCCCACAATCTGCGATGGGACTACAGGCTGGAGACCTAGAAAATCCAGTGATGTAAGTAAGTCGGAATACAAAGAACTGAGAACCAGGGCAGCCAGTTGTGTAAATCCCAACTTGAAGGCAGGAGAAGGTGGGATGATATGTCTCAACTCGAGAGAGGCAGAAAATAAAACTGGCAAATTCTTCTTCCTCCACCTTTTGTTCTGTTCAGGCCCTCAGTGGATTGGATGGTGCGTTCCCACATCAGGGAAGGAGGATCTGTGTACTTCACTGAGTGTACCAATTTAAATGCTTATCTTGTCCAAAATACAACCTCACAGGCACACCCTGAAACAGTGGTTAATCTGGGTACCCCAAGTCAAGTCAACACATAAAATTAACCATCACACTTAGGAATAAGGTAATTAACTTTGTAGTAAGTTTTTTACTAACTTTGAAGATTTCAGTGGGTGGCTTCAAAAACATGGAAAAGAGTACGGACTTAAATTTTTTAAAGCTAACATGTCTTCCCCAAATAATACATTGTTCTTACAAAAAATAAAAATCTTTAAGAAAGAGCCTCCTGTAACGTGATAGACTTTGTAAAGACTTGAACAGTCTTCTCTTATCTGAGGAATACTTTTCAGGAAACCCTGTCTTTTATTGAATATCCATAGCACATAATTAACAACTGTGTGTTTAAATAAAGCCTTTATCCACATTATTAGATTATTAATCATTAGTCCCTCTCCGTTGCTGCCAGGCTGTAGGAGATTGCAATGTTAAATGACATTACATAGAAAGCGTTCCTGAAGTCTGTGTCCTGTCTATGAGGGTATCCTACTTCAACTCGGACTCTAGAAGAAACGAGTGTTTCCACTGAATGGCGTTCAAGATGCCCCACCCATGGGCACAGCGCTCAAGAGAACTTGCAGCCTCAAGGAGAACGTAGGTGCATATCCCACCAGAAAGAGCTTAGTGGTCACAGCTCACCCAGCAAAGGGACACAGAGAGCAGAAGCACCACCGGGCTCCCGGCGATGCCCACACACACATAGCAAGGTAGCAATGGACAGCAGCCCATTGTGCCAACTGTTGATCAAGCATTCTTTGTGAGGAAGAACCAGGTCCTGGAGTGAGACGTCACTGCTCATTTTCTTTGTAGTTTGTTGCACAGAATCTTGTCTAGTTCTCTTTTCAGAGTGGGATTGGTCATTTTCAACAAATGGCTTTGTTGTCTTCCTGAAGTTCTAAATTAAAAAAGGTTCCCTTGGCATAAACAAATTAGGTGGACCACAACTAATTATTAAGTCAAGAGTCTGCCCTTGCAGTTATCGATAATGTATCAGCAGCCTCCCTTACAGTGACTAAGGCAGCTACAAGGGTGTATTACTCACAAAAATATTCTTTTCTTAATTTTATTTTTCATTTACAGTTTACATCCAATATTACTTTGTATTGGTGTCAGGTGTACAGCAAAGTAGTTAGAAAATCATATACTTTACAAAATCCCCTGCACCAACATTTCCAGTTTACAGAAAATATTCTTAAAGGAAATATACCAAAACATTGGTTTCATTATATATTTGAATGAGACCTTGTAAGAGTTATCCTAGATTTTTTTTCTATTTTCCAAATTTTTTTAATGGGTATAACTTTTAAATAAAAACTAATAAAATAAACAGAAAAGAAAAAAGTTTAATCCTAAATAATGCATATTTGTTACAGTTTACATAGTAGTGCTATCTAGCTTTGAAATATTGACCAAAAATTACCCCCAGTCCAAAACGATGGGTTATGAAAAAATATTGACTAAGATGCTGCCTATACAATGTCCAATCTGTTGAGGTTTTAAAGAGTTAAACTCTTTTGTCCCCTCCTGAGTTTAAAATCAAGAGGTAGGCATGAGTTGAAGATAAAAACTTTCATCTTGATTACTGGTAAGGGAGGTGATCAGAGATATGGTTTTATATCTGTGACCACAATGGATTTACACACACTTCATCCCCACATTAACCTACCTGTCACAGGGAGAGCTGAAAAAGCAGAAGTTTTCCTGACAATGCCCTGCTAACAACACTACTAGGAAAGCAGACCGGTGAACATACTCTATGTGGGTAGCTGAGCCAACAGACATGAAGTCTGAAACAACTGATCAACGCATGCCCGGTTCTTTAGGCCCAAAGACAAATCAGAGGTAGAGAGACCAGAAACATTACTCTAAGGAATGTCTTCTATATGGAACTATGAGATCAAGGAAAAGGAAGAATCCCAACTGACCTGTAGCATTAAATAAATAAATAACTAAAGACAAAACTTCATTCCAATAACTAAGACTATGTGATCCTAAGAAATCATTTTGACTATTTTTATTTTTATTTATTAATTTATTGTTATTTTAAAAATATTTTATTTATTATTTTTACAGAGAGGGGAAGGAAGAGAGGCAGACAGAGAGAGAGGCAGACAGAGAGAGAGGCAGACATCAATGTATAGTTGCCTTTCACCTGCCTCCAGCTATGGAACTGGCTGGAGACCTGGCTTACAACCTGGTTATGTGCCCTAGCTGGGAATCGAACCAGCAACCTTTGGGTTCATAAGCTGGTGCCTTCTCCACTGTGCCATCAGCCAGGGCTTTTTTGAAAATTTTTAAAACTAAATTAATAAAAATGTTAGTGTCGAGTAAATGCAAAACAAATCACCATTATATAAAAGAATCTCTTGTATTTTGAAAAAACAAATAAGAGCTTTCTTTTAAAAATGGGCAACGGCATATTTAAATTATGCTTCCTTCATGTTTCATAAAAGTGTTACCAATTAAATCTAAAATTAGAAAAACATTGTTGTGCCAACAGAATTCTCTTTCTCTTCCCTAAACATTACTTAGCCAGGAACAAAGAAATAAAAACTTCTCAAAAATAGAATAGAGAAATAGTTGTGTTTGTTTTTCAAAAGTTAACCCAGTGTAGAAACCTGGTCAGGAAGGCACATCGCCTTAGCTGGAGTTGCATAATCTTCAAAGAAGGGTCATTGGAGAGTCATAACCAGGTATGATAATGCAACACCCCCACTTGCTGTGCAAGACTCTGGCCTTGATCCAGGCTCCTTGGGACAAGATGTCCACATGCATCTGAGTGTGCCAAGGAGATGGCAGGTGAGGGGATTTTCACACAGGTATTTCAGTGTTCCGGCCTCTTGCACCACATTTGCCTATTAGGCATTAAACTAAATCCCTTTCCACACCTCAGTGTGACCGAACCTGAGGAAAACTTTTCCATGCCAGGCACAAATGAATCAGAAGCAAACAGAAGTCCAGGACTTCTGGACACGGTCCCCTAGAGCGATCGCAACTAGCAGACACAGGCGATTACCTGGGGCCTCTCTTTACTGAGAGGCCTCCAACCTCTTTCAGCCCCGATTTCCTTATCCCAAAATACTGAGGCTGGACTTAAAAAGCTGCATGGAAATTCTGTGATCTTTTGGTTTCTTTCCTTCTCAATCTTTCTGTGGTAATTCAATAAATAAAGGTGGGAATGATCTCAGCAACTGATGACTCAGTTAATGCCAATTTTTAAGAAATCTGTAAGGTAAGCTTGTGTGTGTGTGTGTGTGTCTGTGTGTCTGTGTGTGTGTGTGTCTGTGTGCGCACATGAACACACACACGCACACCCACACCACTCACAAAAGAAGGCACTTGAATTATTTCAGTTGTTCACACAGGCCCAAATTACTCAACTTTGTACTTCATGGCTGCTATTGACATGTTAATTGTGCCAGGTTGTTTTTAGTCCTTTCCAACTGTCCTTATCTCTCTTTAAGTGAAATAGATGTCTAAATATGGGCCCTCAACACAAGAAGCTTGAGCCAGCACCATATGCTCTGGGGCATGTAAGAGCTGATGTGCTGAATACTCCCTGAAAGATGGATGTATATGTCACAAGGACAATAACTAGCGGTTGATTGAAGAAAAAGTTCTGAAAAATTGAAGATGAGTAAACCTTTCAGTAAATGGAAACATATTTTACTCGTTGTAGGACCATTTCTTATGGAGGCCCGACATTTTAAAAAGAGCACTGGATTTAGATCCAAATGCATTGCTGCTGCTTACTACGTAACTTTAGGCAAGGTCCTTAAACTCTGTCCCTGTGCATTAAAGTCCCCTCAAAATGGCCCTCAAAGTGTGGTTGCAAGGACTGAATTGGAAACAGTATATAAAAGTGCCTGACATAGTACCTGATATGCACCAAAGTTATTTGGATAATAAAAGAATTATTTTATCATTTGAGGAATCCTTTTGAAATGCAAATAATAATCAACACTGATTATATGTGTGTGATTTTTATTTTATTTTAATGTTTAAAAGATTTTATTTATTATTTTTAGAGAGAGGGGAAGGGAGAAAAGCAGAGAGGGAGAGAAGCATCTATGTATAGTTGCCTTTCACCCGCCTCCAGCTAATGACATGGCTGGAGACCTGGCTTGCAACCTGGTTATGTGTCCTGGCTGGGGAATCGAACCAACGACCTTTGGGTTTGCAGGCTGGCACCTTATCCACTGTGCCACCAGCCAGGGACTATATGTGTGTGATTTTAAAAACTGGATCTTATTTTTAAAATGCCCTCAGCTAAGATATATTATTTTGTCACAGAGCACCAACCACTGAAAGAAAACATCTCCCAAAGCCCTCTCCTATCCCCACCCCACCCCAAAACAGTTTCCTTCCCCTTCCCCCACCCTACCCTCATTGCCAAGACCAATAAGACGTTTCATACTTCCTTTACTAGTGACAGAAGTCGAGGATTAAAGAGGCATTTTACCCCTCCTTTTACTTTTGGATAGCTTGACCAGAAACCATTACAGGAAAAAGAAAATTCTTCCTGCTTGAAAGACCTACAAAGGAGCAGTAGATGCAACACCTCTTGCTGGAAGCTCTCAGTCTTCACTTACTGTTTAAAAAGCCTTTTATTTTTCCTGTTGTGGCATAGCCTGCACAAACCTCAGAGGTCAAGTCCTCAAGGTAAAGGGAGTGGTGAACCCCCAGTTGCCAGCCTAGTGCTGGATACACAGGGAAGAATGCAAAACATTTGAAAAGGCAAATGGAGAACAAGCATCAAGTCTGGAGTCAGTCTCTACAACTGAGACTCCGTTTCTCTCTGTGTAACCGAAGCGTGACTGCCCCCCACCCCCAATCTCCCCTGGGTATGAGGACCAAATGACTGGGTGGCAGCAAAGTATTATCCAAATGAAATTATCTTTAACCAACTTGCACACAACAAATACTAACTGAGGTCACTGTTCTAGGGTTAGAGGATACAGCATTACATCTGCCACCTGCGCAGCTTCCTACTAACCAGAGACACTTTCAGTTCGAGATTGGTGCAAGGCAGGAAATAAACAGGGCGATGTAATTAGAAGAAAAGGTAGAGAGAGAGGTGACGGGAATGGTTCTAAATTATTAGGCCTTCCTGAGGGTGGGGATTTGGAGCTGAGACCTGAGAGGCAAGAAGGAGTCAGCCACAAGCAAACCATTCCCATCTGGTAAGAGCATCTGCATAGGTCTTATCTTAAGATGAACCTGAGCTTGACGTGTCAGTGGAATAGGAAGACAGCTGCTCCCTTGACTGGGGCATGATGGGCACCCGGGAGGGGCACAGAGGTGAAGTCGGGAAATAGATGCAAGCCAAGGCATCCAGGCCACAGATAAAATTATTCCAGACAGCCTATGTACGTGCCCATTTCTGATAACCTGTTCAGTTGCCTCAACACATAACAGCCACTTAAAATTTAGGCTAACATCCCAATAGTTAATATAAATATATATATAAATACTTAGATGAATTGATTCCCTACATATGAAGCCTTGTATAAATAATGTGATTCTCAGCCATCTAATTAATCGATCAGGACTCTCAGCAGCGGATGCTGCGGCACGTCCTTCTTCACGAGGGCAGCCGTGCATGCAGATGGCCTTCCAGGGAACAGCAGCCAGAGGTGGGCTTGTCACCCATCGTGACAGAAACCTCTCCCATCCCCAGTATGGGTTCCAAATCCCACCAACCCCTCGCCAAATAGCCCTAGTTTAGGGCTATGTCTTCTGGGTCTGAGGACTCAGAAATCAGTGCTAGTAGGAGAAAGGCCACTGGCTTAAAATCCTTTCTTTGCTCCTTAATAGCTATGCATCTTAAGTAAGTTGGCTACCTAATAATGATAAAAGTAAATGTTTATATAGCATTCTTTATGGACCAGACACTGTTCTGAGGGCCTTACTTGTATTGACTCACTTAACCCTCAATTTCACCATCTGTAAAGAGGGGATAATAATACTTACTTCATAGGCTGGGATATCAAGTGTAAAGCTGATAAATAACAAATGTTTGTTCCCTTCCCTGTTTCCTCTAATGACCAAAATGGCTGCCTTCCAAAACTTTAGGAGGGAGGATGTATATGAAGTGCCTGGTCCATAGAGGGTGCACGACCTGTTAGAGTTTACCAGCAGGGTTATCAAGTCCCCCCACTGAAGCTGAGCCCTGTAAGACCCTGCTGGGTGACTTACAGGAACCAGCTCCCTGGGGCACGTCTTGCTGCTAACTTATCCTAGAAACTGATGAAGAGCCTGGCACATCATAGATGCTCAACAAATACTCTTTCTTCTCTGCTGACACAGTATTACAGCCGGGCCAGGAACTACATGAAACGGTCTTACCTCAGAAAAGACAGCTTAATAGCATCTGTAGGGGGGAAAAACAATCCTTGTTTTGTGGGGCATTCTCCAGCATTCAAAACCATGCCTCAGCAGAGAGGTGACCATTTGAATGTCAGGAGGGGACCTGGTACCTCCATCAGCCATGTCAGAACCAGCCTCGGAGGGAGATGGAGTAGCAGCGTCACTGCCAAAAGAAAACGGTCAGGAGAGTTTAGCTCAGGCAGATGGGCCCAAAACAGTGGGGCTAAACCCTGGTAATGATGGAGGAATTTCTCAAGAAAGATGTGTCTGTGTATTGGTGTGCAAATACTATATTCTTTCCTGGCTAGCACCTTATATAATAGACTCTAGGGAGTAAGAGTTGAGGGGCCTTTCACCTGTCTCCCCCACCAGCTGGCCCCAAAACTCACCTTGGAAGAGAGAATTTTAGATTCTAAAATCTCAATCTCCAAGACCTCTGTGAAATGACAAGATTTGACTTGAGAAAAGTAACACATCCTTCTATTAGCACCACCAGTCAATCATGAGGGTGTATTGTCTCCACAGATAAACTGACTCTTGTCTTAAAAAGCTGAGAGAAGAATCCAGAGATAGGACACAGATCAGAAAAATCTTTGTCAGGTCTAAAACAGGCCAAAACAAAAACAAAAACAAAAAACCCAACCAAAGAAACAAACACAAAAAAAACTGAGGTTAAAAAACCCCAAGAAACAGAACAACGGTTGCTTGAGGGGACTGACTGAGAAGGTGCACAAGGGAACTTTCTGGGGACAAGGAAATTCTTCACTTTGATGGGGTGTAAGTTACATAGGTGGGACATCCATTTGACAAAACTGTATAGCTAAGAACTGTGTGTTTCAATGTATGTGTATCTTACCTTAAAAAGCTATGAAAAGCAACAGAACTACCTGAGACACAGAGGCAAACACAGAAAGTTGTGTGACTCTGAGGAGTCGGAGAAGTTTGGCCCAAAAGAGGGATCAGATCAAGGTGCCAGTGGGAGAACTGAGCAATGAAGAGATAGCCAACCTAACAGATGCAGAGTTCAAAATGCTGGTGATTAAGATGCCCACAGACTTGAGACAGATGCTTAAACACAACAAACACAGAAAGGAAGAAGTGAAGGCTAGGCTATGTGAACCCAACAACAACAACAAAAAAATCCACATGAAACCAAGGATAGAGGGAAGGAAATCAAGGTTTAAATCAATGACTTGGAACATAAGGAAGAAATAATAAACCAGTACAAAAAGAGGAAACAAGAATTGAAAAAATATGAGGAGAGGCGTAGGAACCTCTGGGACAACTTTAAATGTGCCAATAGCTGAAGCATAGGGGTGCCAGAAAGAGAAGACGAAGAGCAAGAAATTGAAAACTTATGTGAAAAAATAATGAAGGAAAACTTCCCTAATTTGGCAAAGGAAATAGACATACAAGTCCAGGAAGCAGAGAGAGTTCCAAACAAGCTAGACCGAAGGAGGATCACACCAAGACACATCATAATTAAAATGCCGAAATTTAAAGATAAAGAGAGAATCTTAAAAGCAGCAAAAGAAGAGAGTTATCTACAAAGGGATTCCTATAAGACTATCAGCTGATTTTTTTTAGAAGAAACTTTGCAGGCTGGCAAGAAGAGGCTGGCAAGAAATATTCAAAGTCATGAAAAAAGCAGGGACCTACAGCCAAGATTGCTCTACCCAGCAAAGCTATCATTCAGAATTGAAGGGCAGACAAGATAAGAAAAAACTAAAGGAGTTCATTATCATCAAACCATTGTTATATGAAATGTTAAAGGGACTTATTTAAGAAAATGGATCAAAATTATGAACATTAAAAAGACAGCACCTGGCTGGTGGCTTAGTAAATAGGTGCCAGCCTGAGAACCCAAAGGTTGTTGGTTCAATTCCCAGCCAGGGCACATAACCAGGTTGCAAGCCAGGTTGCAAGCCAGGTTGCAAGCCAGGTTGCAAGCCAGGTCCATAGCTGGAGGCAGGTGAAAAGCAACCATATATTGATGTTTCTCTCTCTCTCTCTTTCTCCCTTTCTACCCTTTTCTCTAAAAAAAATAATGAATAAAATTTAAAAAATAAATAAATAAAAAGACAACAAACTCACAAGTATCAACAACAAAACCTAAAAAATAAAAACAATAACTAAGCAGACATCAGAGAGGAAACAGAATCAAAGATGTGGGAACATTTGGAGGGGTGTCAGCTGGGAAGGGGAAGGGGAAGAAAGAGGGAAAGGCAAAGGGATTAAGAAGCATAGTGTGTGGGTGCAGAATAGACAGGGAGATATTAAGAATAGTACAGAAAAATGTAAAGCCAAAGAACTCATATGCACGACCCTTGATATGAACTAAGGGGTGATTGCTTGGCGGGGGGCGGTTCTGGGTGGAGGGGAGCAAAGGGAAAAGAAATTGGGACAAATGTAACAGCATAATCAATAAAAATATATTACAAAAAAAGAAAAAAAGGAAAAATCTGTGAAAGAAATAAGAATGGAATGGGGAGGAAGAATAGAAGTATAATATGACATAGAAATGGCAGCTTGTGATGGGTACATGAGGGTTCATTAGACTGTTCCATATTTTTTTTTTTTGTACATTTAGAATTTGCCATAGTAATAAAAAACCTGAAACTAAATATGTCTTTGTCAGGAGCAGAGGGAGGTACGATCAGTGGCCAGGAAGGGGCCACTTGGGGAGATGGTCCTTGAGGTCAAAGGGCAACATGGTGACTGGACTGAAAGTGACCACTTAAAGGGAACCCTTTGTCTTTTGCACATTTCTTGTCAAATTTAGTCTTACGTGTTACGTTGTGTCTTCTTATTCTTGGTCCCTTCCCATTGAACTTTTCTAACCTAGCTAAGAGAAAGTGAATATTTTTATGTGTTTGCACAGGCTGCTGTCTTAATAGCTCCAAGCAAGCTAGGGGGAGGAGAAGTAGAAGGTAAATGATGCTGTCTGAACTTGTGCCAGATCCAGTGGGGGACATCAGAGGAGCAGGACCCACAAACCCAAACTCAAGCTGCTTAAGAAACTTCCACACGAAGACTGCTATATTCCCAGAAATGATTCTCGTCAAACAAAAAAATTGGAGGAGGGGATAGGTTAGTGAATAGCCTTCATGTGTGGATAGCTTACTCCACCAGAGATGGGGTTGTACAGAACGAAGCCTGTAAACTCATGGAAATTAGCAGTAATGAGACATAAACAGTCAAACCTCAAAATAACATCTCTGGCCTTTAGAATCAACACAGCTCTCCTGTCAGCCTGCACCTGGCCTGTCCGGCTGGGTCTGGGAGCCAGTGGGGTTTTAGGCCTCTTTTAACAACTGCCAAGAGCACATTACTCATGGCCAGGATGTCGTTCTTTTATGTTGCCACAAGTGGCCCAGCCGCTTTTTGGGCCTGGTCAAGTCCATTGATGGTTTTTCCCAGGGCTGGGGCTTTGCTCTCTGATTTTTCCAGCAGCTCCAGTTTGTCCAAGCGTTACCAGTGTGCACTGAGCAAGCCCCCCAGGCTCCTGTGCTGGCGTGATTCCCTGCTCACTACGTGGCTACATCCTCTGGCCCCCGGAGAGACAGGGCAAGGGCTGAAGTTAGAACAGCAAAAGGCTGCATCCTGGCTAGACCAGCTGTTTCATCTGCCTTGCCAGTGCCTGGGTTGCTGACACAATGTAGATCACCAGGAGGTGCCATTTGAATACAAGACACCCACACAGAGCACACCTGTAAAATTGCAACAACAACAACAAAAAAGCCTAACTGTAAAATTGTGTTTGCAGGACACCATTAAAATGAGTTGGTTGGTCAGTTGAGTTGAAAGAGTCCCACCTATACAGGTTAATAAGGTCCATCTTGGATCTGTGGGCCCTGCTGAGGTTGCACTTGGGGTTAAAGATGAATGGGTTGTTAGTCCTGGTGATGACAAACTCATTATATGTATTGCAGTTATTTGTTTACCTTTTCTTCTTCTTCTTCTTCAAGGGCAAGAATTGTATCTGTCTTATCCACTGCTATGTCTTCAGGGCCTGGCAAAGAGAAAACCCTCAAATAAATCTTCATAGAATCAGGGAAAATATGTTGAATGCTGAATTAAGTTGCTGGAGCCTGGGAGGGCCTGGAGGTATTTCATACTGCACTGGGTCCCTCGCAGCAGCCCTTCTTAGCTGGGTGTCCGTAAGCCATTCCCAAGCCTTTTTCCCCCTTTCTCCCTCTTATTAGTGGTGAGAAAATCTCCCTTGCACCTAGGGGTCTAGCCACTAAGGTATAATAGGGAATCAGCGGGGTACTTCTGGGACACATTTTGCTTCCAGATTACAAAAATTTAAGTCAAACAAAAGGAGAGAACTTGCTGGTATTGCCCTTTCTCCTTTGTTTTTTGCTCTACCTGTGGACTGTAAAGCCTGACACTTGTGGTTGTCATCTTGCAACCTCTAAGCATGGGGAGGAAAATGCAACATCTGAAGACTAGAGGGCAGAAATAGCAAAATGACCTGGGTCCTTGGGCTTCACTGAGTCACCGAGGTACTCCGGACACCACCTTCCTCTAGCCTTCTTGTGAAGTGAGCTAATGTAAATATTTGTACTGTCTAAGCTACGATTAGTCTCTTTCTATTCTCTATTACCCACATTCAAACACTTCATAACTGGCATTTTTCTAACTTTCACATTGGGTAAATAGGACAGAGCTATGTTTTATTCAACTTATATTCCCATTGATGTAGCTCATAACCTGCTGCATAGTAAGAGCTCAGTAATTATTTAATGAATAAGGAAATGAATAAATCAGGAAGTGAATAAAAAGTGATTCAGGAATTCATTAACTGAACTACTACATACAAGGCATTGCTGGTTGCTAAGTGAAGGCTGTTAAATTTTATTATTTAGTTGAATATTTTAGAACCACAGTATAAGGTGTTGGTTATAAACTATTGTGATTCTTGGTTCTTGCTCTTTGATTTATATAAGTTATGGTTCATCAAAGCACATGTTGTTTGCTGTTTGCTTATTTTCTTAGGTACACATGCTCATTTATTCCTGAAGCTTGAAGGAAAGTAACTCTTCTTCTATTGTGTATTAGTGGAACCCTTTCTATGAAATATGGAAACTATTTTTCTTCTTTGAAATTAGCTAAAATTGGTTCCACTGAGGATTGACAAATTCTGGCTGTTTGCTGACATCATTTCATTTAGAGCACTAGGATATGTACTATCCATGGCTTTTCAGAATGTTTGATGTTTGGAACATTTAAATTAAAAAAAAATGTGGAGCCTTGATCAAATGGAAAGGTTTTAAATATATCTAACGCAAATTGTAATGAAGCAAAATTTATATAGTTTGCAATCAATGACCCATGTTAGAAGAAGGTCTAAAATAACAAAAAGAACCGGGAAAATGCAAATATTATGTTAATAAGTCTAGGGATTAAGTTTGTGGAAATTACAATAAAATTTCTCTTTGATGCTGTTCTTCAGCAGGCACCAAGTGAAACGAGTGTAATAAATTTTCCATCAACAGGTGGCAACACTTGTTTTCTTAGCTTTTTAGAGTGGGCCTTGATTGCATTTCAGAACAAATGCGCTGATAGCTGGTGAAGAGGAATATATTTTTTATAGCAACCACATCCGGAAATAACGTCCTCATGCAAACACAAAATGAAAACCATGTCAGAAGAAATCATAAAAACAAACAAGCAAACAAACAAGCTTAAAATCTAGCCCTACTTGCAAAAAAAAAATGGCCCCCAAACCACAGAGACATCTCCTTAAATGAAGACAGATCCTTCCTGGGCCAAAACTACCTGGAGTCCCATAGTAAAAGGATGATGGCCATGCAGCCTGAGGTCTATATGAACAAGATGGAATACTCTATAGCCATTAAAAATTTTAAGTCCGGAGCATCGGCCATGTCATGGAAATGTACACATGGAATAAACTTAATTTCGAAAAAGCAGAACATGTAACTGTGTGTAAATACACAGTACAGCTTTGTAAAATATGTGTAGATGTTGACAGTGATGAGAGAATTTGGAGGCGTATCAATGGTTTTATGTTGAGTGAGTTAGTTGTTTTTTGTTTTTTTTTTGTTTGTTTTCCTGTTTAGATTCATGATATAAGGAAGAAGGAAAACTCTCCCAACCAGAATCACCCATGGTACCCTAAAAGAGTTGCCAGGCTTTCTCAAAAGAGGCTCATGGAGTCTCTAAACAGTTCATAAGAAGGTCCAGAGTTTGTGTCAAGAAAGCTGGGAAGCAGAAAGACAAGGATGCTGTTGTTACCATGAAAACTTTGAGAAGACAATTCCCCTCCCTTGGCAGGCCTCCCAACTGTTTCTTCAGACTGCAGTTTGGACAGCAGGGAGAACCCTTGTCTGTTTAATAAGTTTGTGAACAAAGGCTGATGATTCTCTTGTCAATAAACAAACATTATTTGCTTCTGTTTCTTTGCTAAATTGAATTTCTGCTTACCCTAACTAGTTATATAAAGACTTTATGTACACAGGAAAAAGAAATAACAAGGTTGTATAAGCAGGCAGCCCTGGGTAGAGTTGTGAAGTCAGTACAGTTTACTTCTTGGGAATCCTTGCTTCTCTTTTTTGCATACTTCTCCCTCTTTCAAAGGCCCAGATGGCTCATGAAATGACTATTTGCATTATCTCATTAAGGAACCAATGGATTCTCCCTCCCTTTCAGGATTCTTAAAACATCACAACAACAAAAATAACAATAACAAAAAACACACAGGAAAGGGCACCAAAAAAATGAATCACTATAGACTGAATTTGGGCCTGGGGGAGGATTTACATTTGGAAATGAGAATCTTAAATTGTACCACATAGGCAATAGTCCTTGTAAAAGCCAGAACTGAGACACAAAACATTTATGATTTATTGGCTCAAGGTCAAATAACTATAAAAAGAGGGAAAGTCAGGATTAGAAGTCAGTGGCAAAAAGCAGTCGGTGAAATGAAAGACTGTGCAAGTTCAGAGAAATGAGAATGGACTCAGCTGTCTCTTCCCATCGGGCAGTGAAGTCTGGGACAGCTTTCCAAAAGGAGGACCCTGTCTGTGCCCATAAAGTGTCTCAGGATGGTTGCTAGTCTGTGGCACACAGCATGATGCCAGTCAGAAGGAATAGGACAAAAGTCCTTTAAATTTGATAAGGCAGGGAGGAGACCAGGAGAGAAATTACTCCTAACAAAGATTGAAAGCTGCATTTCCTCTGGCGGGTTGTCCTGCAAGGACAATGGTGTTGCCAAAGTCCCAGCCTTCTCAGAATAGCCATGGGAAGGCCAGACTGGCTGGCTACAGTGAGTTCTCTCCAAAGTCATCTATCAGATCCTGACAGCCATTTTATGCACCAGGCCACCTTAGCTCTCCTGACAATGTCTAAGACAAAATTTCGATCCATCTCTTGACTCAACCATCCTAATTTTTCTGGCAGGCTTAGTGATAGTGGTAACTTTCCAGTTAAAAACTGCAAAATAAGACTTCCAGACTTGAAAATACGTTTTTGGAACATGTAAAGAGAGATACATGAATATTCTGTAAAAAGAAATATATTAGCTCTGTTATAGGGCAGATCAGCAAAGTGACTGCAGAACCACAGGAAAAAATGTTCCCTATTGTTTGCTTCACTCACTTATTTATCTAAGGGGCCCAGGTTTTGAGAAAATAATGACATAAAATTCTTAGTATTTTATAGTATAGAAGGAAGTCCTGTATCCTCCCATGTCAAAAATCTAAACTCACTCAAACGCCTTTCATTTTAAAGATTTTTTTAAAGCCCCTTTTTCCATCTGAAATTGGTATTGTTGTTGGCCTAAACACCGCTTTTTGATTGTCCTTGCTGCTTGCTGAGAATGCAATCTCCAAAGCACTCTGTTTAATCTTTGAATCAGCTCAGGAAGATGGAATTACCATCCCTGGAAAAACGGCAGTTCAGTTTCAAGGAACCCAGTGCAGCTGCAACAATATGATGGTTTGGAGGAGACAAGGCTTAAAGGTACGGGATTAAGAAAGCCTGGCTTGCCCCAGTGAGTAGAATGATCGCATAAATCACAGGCTAACCTTGGCTCCACTCCGCCTGTGTTAAAGAATGCAGTGTCACAGCCTCCCCACGATTAGGATTTGTCATTGTGCACATCAGGATGGAAGACACAGCTGCCGAAGAGGGGCCAGAAGTGGAACAGAGGTTGAGGAGGAAATGAATAATTTTGGTGACAGTGACTACTATTTTGATAGGAACCAGAATGTCTGCAGTATTTCAAGAATCATGTATAAGGGCAAGGGCTTCAAATGTGCCTGACAGTAAGCACGCAGATAAGCATTGGGAAAAGAGCAGCTGGAACTCTGCAGGCTGCTTGTGTTTCCTTTTTTCATATTTATTCTGAGATCACATTTGCAGCTGCTTTATCTTCTCCTTAGAAGTTCTTGTATTTGGAGGGTCATTCATTGTAAAATAGATACATACCTGCTGACATGGAGATGTAATTTATTAGTCAACTATAGAATTGGTTGCCTGTTAATGCATGAACAATGAATCTGGAACTTTCCATTCTACCTAGCATGTCATTTGTGGGAACTTGAGTTTATTGCACCTCATGTGGCCTGGGCTAAGACATTAAAAATAATGCTCTCTTCAAGAGAAAAAACAATTTAAATTATGTTACCCAGTAATATGGATGGGGACATGGGAAGAGTTTTTTGAATAAGAGCCAGAGCTCTGAAGCAACGACCAGCAGAGAAGAGACCACGTGCAAATACAGTTGTAAGAGCAAGGTCATTGAGACATAAGGCAGAGCGTGATCTTGTTAAAATGGAGCCAACAGATGTTGGGATTCAGAGCAACACAGGAAGGACAGGACCGGGGTGAAAACACAAGGAACCCGACCCCAGGATCTCTAGGACACAAAGTCTTAGGATACAGTGAGCTCAGGTGTGGTCAGTCCCAGCTAGTCCAAACCAGAGGGTGAGGCTTGGGGCTGAGGGGCTCCAGGCTGCCTGGTGAGCAGTAGTGTGGGCGTCAGTTAGAACTGCACAGAGTCACAGGACCAGAATCCGGACCAGGTTTGTAAGGGCCACAGCAAAGCAACATGAAATGCACAGGGTGTCCCAGGTATATACAGGGGCCAGGGGGTTCAAGTCTGGAGAACTAAGTAGCTACAAACTGGAATTATGTCATGATTATTACAACATCTGGAGGGGCCCAGTTCTGAGATGGTAAGTAAGGGAGATGCTGATGCCACACCGAAACTACGAGAGGCTCAGCCTCGGAATGGGAGATCCTGCTGGCAATCCATCTTGGTTCCAAATCACACTGGAGGGCAGGGCTGAAGCTGTTTCTTTCCTTTCCTGGTCAGGATTAGGCCAGGTATTGGCCCCGTACGTAGTGTGTAAGTCTTGATGAGGATGGGGAACGCCAGAGCATAGGAAAGGATCAAAAGCACCAGTAGGAGAAGCAAGGTTTATTAGAGGGAGGTGAGGAAGGAGCTGACTATAGAAAACAGCCCACCCGGAAAGAGTGGGGATGTGCTTTTAAGCTGAAAAACTGCACTGGTTACCATGGTTACAGAGTGCAACGGAGCACAGAGTTCTGGTCACCACGGTCACAGAATTCTGGTGAAGTTGGTGTGTCTGACTTCTATTGGCCCTTACTGGGTTGGCATCTAGTAGTTAATCACTGATTGGCAGGGTTGTTGGAAAGTCCCTAGAAGCCATATAGGATGCACCCTAGCTATTTTGTTTTCAATTTCTGGCCTCCAAGAGAGAACAGACCATTGGTACTTTCTGCATTGTTTGCTTCTCTGGTCTGGTTACAGCATAACCACATAACTGATATCTGGGTTCCCACACAGTGAGCATATGAATATGTTGTCTGCCACACATATGACTTCTCTCTGTGATTTAGGTGTTGCCCTCCCAGTGTACAAGGGCGGGAATGCGGCTCCAGTATGGCCAACCAGATTACTTCATTCCCCTCCCACAGCAGTGAATCCAGAGGTAGGCCTATGGTACAAGCTGAGGTTAACGTTTCAATTTGTCTTACCTCCTGCTACTAGCATTTACTGAGTGCTAACCATGTGCAGGGGGCGGGGAGGGGGGGTTGTTCTAAATGCTTTAGCTATAATAGCTCATCTAATTTTCATATTAATAAGGTAATGCTATTATTAGCTCCCTTTTACAGATAAAGAAACCGAGACAACAATGAAGTCATTTATCCAAAATCACATAGGTAGGTAGTAAAGACAGGCTGTGTAACTAGGCAGTTTTGTACCAGAGCCTGAGTTATTTATGTGCAAGGAAAGACACTCTTGCTTCCTCTGGGATAATGCACTACAAGGATTATATAAACTGGAGATTAAAAAAAAAAACATCTTCCCTGAGCTCAGGGTAAGAGTTGTCTGCAGTAGAGGAGAGTGAGGTGGCCAAGTATTATGAAAAGGGAAGAAAGAGAGAGTGAGAGCCTGAGACTCATAATATGGCTAGAGTTCTTGAGTTTCTGGATCTAGGTGTTCCCGAAGCTGTTCAACCCATGAACTTTGCACTTACAAGGACCAGTCAATTCCCTTTTTGGCTTAAGCTAGTTAGAGTTGGGGTTTTGTCACTTGCAAATATGAGTCCTGGTTGATACGGGCTTGTCTGTAGGGTACATCAGTAAGCATGGCAAAAATTGGAGCGATAAGAGCAGAAGAAATGAGTCAGGATGTTAAAAACAGGTTGGCATCCAATGACACATGTGTCCTTGTTGTGGCATTCCACCGCTCCGGTTCTCCTCACATTACCAGCGTGCCTTGCCTCCATAGGGTCTATAAACATACTGACTGTCCCTCCACAGATTTAGTCCACTGGCTCCTGGAGAAAGGTGTAAAACTAAAGCTATTAAGGGCTATTGCCTCACAAGAAAAAAAATGTTTGATCTGCCTTTTCAGTGCCTGGGCTTATGACACACTGCAAACAGCCTGTAAAATGCTAGCTGAACACAAAAAGACCACACCTGTGAAACTGTGCCATGCTTATGCATTGAAATATACCTACATGCCCCTTTAAAAGGTTAGGGATTGGGTGATTGGTTGGTTGGTCAGTCCCTCGGAAATAACTAGATGGAATCAATACTTGTTGCACCTTTGACTAATTGTCTTTTCTAGGTTTCTGGGCTTGCAGAGAAGTGAGCGTTGGTGTGGTTTGGCCTTGGTGAAGCATTTAGAACAGTAAATGGGATGGGATGGGATTTAGTAGGTATTTATTAACCATGCACCATTCATCTCATCTTGATTTTCCAAAGGTGCTTCTGTAACTGGTTACATTTCTAGTGAATAGATGCATGGTGGGATAACTGGATGAACTATTGTAAGAAGACTGTTTAATCAATATTCCTGCACATGGACAAGGGTTAGAACAGATTTTTCTGTCAAAGATCAAAACTGGAAAAACAGCCTGGCTGGTGGCACAGTGGATAAGGTGCTAGCCTGTGAACCCAAAGGTCGCTGGTTCGATTCCCAGCCAGGGCACATAACCAGGTTGCAAGCCAGGTCTCCAGCCAGATCCGTAGCTGGGGGCAGGTGAAAGGCAACCATACACTGATGTCTCTCTCCCTCTCTGCCTGTCTCTCTTCCTCTCTCTCTCAAAATAATAAATAAAATCTTAAGAAAAAAACAACAACTGGAAAAACCAAGGCTAAGTGAATACTCAGGGTCACGTAGCTGAGGAGTATCAGCAGTTCGATTTAAAAAGCAGGTTGTTACAATTAAGCTGTGCTTGCCTCTTGGTTTTGCATTGACCATGAGAATAATTAAATCTGTATACTTGTGTTACTTGGTTTTTAAAATGTGAATTAATTATTCTCACAATTTTCTCTGCCATCAAATGAACTAGCTTGAAAAGCAGAAGTTGCCTGGCCAGCAAGAACCTGTAGACCTGTGTAGCTGAAAGGAACTTCAGAAATCAGACAGGGGTGGGGAAGACTGGATTAAACAAATGTCTTTTCTGTAGGACTTCTCAAAGCTTTGGTTGTGCCAACGTGAGTTTTGATTTTCCAAGTGGGGCTCTAGTATACAAACTTTTTCAAACTTATGCGGCCATGGAACCTTTTTTCCTCAGCAAAATTGTTAAAATCTTGATGTGGCCAGAGCACTGTTCAGGAAAGAAATGGTGGCATAAAGCTCTGAACAACCTGCGTAGGCTCACATTTGATTCCATAAATGCTCATTTTTCTGCTAGCTAAGGCCCAGAGTGACAGATCCTTCCTTTTTCTGCTCAGTGCCCCTCAGTTCCCCTCAGTACCTGGGTTCCTGCCGGGGCCTATGGATTCTGGTTGTTTGCCAGCGTTGCCGGGTGCCCTGGGAGGGGAGCCAGACCTGCAGTTGCTGCACCAGGTCCGCACGCACCACTCCTGCACGGTGGCTTTGAATCCGCCCGGCTCCCAAACCCTCGTCATATGTAATTATAAAGTATGCTATTCCACGCAGAGTGTGTGACCAAATCATCCAGCTCACAAGTAAAATTACCACCCTGTATCATTCTAGTTTAAAAAGAAACCACTACTTATGTAGGTTTAAAAAAAGGAAACAAAGATTCTCTGTCCTCTCAGAAATGCAAGCAAAAGTGTACAATTAAGACTCTTACATGAATTTTGTTGTTTCTGACCATCCTAAATGGCTCATTTTGAAAGGCAAAAAAGTAAAAATAAAATGCTTATGTTTCTTGAATTTCCAGGAACAAAGTCTGGCAGCTGGTTCACTGTTGCCTTTTAGAGTTTGAAGAAAAATTACAACCGAAGTGGTGTCAATTTGTTCTATTTATCCTGGGAATTAAGTTCAAAGCTTAATTGTCAGAAATAGTGATCTTTGTGCTCAGGAAACCTCCCCAGGGAATGACAAAAGCAGACTACTTGAGTGGAATGTGAATGTCAATTGGGGGTGAATCTGCCTGCTTAGGGCCCTAAGGAAGCCACACAGCCCGAGAGGGAAGGAGCTGACCCTGCAAGTTTCTGTACAGCTCAACGCTCAGATCTGGTTCCTACCCCACTGCCTCCCTCTGACCCAGGTCTCTGCTGCTGAGCTGGTCGCAGAATTGCCTACGGATGTGTCTTGTCACAGAAACCAGGTGTCTGGAAGGAGCTGAGCTGGGGGCCTAATACTGGCACTTATTCAGCTCCTGAAGTCCCCTGAGAAGATAACAGCAGTAGCTGAGGGGTGGCTGAAGAAGCTGGGTTTCTTAGGGAAGGTTCTTGGGCAGGGTTTTATCTGGAAACTTCTCCTTACTCTTGCGGAATTTGTAACAAATGTTTGGCTAAAGTCATATACCATCAAATTAATAGAATAGTAAGTCAGGAAAAAATGCAAGCATGCAACTCATGAAGTCTATTTCATGCAAGTAAGTACCATGCTGAAAACGGACACATGGTAGTCAGTAGAATAACCACCTACCCCCACTCTGTCCTAGCCTCATCCACCTTGCTTATATTTAGCTTGAAAAAACAAAATGAAATGAAATGAAATGAAATGAAAAGGAGAAGGAGGAGGAGAAAGTCATTTGAGCAAACAATGCCCTGGCCACTCTCTACTGTGGTCAGTGGAAACCCAGATAGATACTCAGCAGAAAACATCACTGTTTGTAACGAGGTAATAGTGAACAGCCAGGAGCGGTCCTGTGTTTTGGTAACAGCCTTTAAGTAAGTACGAAACGCTTTGCTGATTGGCCCCACCTTCAATCATTGCCTTGTAAGAGAGGAGCCCATTGGAACAAAAACAGTGATACTGAACTAGATTATTCCCTCCTGCACAACAATCCCTTTTCCTGGAATTGGTTAGTGCAAGTTCAGAGCTGGGAACCATCATTAGCTGAGTTAGCCTTGACTTGCTCTGGGATGTTATTTTTGACCAAATCACCACTTTACGAGGGACTTTAATTGAATAGTGAGATAGGTGGAGATTTGCACTTGGCCAACCAGATTAGCCTAATCAATCCTGCTGATCTCTAGCATGTCAGATATTGCAGTCAGATCGGTCCAGTGTCTCGATCTCAGAATAGTCTAAATAGGCCTCCAGGAGAGCTCAATCCTGTTAGTTACAGTGATTATGAACAGGGGGTTGTAAAAGAGGACATTTGAGAATCAAGCAGAGTTTAATCTTCTCAAATTGGAAGCAAGTGAGAGGCCTATGAAAGGGAAAAAAAAGCAGAGAGAAAATGTCATTAGTGAAAAAAACTAATGTGATTTGGTATCTGAGAATAACAGGGTAGCACAGAGAAGTGCTTGCTGGTTTCCATGGTTTACCTAGTTTAATCATTCTCACACATCCAATTTAAGAACCTCTGGAAGGCTACTCATCTGGGGAGAGCTTTGAATATCTAGATTCCCAGATACACCTACAGAGAAAGTCTAGTATACAACCAGAGTTTAGTACATGAATTTTTAAAAAAGATTTTACTATTTTTTTTAGAGAGAGGGGAAAGGAGAGAGGCAGAGAGAGAGACACACATCAATGTATGTATGGTTGCCTTTTTCACCTGCCTCCAGCTACGGACCTGGCTGGAGACCTGGCTTGCAACCTGATTATGTGCCCCTGGCTAGGGATTTGAGTATAGCAATTTTTAAAACGAGTTTTTAATTTAATTTTTAGAGAGAGGGGAAGGGAGGAAGAAAGAGAGGGAAAGAAACATCAATGTGTAGTTCCCTCTCATGCACCCACAAACCAGTACCTGGCCAGCAACCCAGCCATGTGCCCCGAGTGGGAATTGAACCAGCAACCCTTTGGTTCGCAGGTGCGCAATCCACGGAGCTACACCAGCCACGGCTAGTACAGCAATTTTTTTTAATTTTGATTTTATTATTTTTAGAAAGAGGGAAAGGGAGAGAGGCAGAGAGGGAGACAGACATCAATGTATGGTTGCGTTTCACCTGCCTCCAGCCACAGACCTGACTGGAGACCTGGTTTGCAACCTGGTTATGTGCCCTGGCTGGGGAATCGAACCCGCGACCTCTGGGCTCGCAGGCCGGCGCCTTATCCACTGTGCTACCAGCCAGGGCTAGTACAGCAATTTTTAACTGCTGTGCCACAGCACACTGGTATGCCACAATAATTTTTAAAACATGCAATACCTGACTATTTGGTCAGGAGCACTGACCTCTTTTCACGTAGATTGTCAAAGTGAAAAATGACAATAGCCAGCACAACATTAGCTGCCTGGGGGTGGGGGGAGATGAAAATGATACCTATTTTTGGTCAGATTGACAAAAAAAAATTTTTTTTGGTGTGCAGCAGAATTTTAGTAATTAGTTTATGTGTGCCATGAGATGAAAATGGTTGAAAACCACTGGGTAGTAGCTGGATTGACTGAACTTTTAAAACATTTACATAAGAAAAAAATGTGTATGAGAGCAGATAAGCAATAGGAAGCCACTGTAGGATTTTTTTTTTAAGTTTTCCCCCTCTTTAATTGAATTTATCAGGGTGACACTGGTTAACAAAATTATACAGATTTCAGGTGCATAATTCCACAACACGTCATCTAAAAAGGTTCATTTATTTTATTTTTTTAAGATTTTATTTATTATTTTTAGAGAGGAAGGGAGGAAGGCAGAGAGGGAAAGAAATATCAATGTATGGTTGCCTTTCACCTGTTTCCAGCTACAGACTTGGCTGGAGACCTGGCTTGCAACCTGGTTATATGCCCTGACTGGGAATCGAACCAGCGACCTGTGGGTTCGCAGGCCAGCACCCTTCCACTGAGCCACCAGCTAGGGCTCACTGTAGGTTTTTAATGAACCACAGAAAAATGATTAAACAGGCCTTTAAGGAACCCATCTACAGTAAAGGCGAATCACCAGGGATCTTGTTAAAATGCAGATTCTCATTCAGCAGCTCTGGCTGCATTTCTAACCAGAACCTGTAAAATGTAGTCCTCCAACTACACTTTGAAAAAAGCTGGACTCTGGAGGATGGCCGAGCCTCCGGTACTGGGAGGCAGTTGGGAGCCTGGCACAACAGGCTGCGGGGATCAACTCAACATCTTTTCCTGGCGGGAAATTCCAGCTTAGGTGAGATTGTGAGATCTCACAGGAGGAGCCCTCTCTTGAAATCCAGAGCCCTAGCTCTGAGTTGTGGAAAAGACAGCTAGCTTGGGAAAATTACTTTCCTCCTGAGTTTCTGTGGCCGCATGAGGTAAAATAACAGGACTGGATTATATTGTCTAAAATACTTTCTCATTCCATGAGCATAAAGTTTCCAAGCCCAGCACGTAGAATAGGACCAAACCAACTTAGGTGGCCTCTTCTAGCGCTGCAGGTTATTAGTTACTGTATTTGAAAGAACTAACATGAGTATCTTACATCCTTTTGGTATGTTTGCTATAAAACATAGATGTCCTTCCTATGCATCAATTGTATACATTGTGATTTAGATGTGTAATTACACCCTAAAAGGGGGAATACATTTGTATGTGGGGGGTTGATAAAAGAAAATGCTATTGTATACAGACGGAAAAACACTATACTTTATTTTTAAAATATTGTAGGGCTGGTATAAACAAGTCATAGCTTACAGATGTGTGTAAAAGCTGCACAAATTGTGCGCATTAACTATGTGGGGGAAAAAACTTTGGTTTTAAAAATTGTTTGGACTGTATTAGCAGGGTGGGGAGCCAGAGGAATTGAATTACAGGGTAGAATATAAAATACCTCCTTTAAGGAAATAAATGTGTAATAGGAACTATCTAGCCAGTTCTCTCAGGCATGGGAATCCCCCGGGGCTCGTGTAAATGTGTATAAGTATGTCCTCGGTGTCACTCCAGATGTTTCTGCAGGGAAAGAATCCTCTTCCCCACACATTGGCATTAACGCTGCATGTAACTTCCATGCTCAGACTTGCTCCAAGCCGAGCACCATCCTGGAGGGGACCCCAGCTAAGACAGGGGTTCCACAGGCCCTTCCAGCCCCCAACTACACTTGGAAGGTTATGTGTGTTGCTGAGTACCCTTCTAGGCTAGAAGGGGAGAACCGAGCCTGTGAGCATGAACCCAGGATAAGGCTTAGAAGCCAAGTTTACTAGGCAGAGAGGTCAGGCCAGGACAACTTTAAATGGTAATTAAGTCTCTCCACACTTATCTTTGGAGATTGTCCTTGGGCTCTAGCTGAGCAGGGCCTTCTGTGCTGCATGGGGAGTCTGCTCATAGTTTTGACTCTACCCTCAGGGCGACCTGCTCACACATTCTTGCTTTAGCCTCTGGCTGCCAAAGCTGTAAAAAGGCAGATCTTGGTTTCTGCAGTTACCACCCCCTACTCCCGCCCCCAAGACTGCATTACATGGTAACAGGGCCAGGAAGAGCCCAGGGCTCCCACTTCTCCTTGAGTATGTTCTGTCTCATTTCTCACCCCACTCTAAGCGGAAAGTCATGTACCAGCAGCCACACTAAAAGGAAGTAGGTATTGGTGATGCGCTAAAGGATTCCAGAACAGAATCCTGCCCCTGCGCATAGTACCTAAAACCATAAAATCATCAAAGGGGACAGTGAACTCCACCTGGGACCAATGACAGCAAGTATGGTGCCAACACATAAACAGTAACGTACGTAAACAATGAAGCACCAGGCAGTGAAGCACCTCTCTGCTCACTAGGGCAGAGAGGGGAGTCATCTCTTCTCCTTCTTTAATAATAGATTAATTTTTCACTGACACCAGATTAAAGACAGCAGTTTCCAGCCTCCCTTGCAGCTGGGTGTAGCTTGGTGACAAAGTTTCGGTTTCTGTGAAGCATCCTTAAAGAAAGAGCTCTTGCCCACCTTCATGCCTTCCTTCTTGCTGCTGGCTGAAATGAAGTCATCTTGGACTCTAGGGTGAAAGTCATTTTTTGAAGTTGGTGAAACTACATGATAGAAGGCGTCAAAGTACTTGATAATCAAGGAGGGAGCTACCAGGTTGACTCTGGCTGGCCTATGTTTATGTGAGGGATAAATTAACTTCTCTAGTGTTTAAGCCCATGTTATTTTGGATTTTCTAATATCAGAGTTCAATTGTATTCTAATCTATACCATTGTCTTGCCCTTAAGACCTGATATGTTAATGGCATCCCCAAATTAATTGCAATATTGTTATATTGTCCAAAATAATATTTTTGAAACCCTAAAAAGTCTATTCATAATAGATCAATCCCATGTATTCTCTAACTGCAATAAAATAAAACAGATTAGACTCAAATGTAATGCATGGTACAGTGTTACTACTTTTCAGTAAGGAGTGAAAATATAGGCACTTTTTCTTTTGATGATTTTTTTCTCAAGAAATACTTGTTGCAGCAACGTAATTTTTATACTCATGACCACTAAATACTAGACACTGGGTCATATTTCCTTTCCTTGGTCTCCTTTCTTGGAGGGGTGAGAGGAATAATTTTATGCTGGTGAGGTCAGTTCATGTTAATGAGTAAGAATCATAACTACTAATAGCATTGATATGCATAGATGTCATTTAATTCTCAGAATATCCTTAATCTGCAGATTCAGAAACTAAAGCTCCAACAAGTGCCATGACTTGCCTAAGGTAATAAAGTCTTAACTAGAGACTTTGCATCTAGGTTTCCTGATTCATATATATCATAATTGCCTATTTACTTGTCTTTCTCCCCACCAGTCCTAGCTTCTTATTTATTGTTGTATCCTCGGCACCTCCACAGGTGCCTACCATATTAAACATGCTCAATAAACACCTGTTAAATGAATTAACAAATCTAAAATCTCACTCTGCTATTGCTTCCTTGGTCTGCAAGGGTTCTACAAGCCAATACTCTTAACATATTCCAGGTCACTCCCAGGCCATATGGCCTGTCAAGAGAATGTGGTCAAGGATGAGACAGAGAGGGGGGCAGGAGCGGTGAACACACCCATATGACACACTCGTGTTCTCCTCCACACTCTCCTGGGCCTGGGTGGGCCCACCACGTAGGGCATTTGGATATGTGCCTCACAGCCTGGGAGACAACTTGAACTTTGTGTACTTTTCCAGGGAAAGAAAAAAGGCAACTGTGGTCTAACACATTTTAGAAATGCTGCTGCCTGGTGTCCTGACATCATAGTATCCACCCAGTGTGATTCCTGGAGGCAGGCCTACTTGCCAGGCACAGATAGGAGGGTGTAAGAGGGAGAGGGTATGGGAAAAGGGTTAGGACCTGTAAAATGGAGTATGTAGCCAAGACATGTACTGTGACCAGACATTCTGACACAGTTCATGGGGTAAGAATAGAATGGGGCTTTTTGGTTTCTTATATCTGTATATCTCCAGATTCATCAAAGCTGTTTGTGTTTGAGGCTTAGAAGCAAAGATAATAGAGCACCTCACTCCCTGTAAGACCTGGATTCTTTGAAGCCAACTGGATCTCAGTTGGGCCTGCTACAGGTTCTTCCAAGGAACACTGAGGATGGGGCCATCATAGCTGCCTGCCACTTCCTTTACCAGTCTCTCCAGCAAGGGTGCCAGAGGAAGAAGGTTTGTTTTTGGTTTGTGTTGTTTTTTCTTCTGTGGTTCCCTACAGAGTCAAGAGGTGAAAAAAGTCTTGAGCGAGTTATGGTCACCAATCATAGGAATCTATAGCTAAATTATCACCTGGCGTGCTGGAAATAACATTATTGTAAAATGTTGTCATGATATTAAGGTCTTCCAGTTGGAAAGCCAAAAGTTAAGCCTGTGCTGGCATTCATTTTCCAATAAATGAGTTGGCTTAAACACTGACTTTCTCTCCTTGACTTGTAAAAATGACCAAAAATGTAACAGAGAATTCAATAAATGTTTTAAAGATTGCTATTAAGTACAAATACTTTGACAATTTAACAAAACCAGAGGAAAACAACTTTACAAATCCTACCTTCCTTGCCCCTACCCACAAGTCAGGGTGAAAGTTCAGGGTCTCAAACAACACACTTGCCTAGTACCTGGTATATGGTAGACAACTCAAAAGTGTTTGGTGACAAAGAATTCTATGTGGCTTATGAGTTGGCACATTACAGACTTTTTAGAGAATTTGCTGACTTGGATTCAATTCAAGAATAGTGTATTAATCCTCTGGGGAATATTCACAGGCAAACAGCTAGAGATACACATTTTCCTTTGTTAAAACTTGTATCTACATTCAAATTTTGGCCTTGGCATTTCCTAACTAAGTGCTGGCTGCTCTGAATGTATGTCAAACCATCTGCACTGGAAAGCAAAAATCCTGTCAAGAAATATGATCACAGGTTGTAAAGAGATTATCATGTTCCCGACATTATACATTTTATATTTTGAAAATCCCCACTAGAAAGGGGCATATTAAAATAGTAACTCTTTGTCAAAGTGGAGCTGAGTACTTTTATACAATTTACGACTCAGGTCAATTTGAAAATTCATTTTTGTGTTCATTTTCAGTGGCTTCCCTGCACTGGCTCAGTAAAATGAAACCATTTTCTATGAATCAGAAAGTAGACAAGAGGTTTATAGTTAGGCTGGATTTTTGAGAGTTGCCACTGCCTGGGAGGCAAAGTGCCTCCACTGTTCTTGCTCCTTATAACCAAAAAATCTCAGAGGGAACCTCGGGTCCAGGGAAGGGGGCTCTTCACATGGCTGAGGATGGACGTTCAAGTCAAGACTCTGGAAAGTGCAAAATGAAAATGTAAGGGAGATAGATTCACCATAAGAAAATTAAAAATTGTGAATTTCAACGGGATTTTTAGATACTTTGAGAGGGGTAAAAATATAGTATTCTTTTAATCCCAAGCAAAAGGTAAGACTGACCCAGTCTTGAAGTGACAAAAACGCAGGTCAAGGATCAGGATCTCGACAAAGAGATACACCTGACCTCAGGAAGCTGGGCTGCTCAGGGCAGCAGCAGGAAAGATGGCAGCCACTGGGAGCTCTGGGCACAGGGTTGTTGAGCGGAACAGACTTGCAGTTTCCACTGTCTTGAGTATTCTGTGCAGCTTTGGCCTTAGGGAAATCCAAGGGCACACAGACTTTGAGCCCCAGTCCAAGCACGTTCCTGCCAATTGTGACACTCCCTCGCACACTGCCCCGCCCCCAGCTCTTCACTCTGAGCCAGTGCCCGGAGGGTGTGTGTCTAGATGTGTGTAGCCATGTATGCAGCAGATACACAGAATCCCTAGAACGTGATGAAAATAGAAGAATAACATCAGCCCACGAAAGAAGAAAGTCTAGAGTCCCAAAAGGTCAGAAACTACAAGATGAGGTGTGATCCTTCTGTTCAGGCATTTTCTGAAATCAGGTCAAGTCTAGTATTAGATTGTAATAATAATCATTAAAGGAGTGTTCATGAAAGAGGAAGGCACCCTTAACTGCTTTTTCTCCTTTGCTCTTCCCCTTACATCCCTGTCACGACCCCTTGAAGAGAGGAGTACACCTTGTTTACCTGGGGATCCTCAGTAAGTCTCCAAGGGCTTCTTGGGAGGTGCCTCGGAAAAGTCAGGTGAATGACCATGAGCGAATGAATAAACGAGCCAATGACGACTGAATTTGCTGCCATAGGCCACAAGTTTTCCGGTGCATTCTCTGGTGGGAAAGGAAAGGGAGGCGGGAGGGCGCCCAATAGATAAATCGAGCATGCCTGCGATTGTCCCCAAATACCAGCTTGATCTAGGTCAGTGGTTCTCAAACACTATTGCGTGAATCAGAATCATCCGGAGGGCTTGTTCAAACACAGGTCTTGGGGCTCCTCTTCCCCGAGTTTCTGACCCAGTAGGTGGGGCTAAAGAATCTGCATTTCTAACAAGTTCCAGACGTCGTTGATGCTATTGGACCACACTTTTAAGAACTGCTACTCTGGACAGTAAGTCTGGACGGATCTTTGAAACCCAGAGAAAGGATCTCTGCGGATCTCTGCATCGAGAATTGGAAACTGCAAGGCAATTCAAGGCCTTGCATTTTGAAAAACGGACCTCAGAAGACGGAGAGCAGAGCTGCTCGGCTTCAGCTCCCTCCCAGCTGTCAGGGGGACTGGAAATAGATTTTTGTTTGAGTTTCCCCAAAGGTTAAACGTTGGTGAGTTAATTTTTTAGGTGTAAGCCTAATAATTAAAAAAGAAAAAAAAAAAAAAAAAAAAAAACGATTAGTCGTTTCTGCCCTAGTTTTTTCTAAGGATGATCCTTTCGGGGCACAGGGCTGGGACAGGCACACGCTAAGCAGATGAACCTGCCCCATAGAGGCAGCATCTGCAGGGCTCTCCCTCCCTGGGGGCGCCTGGGTCTTGGCCTCCGCTGCCGGTTTCTTTCCTAAACGCGGTCTTCCTAGTCTGGACCCCACCGGGCTACTGGCGCAAAGCGCCTGGAATGGAATTCGAAGCTGTCTTTTGACGTGGGAGCCCAGGAGCTGACCTGGCTCTCTCTGGAGAGGCAAACTGGAGACCTGCTTTGTTAGAAGAGGTGCCCTGTCCGCGTGCCTCGGAAGAGGCCCCGCCCGCGTCCTGGGCAGGCTGCGCGCACCTCGGGGCCGCAGAGTCGCACCTGCGCCCAGCACGCGTCGGAGCCAGCGGGTGGCTGTTGCCCTTGAGCCCTCGCGCGAGGCTGACCGGTCGCCTGCGGCCTCGAGCTGGCTCTGGGCCTTGCTGCTGCGGCCTGGGTCCTGCGGGAGTCTGGCTTTTCACCTGGAAAAGCCAAACTCACGCGGGAGTCGGCGCACACGAGGGTCTGCCCCTGCGCTTGCCCACCCCAACTGTGAGCACTCAGTGAACCTTACGACCCTGTGTTTGGCCTCCAGGCAGTTCGCCTTCCGGGGCCCCGGGGCCCTGCAAGCTGGTAGCTGAAAAGGCGCCCGCTGGGTCTCCGGCGGAATGAAGGGCGCAGGCCCAGGGAGAGGGCCATTGAGCCCAGCCCCCTCCACCCTCCCTGCCGCCCGGGAGAAGAGACACCGGGGCGAGACCGGCGGGGGCAGGTTGTCAGTGGGACCCGGCCCGACTGAGGAGCAGGCTCAACTCGGGGGTTAGACGGCTGGAGGCAGCGGGCTCAGGCCCTCCAGCCCCAGGAAGCCTCCCGCGTTACCCTCGCAACACGCCTCTTCTCGCCTGGGCCGCCGCGGGATCCTTTTCAGACACACACATCTCCAATGCTGGGGTGGGATGAGGGTAAGGCGTGGGGAGTGGGGCATCCTTTCCTAACGCGTCCCCAAAGCTCGGGGCCTCTCCCGCAGGGGCAATGTCCCAGGCCCTGGAATCAGCTGGCATCTGGGCCGCTCAGCACCAGAACGCCACGACCTCTCTGCTCTGGGGTCGGAATGTTTCCCTGCCCTGCGGAAGGTGCCCTGAGCGGCTCAGTGAGTCCAAACACCCATTTCAGAAAAACCGGCCAGGAGAGGAGTCACTGCAGGGGCCACCTCGTGTGGCGCTCATCAAAGCTCCAGGGTCGGCGTAGAGCGGCTTATTGGGCCTGACTCCACGCCCGGGCCCTCTCCCCAGCACCCCCGCACGCACACGACTCTTCCTCTGCAGCAAAAGAGCCGGGTGGAGGTGAAAGCGTTCCCGCGGGCCGCGGAGTGGCCGGCAGCCCTGCTCACACCAGGGGGCCCACGGGCCACCGGCCAGCCCGAGGCTTCCGCACCAGGTTGTGCTCGGCCGGTGCCTCCAGGGGGCGCTGCAGCTCTTCTCTCGGCCCGCAGAGCTCCCGCTGCGGCCGCACTTTCCTAGCCCGTCGGCGTTGAAGAGTGCTGACTGGAACACACTTTTATAAAAGATGAAATGCTTAGTTTCTTGAACCCCTACTTGCACACCCACAGTTCTGAGCCCAGAGCCCGCGATCCTCCTCCAGGTTTTCGCAGGCTTCCTCACTGCTGCTGGGCTTAAGGGCAAGCGCCAAGAGAATAGCTGCGCTCCCAACTCCTCTGCGCTCTGCCGAAAAGCCGCCAGCAGTGCGGGAAGTTCAAATGCAAAAGGTCTCCGCCCAGCAGAGGCAGGGGAAGGCTGCGGAAAGGGAGGCGAGTCCTTAGAGATAATGGCAGCTGGGATCCCTGGGGAAGGGATGGGGTTTCCATAATTTGTATCTTCAAGCGTAAGAGATTTTAGGATGTCCGCAGCGCGAGGTCAGAGTGTGAAGGCTGGAGTCAACTCCAGGGAAATCTGCGTCTGACACCTGCTCGTTGCTTAACAGGCAGCCTCCTGGGTGGGCCGGGGGGAAGGGGCCTAAGCTCCCGGCCCCCTCCTCCTCCAACGCCTCCGCGTTTCCTCTCGGCCGTCTTCATCCGGTCCTCCAGGGGCGTACACTTTCGGCAGTTCGGGTTTGGGCAGCAACTGCTCGCGCGCCCTTTGTCGGTCTGTTAGCCACTTCCCTGGAAGCGTCCTTGGTGTCTAAAGCACTGAGCAGCAAAGGCTGCAGAAGACCGAGTTGGCGGAAATGTCCGAGTGAACTGGCCGCCCAGCTCCGGCAGGGCGCAGGGGGAGTGGGACCGCTGCGCAGAGACGCAGCTCCCCGGGCGCAATTGGGCCGCTGTAGGTTCCGGGACTTACCTCTCCTCACGGCCGGACACTACAACTCGCTAGGGCCCGATGGCCAATCTTCCGTGCCAGGAGTTGTCGCCCAGGGAGTCCTGCAAATGAAGCTGTCCCTGGTTGGGCCCCTTCAATGCGTGCGTCCTAGACACGGGCCAAGGAGCTCACCGGGCCGAGCGTGGAGCAAGTCCAGGGCATGCCGCGGGTGGGCGCCGAGGTGACCTACCGGAGCCCTGCACGCGTGCGGCACTGGGCTCAGCCTTGGGCTGGTCGCGGGGCGCGCACCTGTCGATTGAGTTGGCCCGACCTGGCGGCTGCAGAGGCGCTGCGGGGCCACGCGGCTTCCCCAAAAGCCCGGAACTCGCCGACTCCTCCCTACCTTTGCTTTCAAGCGACCGCAGCCCTCGGCCCGGCGTGGCCCAGACTCCATTGTGGAACGGCGGAGGCTCGGGTGGGCGAGGTAAATGCATTCATGGAAAAAACATCGGCTCAGGAGGTTTGCAGAAAGAGGGCGCAGATCTTGGGTGGGTGTAAATTCCGTCTACTTCGCGGGAAAAACAGGCGGTTGCGCAGACAACATACACACAGACGCGCGCGCACACACACACGGTGGGAAGGTGTGAAGCCCGCCGCTGGAGAATTGCCTACACTTTGGTGAACGGAAATATAAAGTGCAGGAACAGTCTTCAGATCACCACCCCTGGAGTGTGTGTCCTGGGGGTCTGAAAGAAGAGAAAGTTCCCTCCAAATCTTCCAAATTGAGAAAAGCTGCGGAAAGAATGAGGCGGTTAGAGAGAAGGGACCGCAGGCATCCCGGTAGCTGGAGCGCAGGACTGAGTACTAAAATGAAAGCACCCTTATAAAAGCCACCGGGGAAAACACTTTTTAACATCTTGAATTGTTAGGCATTTTACTACTTAATGCCGTTTGTCAAATCTACTTTGAAGCAAGTAAATACTGAAAGATATTAAACACTCAGGTCTACGTCTGCCTTCCAAGCTCACTTCTTAACCTTTGCGAATCTGAAATTGGAAAGGAAAAAAAAAAAAAAAAAAAGATCTGCTGTCCCTTAATAATTTGGGGTAATTATCTTTTACCCCAAAGAAACGATCAAGTCTACCCACCTCGGCATAAATAAAGTAGAAGGAATTTGTCTTAATAAGCCAGTATCTCGTCGCTTCTGCCTGGTTCCCCAAGTCATTGCTTCACTTTTTGACAGTTTTTCGTCTTCTTGTGTTTGTTCACTTCCAGCAGGATTGTGATGAGTTTAATTGTCCTTTGAGGAGGCACATCCCAAACCAACTTTTGACAGAACACTTGAATTGTGCAGCCTGCTGGCCGAAGATCTGTGCCCCCAGAACGCGGACTTGCCAAAGGGCAAGGGAAATTCTCTCCAGCGAACTCGTCTGGGACGAAGGGCATTTTGCTCAGTGTTGCGCAGGCAGACCTCATTTGGAAAGTGGCTGCTTAAAATAAGTGTGTGTGTGTCATCCCCTTTCTGTCACTCGGTCACTCTGCTTCCAGAGAAGTTGAAAGGTGTTCTGCAGTTATTCTCACACAGGGCCAAATCTTTAGAAGAACCTGAAAAATAGATCACTACACTTCAAATTCAGTTAAGTTTCCTGGTGACTAAACAATTAAACTGTTGGAAGGGGGGGGGGGACTGGTAATGAAGATGTACACGTTTTGGGAAGCTAAAATAGTATTCTCTTGATTTTTTACATGATTGTTCTTCACCCAATTCCAGATGGATTCTTTATTTGCCAATGGGCTGCAGAAGCCCACCTCTTTAACCAAGTCGGTTAACTGCTTATAAAAGTACATTGGCTGATTAAAGCTTAAATAGTGGAAGAAATTTCTCCTGGGACATTCGATATATGTCTTTGCAGTAATTACGAAGTTAGCTAATTGTCACCTCTAAAAACAAACGTCGTTTTGAAAACAGATGAAAGCAAACTGGCTAAAATTGACCAAAATTATGTACAACACAGTACTTTAAATTGGGAGAGGGGATATATGATAAAGAATACAGTCTAGCACTGATTAGTTTCACCTTGCAAAAATGGTGATGTTAAACGTGTTAAGATGTGGAAATTAACTTGGTGAGAGCACCAGGTAAAGCTACAAAATGCCCTTTAGTTTCTCTGAGGGCTCTTCAGAAGGCAGAAGACCGGTTGTTCAGTTTCTAAAAATTTAAGGAATGAAGGCACAGAGAAGGAAAGGGGTGAGCGTTGTGTTTGTGTGTGAGTTTTGAACTGAGTCACCTTCGGGTCTGTCTCTTAACTGGGAAACCACGAGCAAACCTGTGCCTTTAAGACTCAGTTGCTATCCAAACACAAGTAAACAGAGCGGACCATTAGCGGGCGCCGAGCGCGGAGGCGGAGCCAAGGAGCGGAGGGCCCCGCGCGGCTGCAGGATGCCCGCCCGAAGGGGAGGCGGGGCCGCTACTAAAGCCTTGGACTCGGGGCTGAGAGCAGCCAAGGAGGGACGCGGGCGGGGATTGAACTCGGCGTGCTCGCTGCTGGAGGGTGATGGCCCTGCAAAGCAGCAGGCTTCCACCTTATCCGGAGTCCGCGAGAGGCTCGCGGAGGCAAGGGGTTCCGGGCGAGCGCTGAGCGCGGGCTCCGAGCACCTCGGGTCTTGACGCATTCCATGTCCACAGACTCCAACGAAGGCGAGGATCCGCTCTCGTTTTTGCGGCTTGTGGTGCTCCAGATAATGTCCGCGGTTCCCAGGACTCCGCGCGGAAACAGAAGTTTGCCCGGCGTGGACCCAGTGACCTTTCCAAGCTGTGCGCCTCACCACTGCCTGGACCGGGTCTGAGCGGCGCTGCCCAGGCGGACCTTTACGTAGGAGGTGAGTGTCCGCCCTAGGAAGGGACTGAAGCTTCCCTAGGAAAGGAAGGGTGCAGGGGATGCAGGGGGCGCTGATTCTCGGCCCTTATGCCGCAAGTTCAGAAATTGTGAAAAGAAATGTGGATGCAGTCTCCGGGCATTGTTTCTCACTTTGTCGGGTCCCAGGCACACCTCTCCCAGCTAACACCCACCCACACGCACTTTTATGTACTGTTTTTAGTTTTGTTTTGCGACCTTTAATCTAAGCATTCACAAGGCTTCTTATAAAAGCTGATCGACGTACGCTGAGATGAAACTACGTTGCCCAGCTGTGTTTCTGACCCTGCCGTAGTATTCCTGGTCCACCCGTCCCAGGGCAAACCTGGAGGCGCTGCGCGGACCGACCGGGACACAGTGCCTGTCTAGCCCAAGAGTTTCAAAAGGAAAGTAATAGTTCAGTCCTAGGTACTTCTCCAGCCTTTAGCTGGCCTTTTGATTTTCCTCCCCTTCAGTCCAGGAGGAGGGGCAGAAGGCAAATCCCCTCCCTGGGGCTTAAACGCTTGGATTTTCCATAAATTGTAACAGAAGAGGGAGTTGTGGTTGTAGAAAGAAGGAAGGAGAGAAAGGTGTTCGTGAAGAGAGCGCTGGATCTCTTTCTACCTGTTAGCAGAGAACAAAAGAGGGCTGGTGTTTCCCGGAGCGAAACTCCTCAGACAACTACTTTCTCTGCTAAACAAACTGCAGTCCTGAACAGAACAAGAAAATTACTCACGCAGGGGGAGCGAGGGAGCAGAGAGAAACAGAACCCTTATGCGGAAGGCATCTTAATTTAATTAACTCCTTGGGAAGGCAGAGCTGCACAGGGGCAGGAACTTAGCGGCCGTTTTTCTCAGTTCACCTGATCCAGTCTGGCCATTTTTATTTATTTTTTTAAAATGATCTCCTTAGATCCACTTGGACTGTAGCTCTCTGATTTAGGTAAAATTCCATGGTGCCTTGGATTGAAATTCAGTGAGCCAGTCCATCTATCAGTCAGTTCTCTCAGACACCAGTGCACAGGTTTTAGTAGATGACCCCTGACTGTATATTATTTTTAGATAATTCAGTGTTATAACACCATTACCTAAAAGAGGCTCCTTATCAAATTACCACGTACCTTTTTTCCTCTGATACTTTGAAAGCTTCACAGAACTGAAATTAGTATGTACATAGCTCACTTGTTGACAGCCAGTGAACTAAATTTTACAAAACTTTTGTACATGCCAAGAAATTCCTGTGAAGAAGACTGATGAAAGAAAACTAGCCCCAGCTCCACTGAAATATTTGTATGATCTCGTTGGTTTAAGTTTCTTTCTTTGCAAAATTTAAAGTAACCAATGGTCCTCAATGTCATGGTGGAGAAATGATAGCAAACGATGAGATGATAACTGTAATTGTCTGAAATGGAGTGTGGGAACTTCATGCTTAACTCCAGACAAAACGAAAGTACTTTAGATTTCTGCATTAACTTAAAATATTTTTGACATATATTTTCAGCAACTGAGTGGTAGATTGGGAATCTAACTGCCCTAATTATTGGCAGAAAAATGTTTGGTGGATAGGGTTCTGTTTGTAACAGGGTTTCAGAAGTCACCAATGGTCTGCTCTTCTGTGAAGAAACCATTTGTCCTGTAAGTTAAATGAACACATACTATGAAATAGCACCTGTGTACCACCATGAAGCTGAATTACAATAGAATCAGTAATTTTTGTATTATGAACCACTGGAAAAAGGGAAGGAAGATGGCACTCAACTTTCTCCTGGCAGAATTAACCTGTAAGCTGTGTGGCTAAGTACCCTTTGTGTATTTGGAATCGAAACCACAAGTTGTGAAAGTCCTTCAATTGACAACACGTACACCCACACACACATACACACATAGAACATGGTAGGAGATGTACTTGCCTCTTGTATTTATTTCTAAGAAATCTGGGAATATACCCAAATAATAATTTTGGTTTCCTCTCTATGGGGGAGGCTAGTTTTTAACACTAGGGGAAAAATAATATTTTGACTCTGGAAAATTCTCATTATGCAAAAAGGACATAAAGGTGTAATTTATTATTTTTAATGGAAGAGGAAATAATCAGGTTACCAGGGATGTTAGGAGAATCCTTTTTTGCTCCAACCTCTGTAGGAGAGGGCTTGAGGGGTTGCCACTGAACTAAAATGAATCGTGATTTGTGGTGGGAAAGTTTACTCCGAAAGGAGGTTTACAGTTTCGGTTGAATGGTCTGACTGAGACCCTCTGACTGTTACACACCTCTCATTAACTCCAGGCCTGAACTCCCAGACCGCATACCACCCGGCAGAAGCGGTTCATTAATAAATCCTTGTCTCTGCGCCTCTCCAAACAGGGGAGGAGGGAGGGAAGCTGTGGGCTTCAGGGAGGCAGCCAGATTCTGCCTGCCAGGGCGCCGCGTCATTAGCGCAGCCCCCTGAGTCTGCCGGCAGAGCCACTAGCAGCACAACAGCTAGAGAAGGAAGGGCAGGCACGACGCTGGTGGGTGGGGAAGCGAGGCTGCACAAACTCCCCCACCTTTCTGCAGCTCTCCACAGCCCGGCGCAAAGGGTGAGGGCCCAGGTGGGCCGCCCGCTCCTCTCCGGGGAGAGCTTGACGCTATGAGTCTCCCACCTGGAGAGACGCCTTCGGAGACCAGGCGCTGTTCCGCCGAGGTGGTGGAACCGGGGGCTGGAAAAGGGCTGGCAGTGGGAGAAGGTAGCCCCCACCCCGCCCAGTGCAGGTGAGGTGTCCCTGCGAACCTGCCTGGGTCTGAAAGCAGACCTGTTGCCCCTGGGGGCCCAGGGAAGCAAAGCTTGTGTGCCTTGCTCAGGCCCAGGCCGCAGACACCCGCTCGGCGTCCAGGTGGCAGGAGCGCCGCAGTCCTTATCTACAGGCGGGCAGACCAGCTTCCTCCAGGCCCTCAGGGCCTTCCTGCTGTGGGCTGTCCTACTTCTCCGCCCCTGGCCTCCTCGGGGAGCCCTTTTCCTGCTCGTCTTTCCTTCTGGGGTTCCCTCGGTGTTGGAACCACTCAGGGCACCAGGTCGGGAAGCCCATGGAGCCTTCTGAGGGCTTGGCGCTCAGTCTGGGAGAAGGGGTTTGGGCCTTACCCTGCGTTCTTTCTCCGCCCACCCCCAGCCTCTCCCCCGAGCGGAGCCATCTGGAAGGTATCTTAGTGGGGGGTGGGAGGGGACAGCCCCTGGGAAGAAGCAGGCAATTCCTGGTCGAACCGGGCCCGAGGTGTCACTTTTCTTTTCTGCTGCCCGTCACCGCTGATGAATGGGACTGAGGCAGAGGAAGGAAAAAGAAAACCTACGAGGTCAGCGCCGGGAGAGGCGGCCCGCCAAGGGTCCGAGGGCCCAAGGGCAAGAACACCCGCCCTAGCTGCGCTCCCGCACCCGGGCCACCGGGGTAAGTGCGGGGCGCCCCGTGAGGAGCTGCAGAGCGCTTGAACCTCAGGTGGGACCCACAGTCCATGGTTCCTAAAGGAGCGCCCAGGCGCACTGGCGACAGAAGCGCTTGCAAGTGCTACCAAGAGCCTGCGGGTGTTGGCATCCAGGGTTGTCGGGGTTGACTGAGCGCAGGACAAGGTGGAATGGGTGAGCTAGACAGGGTGCTGTCTCTGCTGGAGCGCCCCTGCCCCTTTCTTACCCCCCGAAACTGAGCCTTCCGCTGCACCCGGGAACGCAACCTTCCTGTGGGCACCCGGGGCCGCCAGGGAGCCTAGCTCACCGGGGGATCTTCCCCTGCGCGGACCTGACACCGGGCCTTGGCGGGGCTCTGCGGACTCGCTGGGCTGGCGCGAGGGTTCCCTCACCACTCCTTTGGGGCCCAGGAGAAGGGTGGGCAGGAGGTTTTAGGCGGAAGGTGTGTTAACCCGCGCAGGCGCCAAGTTCCGACGAGCTGATTTGGATAACAATCACAACTCTTCCTCTCTCCCTGTCATTTTTAGGGTCATCTCTGCGTGCTGTAGTCTCTCTGGGTTTTCACCGGAGCCCCACACACACCAGCCTTTGAGTTCTGGAAGAAAGGGGCGGCTCTCTCCGCCCCCCTTGCACCCCGGGAAATGGGGAGCAAGGCCCTGCCGGCGCCCATCCCGCTCCATCCATCGCTGCAGCTCACCAATTACTCCTTCCTGCAGGCTGTGAACACCTTCCCCGCCGCGGTAGACCACCTGCAGGGCCTGTACGGCCTCAGCGCCGTGCAGACCATGCACATGAACCACTGGACGCTGGGGTACCCCAACGTGCACGAGATCACCCGCTCCACCATCACCGAGATGGCGGCGGCACAGGGCCTCATGGACGCTCGCTTCCCCTTCCAGGCTCTGCCCTTTACCACTCACCTCTTTCACCCCAAGCAGGGAGCCATTGCCCACGTCCTCCCAGCCCTGCACAAGGACCGGCCCCGTTTTGACTTTGCCAACTTGGCCGTGGCGGCCACGCAAGAGGACCCCCCTAAGATGGGAGAGCTGACCAAGCTGAGCCCCGGGCTGGGTAGCCCCATCTCCGGCCTCAGTAAATTGACTCCGGACAGAAAGCCCTCCCGGGGGAGGTTGCCCTCGAAAACGAAAAAAGAGTTTATCTGCAAGTTTTGCGGCAGACACTTTACCAAATCCTACAACTTGCTCATCCACGAGAGGACCCACACGGACGAGCGCCCGTACACTTGTGACATCTGCCACAAGGCCTTCCGGAGACAAGACCATCTGCGGGATCACAGGTGAGATGGGGAAAAGGGTTGCCGGGGAGGAGAGGAGAATTGGGCCGGAATACCCAAGCCCAAAGATGTTTCAAGCGTCACTAAAAGTCCCTGTGAAGAACCAGAAAGCTTTCCCCAAGGCCCTCCCCCGCCAGCCACCGCTACCCGCCAACTTTTACCGCTTCTTCCCACTGGTCCCTTGCTGCGTTCTTGTGAGGGAGGGGCTTTTATTTTTTCCATCCTTAGGCCTTTAAAACCTGGTAGGTTGGCCTTGTTACTGTGATCGGATTCTCAGCTTCTTCCTAGTCTCCCCTTTGGTGGGATAGGGAAAGCCTGCTGGAGCCCAAATCCCAGGAGGACTGCCTTGAGACCATTTCTAGAAATATGCTCGTGCCACCTCCACAGGGTTTCCCCTCTCCCCCCCCCACCCCCGCAGGTGCACCTCAGAGCCTGACACCAAGACCTTTGGAATTTATTTGTGGGGGTCTTGAGATCACTGAATTCAGACGCAACAACCCCCGCCCCTCCGCGCACACACCCCCTAACACTCTGCATTAATAAACGCAATTGAAGAAATACTATAACATAAATGTTTCACCCCGTACAAACTTCCCAGGAGTGGGGGTGGGGTATCTCCAGACTCCACTTGTGGTTCCCCAGGGTGTACGGATTCTCCCATCCTCCGTGGCTGGTGGCTGGTAAAGGAGCCACTAAAGTCAGTCTCTCTCAACTCGGGCCCTGCCTTACATCTTGCATCTTGATTTGGTCCCTTTAAATCCCAGGGAAGACCTTAGAGACCAGGAAGGACTCACTCAGCAGGATTTCCAGCTCCATAATACACCAGAGAGGGCGATCAAGTGTAGATAAAAACAACGTCCAGTGAATGTTTGGAAGAGTCTGTTAGTTGAGGTTAACCATAAACAGAATTACACAGGGAAAAAAAAATACAATCTAAAAACATACATAATGGGAATCATGTTTCTTTTGTCCTTTCATGATGACTTTATGATTTCAGTAATTGCCAGAAGAAACTCCCCACCATGGTGGTAAAGCCATTTCAATAAAACCTTATATTGATTTTCAGGTATATTCATTCCAAAGAAAAACCCTTCAAATGTCAGGAGTGTGGGAAAGGATTTTGTCAGTCTAGAACTCTAGCAGTTCACAAAACTTTACACATGCAGGTAAGTTTGTTTTCTTGTTTAAAAAACAGTGACTAGTTTGATCATGTTTGCTCTACAAAAGGTGTTCAATGGCAGTCTTTCTTAAAAGATTATTTAGATTAGTTTTTGTAGGTGCGGAAAGCAGCACTCAATTCCTTTATACCTAAAACTAATCCTATTTAACATAAACCATTTTAATATTTTCTTAAAGAACAATCCACTCTCTTTATTTTAAATCCCAATTTTAGAATTATTTTTTTTTTTCATCCACTCTGCCCTGCATTTAAGGCTGTCGTGTTTGGGAGGAAATAAAGGTAATTTTGATAATGGAGGCATGGTGAAATCCCATATGCTCTCTCTCCCAGGGGCCTCATAATTTGTAGTTTTCAGAACATTGAGGAATAGTTTAATTTTCTAGCAAAGAGGAGACATATTACCCGGGAGAACGTTGTTCCTTAAGGGAGGATTAGAGCTTTTCCTTCCCCTTTTTCCTGCCTGTGACATGGTGGTGAAATGTAAAGAGCTGGCAATCACAAAGCCCAGCGCGGGGGTCACTGCAGTTATCAGTGTAATCAGGCCTCAGTGTGCGCCTGAGCATGTGTTTTAGTGATTGGAGGATTAGGAGCGCAGGTTTGTTCCTGCAATTCCCCTCTTTTGTTGTCATGTGCCTGTTATGTGATACCAAATAAGACAACTATTGAGAAGGGTGCGGTGGTGGTGTGAAGGATTAATCCTTTGCTTGCTTCACATCTGAACAGGAATCTCCACACAAATGTCCCACATGTGGAAGAACCTTTAATCAGAGAAGTAATCTGAAAACTCACCTTCTCACCCATACAGACATCAAGCCCTACAGCTGCGAGCAGTGCGGCAAAGTGTTCAGGCGAAACTGTGATCTGCGGCGGCACAGCCTGACTCACACCCCGCGGCAGGACTTCTAGAGAAGCCCAGGATCTGTCCTCTGCCGCCCTGCTCCCCTCCCCAGACACCTGTCCACGCCTCCCACCCCGGGGTTCCACCCCAACCCTTCACAGACCCCAGCTCTGCCCTTGCTGCAGCTGCACCTGCAGCTCCAGGGAGTTAACTCCGTTTCTGGAGGATTGAGAACTGTAGAAAGCCACACACGTACATCCCTTCACCAAGAGCATATGCTAGTTTCTTGTAGATATTCACAGCTCATTTTAGAGCTCTGTACATAATGTTGTGGGTCTTCGTTTTGTTGTTTTGTTTTTGTATCTTGTTGGATGCACCTAGATATGGAAAATGGAAGCCAAATTTATCTTTAAAGACTGTATTTTCAAAATAAAACATTTTCTTGTTTGTTTCAACACTCCTGCAAAGCGTCTTGCTACTTCTGTTTTTCCTCTGTATTCTGGAAGAGGGGGCTGCTTCTACAGTAGTCAATATTGAAGGGCATATTTTATCTCTCGGTTTAAAAAATAAGACACACAATTCTCTTACTGGAACTTCAGCACTTCCCTTTTTGTACTGTGGCGTTCTGGCATTGGACAACTGTGCTGTCTTTTTGTTTTATGAAGATATCAAAATTGACACCCCTCAGGTTTTATTCCATTTTGTTTATTCTAAGTCCTTGTGTATTATCCCTTCAGATAAGAACAACATAATAATTATTAATAACTTGCAACTCCAGTGACTGACCTACACAAGGTGGGAAGGAGCATTTAAAAAGAAGAAAAGAAGGGAAGCTTCTCACCATTTCATTTTTTAAAAGCCCTTGACCTGTTGTCAAAGTTTATGACGGGCTGCTTCTCTTACCATTAGACTTTGAACACTATGATTTAGCACTATACAGACTTTACCCTGCCTTTGGGGAGAAGTCTAAAATCTTACAGAACCTTCAGAAGATACAGAACAAGAGGAGAAAAGAGAAGCTACTTAGTTTGGTTGCACAAAATATTTCTTTATAAGGGTGGAAATCCTTTCTCCCAGAAGGTTCGGATTTCTCTGCAAAGCAAACTGAGGTCACTAGCAAGGTTTCCATCACTGGTTGGCCTTTTGTCCCTGGGAACGTGCCAGAAGTACAGGTCACTCTGTGTATAGAACTCATGGCAAATCTGTAATCACCTTCTGAGGCATTTCAACTTTTCCCAAATGGTTTCTGGGGAATATGACACTAGCATAATGCCAACCCTGTGTAGGATTTGAGTGAAGGACTTTGGATGCAGGTAAACAGCAGTACTATGCAGAGACCAGAGAGAAAATAAATGAATTTAAAGTGGAAATAATGGAACCTGTAAGCTAGTAGATTCTCAGAAACTTCAATACTGGACAACAGAGTGAATTAGGTATTCTCAGAATTTTTTGTCATTTGTATGTTTGTGTGGATATGGCATGTTTTATGTTCAGAGTGATACTATGCAACACCTATGTTTGTACCTTAAAATCCTCAAGAAGGGTAGGTAGGGATTTGAGGTCTAGATTCAAAATTTGTCACCAGTGCCTTGTTCAAATTCAACTTACAAGGAGTTTTCAAAATTGTTCTAGACTCACTGCTTTGTTCTCAGGAGAACTGGCTAGAAATCGCTTCTGCTTCTCACGAGAGATCAGTTCTCTTTAACAAAATGCCCACTCACCACCAGCCTGGATGTCCAATACTCACACAAAGATATTTCACTGAGGAGAGAGGGCAAGGATGGAGTGTGAGGTGCATATGCCTGGTATTTAAAGGAATGAAACTGTTGTTTGTTTTCTTCTGTTTGTACAGAATTAACTTAGTGACCTCCCTGTCCCTACTCTCAAGATCCTGCCCACCTTGGCACAGAAGATTTGAATACTTTAGGGCAGGGTTACACATTGTCCCTAGAGCTCTCCTAATCCTACAGGCTTTTTCCATGTAGTCAGTCTCACTGCCCCACCCACGCCAACTGACTACAAGCTTCAACAGTTCCATGGTACAGGCTTTAGTCAAATTATCAAAGAATGACCCATGCTCACTATCAAGCTCGGGCATTTGTTTTGAAGTCCCTGTCACAGGATAGAGAGATAGGTATGACCAGAATACTGTTCAGAAGTAAATGAGGAAAAATGGAGAGGAAGCACTTCCCCTTCCCATGTATACATTGTTTCAAAATGCAAGGTTAATTTATTTATAATTTATTTATGTAGTCATTAATTTAACAAATGCTTATTTTATGCTTTTCATTTGCCAGGCTTTGTGCTTGGTTCCAATGACTTTCATGATTAGTTTCTGCCTTTCTATATCTAGTGGCGCATTGTTACCACTGCTAATTGAGCAAGTTAAAAATCTATAAAAGGGCTTAATTTTATAGCTACCCTCAATCTGCACTCTTAAATCCAATGTCTTCTAGATTCAGAAAGGATTTAGTCTCATAGTAGACTCTACACTCCTCACAATCTCAGGTGAACTTTTGAACAGTGGGTTCCTTTCCAAATTCTGAATTTTGTTTTCTTATTTAGAATGTCCAAATATGCAGGAAGTGAATCTTACATGAGACAAACTGATGAGACATCATAGAGAAAACAATATATGTTATGAAATAGATCTGCTGGCTTTTTTTTTTTTTTTTTTTTTTTTTTTGCTTAGGGAAGAGTCATTAGCCTGTATTTTCCTTAAAACCTCTACCATAGTCAACTCATGAATCAATATTCCTGGCCAGAGACCAGGAGTGGGAAATATCACAAGTCACTGTCACAGTACTGAAGAACTTTATGAGCAATAGTTAATTATTGAATTTGACTTGGATTTTACTTTGTAATCTCTGTGTGAGGGGTTCAAAAATAAGTTCTAAATATGAATTACATTGTGATTATTTGTTCATATAAAATTATGAATGTGTGTTAAGTACACTAATTGATCTTACTATTTACATGGAGGTCATTGTAGTACTAGTGCTTTATAATTGTAGTAATCAAAATCGCGATTTTGCCAAGGCACACCCTCTTTTATATGAGGAGGCCTTTCCAAAAGTTGAACTAGGACAACTAAATATTTAAAAAGGAAACAAATCTAAAATCTCAAATTGTAATAGGCCCAAACACAGCTAGTGATGGAATCAGAGACAGTTAAAAGGGTTTCTTCTGCTGTTTGTCAGATGTTAGCATAGACATTGGATTTCTTCACTTAAATCATGTTCAGTCAGGTACCCTTGCCCTAGTTTTCATTCTGAAGGGGCAGTATACCCCTGGAAGGCACTTAGGAAACATTTGTTCTTTAATATTGTTCACACGATAGACTAGATGCTTTTGGAGTAAGCAGTGTAGATCTACAGCAAATTTTAATATGAGAAATGTATTACCATGGCATAATGGGTTGCCTTTCTTATTACCAAAGTAATTTTAATGTTATTATAATAAAGCAATAGAACATTTTGAAACCTTGTAATACATTGCAAATAGGAATGGTTTTGTGTTTTGGAGGATTATTTGTGTTCAGCTTTATTTGTCTGTTATATTGAGACTGTATTTCCCAATTTTTCCTACTGAAATGTAACTTGCCACTGATATCACCTCTGCTGACAGCAATGAGAAATAAAGCAAGTGGATATTCAGAATGATTCAGCTTTGATGACCTGAGATATCTCATGTTCATTCATGTTTCCTTTCTTTATTGCTTATTGGTTTTGCCCCTTAATACCCAACATAAATCACACTATTATCTAACCTATGTAAGTTTTTCTTGAAACTATGTAAGGCAAAAAAATGATAGTGAAAAATTTTAAGTAACACAAATATACTATAAGAGGAAAGTTTAAAAGTAAATTATAATGCTATATTTCATAGGATACTTTCTACTGCAAGAAACAGAAAAACCTAATGAAAAGGAGCTTAAAAAGAAGTCTCAGGGTAAGGTCCAGGGATGTGTAATTAACTGAATTGACAAGATTATGCAAAGCCCAGATCTTACTTTTCTTTTCTTTACTTTTCGTGTTTCTACTTGCTCCCTTTATGGACACAAGATGGCTGCAAAAGCTCCAACCATCAGCTCTAGTACTTCCTTTTCACATACTTTCCCATAGGCAGAAAAAGGGGTTGTCTCTTTTTTCTATCACTTTTTAAGAATTGAGAATCTCCTCTATAAACCCAACCTGGATACATTGCCAGAATTAACTCACTTGGTCCTTCCTTGGCCAATCACTGACAAAGGGAATAGAATTATATCATAATTGACTTAGGCTAAATAAAATTCACCTTCTATGCATGGATATGAAGCCAGCCTTCCCAGGAGCCCTTGACTACCTAAAAAAATACCTTAGTTCTCTAAACAAGGAAGAAGAGAGAACTGATTGCTATGAATATTAAGCTAATGTAAACATGAAACTTCCATAAAAACCCTATGTTAGGAGATACTTATGTTATAAAAGGAGAATATTTGATGGCATATACAGTATTATCCAAACTATGTAAACAAAATAAAGCCTTAAAAAACAAGACAGAAACAAAGACTGGCAGAAAGTATACCAAAATATTAATAACAGCTATTCATGAGTAACAAATTAAGGATACATTTTTCTCCTCCTTTTCTTCTTTTTCAGCTCTTCCACAGTGAGCATGTGATACCTTTATAAAGAAAAAAAAAAAGTAAGAAATATTATTTTTTTAATCCAGGATAAGAACCTTAATTTCCTCAATGTTTTTCTTATCTTGTTTTATTGCCTCTGGCCAGTCTTATCTCTTCTCATGCACACCACACATACTTCTCAACTTTCCCTTTAATTTAGTTACACCTTCACTTTCTATTAAACTCTCCTTTTCCTATCTTTTCTCTTCTCTACATTTCTGTGTCCTGATTCTTTCTGTCCCTTTTAAGAGCTTCAATAAGTCTAGCTCATTGTTCCTCCAGGTGTAATCATTAGAATTATCATTAGAATTATACTTATTATACTTATTTCTGAGTCCTCCCTCAACCAGTGGGTGAATTGGAATTTCTGGTGATACTCAGGCTGTGTGTTTTAAACAAACACTTCAGGTAGTTCTTATGTGTATTAGGGACTGGGAACTTCTGCATTAGCTTTTGACACCACCATTTCCTTTATCTTATCCATTAGCCCTTTCCTGTGTGCCTACCGTAATAAACATAAAACAAATCTCAACACACTTTTCTTTACTTATTTACCCACTGTCCTTGAAGTTGTCAAATTTTCCTCTGCCTTGGTTCTTACTGCTTTTCCATGGTCCATCTTCTTCTTCTTCTTCTTCTTCTTTTTTAATCTATTGTTGCTGTCCCCAAGTTCCATTTTCCCTTTTCACATTAATAAATGTCTTTGGCTTTGATAATTTATTTCTTTGGTTGTCTTTGTTATCTTAAGTCACTCAATAATTTGAAGAGGCAGAAGAACAGAGAGAATGTAACAATTGATTAAGATGAGAAAATCCCAGGGAGGTAACATAGTTTTCAATTTATAAGTTGAAATATCATCACCAAATGACTTGTTACTTCAACTTCCATATGAAGGGTATTAGTTTGCTAAGAGTTATGCTTTATGTATTGAGGTGTGTGTTTGTTTTAAGATTGGAGCTAAATTAAGTTGTTTTATTATTTATAGTATTATTACACTAAACTTTCAGAACAGAAGGCTATTTTGTGATGGAAAGAGCCATGGACAAAAAGTCAGAAGATAAATTTAATTTTTTTTAAGTTCTAAATTGTTTACAGACAAGACATTTAACCTCTCTGGGAATCAGTTTTTCATCTGTAAAATTGGAATTTGCACTACATAGTACAGTCTTGTCTAGCTGGTTACATTTATGGTTCTCATTGAGTTAAGCATAAATAATTGTTAGGTAAGTATTGTTGACTACATAAATCCTAGAAAATACCAAGAAATTGTATCACTTCACTGCCATAAAAATTTTAAGTCAGTAAAAATAAATGTGGGTTTACAAATTAAGCTCTACTTGTATGCTGTCATATCATCTGTTTTCCTAAAACTAGAAATTTTAGTCTTTTTAGAAGACTTCTGATTGAAAGTAGTGTTTTTAAACCTAAAAATAAATGTATTTCTTTATTATTTTTCAGATGATAACAATCACACTGATTGAAAAAAGAAATCAAAACTATATGAAAGTGTATAAAGTAAAAGTCTCTTACTTCTTTCTTGCCCACTAATGATCCTCTTAATTTTATTCCCCAGAGGTCATCATTATTAATATTTTGGGTATATCTTTCCAGACATTTTTCTGTGGATATGTAAATGTAAGCGTAAACTTAAAAACGTGCACACTCAAATAGGATCACACTATGTTATTATTTTCCCCCATTTAACAATAAAACAATATGTATTTGGTTAATTTTTTCATATCACTATAAGTAGATTTTCCCCTCAAGTATTGGAAAAATACCTCTAAGGACTTTTAAACTTGAGAATTAACAATTTTCATTAGAATTAAATATGAAGAAAAAATACATATAGTAATTAACCAACATTACAGTAACTAATAAGTAATTTTAGTGAAATCAAAACATTTGCAAAAGGTAAAACTTGGGGAATTATCAAGTTGTTCTATTCATGTAACAGTTTATTTTCTTGACCTTCACTCTTTAGTTTTAAAACAAACCATTAAAAATTTGAAAGAAAAAACAAATTTCAGGATTTAAGACATAAAAAAAGAATTAGACAAGGAGAAATTAGAAAGTCATTCTGTTATGAAATTATGTACAAAATGCCATCTCTTCAGCTGCCAACCTTTGGTTCCCTACCCTCATGATGGGAGTTGAGAGAGCGCCTGAGGGTTTTGAAGATTCTTCAAGGTGTGTCATATTATGGTTCACATCAATGCACAATATACCTCCCTGGCAAGGACTGAAAGATACAGTTCTTAAATCCCCTGGTGACCCATTTTGCATGGATCACTGACAAGATAGAATGTAATAGCTCCTGTTTTTTTTTTACCAAGGTAAACTTCCCAAAGAAACTACACATCTTTTTATCTAAACAAGAATGTTAATCTAGAAAAAAAGAAAATTAAGTAGATAATTCAAAAGCTCTCATATCTTTTGCTTTATTTTAATACATATAGAGTGAGAAAACAGGTGTTAAAGTATAGTAGTTATTTAATTACAGAGATTGAGCCTAAGAAACTTTCCTCATAACCTACCTTTTCAAATAGATCATTTGAAATTAAAGACTAAATGAGTTGCACAAGAGTCAGAATGTGGAACCTCAGGTTAAACTAATAGATGTTTTGCCTTGGTAGTTCCATTGGTATTATTGGCCAGAATTGAACATTTCTCATTATTTTGCTGTGATCTAAAAAGTCAGTGCTTCTCTAAGCCTAAGAATTATTTCCCTTGTGAACCAGGTCAAGCTCTCAGAAGGACTTACAGGTCTCTGCAATATTTGCCATGTGGCACTGGGTTTTGCAACATCACAGAGTGACAGTGCTGTGTTGTAAATATCATAATGTGATGACAGGACATGGCCATGTTTTTATGTGTTTTTGATCTAGATCCATCTGAAAGCTCCTTTTTTAATGCATTGGCTCCATTTCTATCTACTTAGAGAAAAGGTTAGAAATGGAAAAATGATGTTCTTGTCAGCTTGATTAACACTTCATTTCCTGCCTGGGACAAAGCAAAGAAAGAAAAAAGGAAATAACTTGACCAACTATCTCCATAGAGATATTGGCAAGGGGGTCAGATTTTGTGACCTAGGCTAGTGACGTTGAAGATATATGCCACTTCAACCCAGCAATTCCACTGGAAAACTCAAGTGCATCTGCAGAAAGAGGCATGGGCAACTGTCTGAAATATTGTTCATAGTAGAACAAACTCAAAAGAACATAAATATCCACCAATAGGAGAATGGATAAATAAATAACGAATAGTCATATAGTGGAATACCATATATTAGTTAAAATGGATTAGCAATACATGTATCAGCATAGGTTAATTTCAAACACATAATGTGTGAAAAAAAGCAGGTTGCAGAATGATAAATATACATACATTCATGTAAAGTTTGAAGATATAATATATAGTTTATATAAAAATAATAAAAGTAGTGGGTGGGGAGGGGGACAGAGGGGAGCAAAAAGGGGATGGATGTAATACAACAACAATAAAATTTTAAAAAATAACAAAAGTATAAAGTTCTTAAAAATAATAAACATCAAATTCTGGATAGTGGTTACCTTTGGGGAGAAAGAAGAAAGAAATTAGGAACTGGTATCATTGAGGGGAGCTTCAAAGGTATATATGGTATTTTCTTTCTTTAAAAATCCTGAAACAAGTGTAGAAGTTATTAAGATTTGGCAAAACTGAGTGATGTGTGTAAGGGTGTTTTATAATATACTTTTTCTAAAAAAGAATTATTTTAATGTTGAAAGGGACTTTAGAAATTTTCTAATATTGAATATTTAATGAGCAGCTACTCTGCGATGCTAGATAAACAAAGTCTCCACTCCTAGAGCTTACATTCTATTGGAAAGATGCCAAACCAAAAAAAATGTGTACATATAAAAAAACAGGTATTAATAAGGACCACACAGAGGACTTCATTGCATTTGAATATGAGAAAATTGGGGTGCAGAAAGTTAAGTGATTTTCTCAAGGCACAAGCCACTTCTAGAAACTTGCCTTTCCTCCTTGACATCCCACAAAAATCTATTTTTCCCTGGTCACTCCCTAGCTTAATGTTTTTCTAATTGTTGATGGTGTTAGACACAACACACTAACAATGTGTTCTGTAGCCATCTCTAATTCAAGATATAAGGCAAAATGTACAAATTTATCAAACACTAAAACTTAACCAAATAAACTTTAAATTATTGGAATATTTTGAACATGGTGTTAAATTTACACAACTTGCTTATTAGTTAGGTCAACATTATCTTCATTTCATGGACAAAGAATGAGGTAAACGGGGGAGTAGTAGTGGGATGAAGTAATTGCCCAAGGCACTGTAGGAAATAAGAGTGAAAGGTTCTGGATCAGCATTCCTCCCTCTGATTAATCTAGTGGAAGATTTTGAGTGCCTTTCTTTCTGATCTTGCCTTTCAGGTCACTGTGTCTCACTTCCACACACTCCTGTACAGCAATCCTACACATGTAAAAATATTAAGAAAAGAGCCCATAATCCTAATATCTTATCAGACAAATTGAGTGTTTTTTTCATATTCAAAAAGGAAAATTCATTGGTAAAAATTTTTAATGTAAGTTCTTATGCCTAACTGTGTAAACCCTTCTCTCCAGATGGTTTCAAAGCATGTTCAGGGAAATAATTTCCCAGGCTGCAACTATTCTCTTCAGAGCTTTGAAGACAGATTTCAGGTGAACCTTTACCCACTGCTGGCAAATACAAGGAGCGAAAGAACAGAATAATTAGGGTGACCTAATTTATGTAGATAGTGTTATGGCACCTATTCTATTTATAAAATTTTAGCATTCATAAAGTTTCTATTCAAGTAATTGCCTTCACCTCTGCCTATTTAAATAATTGTTTGGTGTATTATAGCCAAAAGCAATTGTTTCAGCTTATTTTTTCCTATTTTCATTTTTAAAAATGTCACCTGTAGAAATAAAGCCTTTGTGGGGAAAATATTTTGAGTGGAATTTAAATGTTTGATATCAGAAGGTAATATGGCCTAATCCTATTTATTGATACCTAGAAGTCTATCAATAAACTTTACCTCTGCACACTGTATACTTTCCTAAAAACCTGGTTATAGGTTTATGCTGTGAGTGAGCAATATTGACTGGTGCAGGGACTCTCCAGAATTACTTATCTTTATTTTCCAATGAATTCTTTCTTCCCTTGGCTGATGTGTGAAGCTAGGCTTCTAAGGACTTCTTTGGTGTACTTATTAAGAACATCTGTAAAGAGCATCAGAATGAAGTGTTGAATTTCACCCATTTGGATTTCATTAAAGTGTCTATAGTTGTCAAGCATTTAGAAAGTCAAGACACTTAAGAGTTTGGGTTTGACCCAAAGGAAATTGGTCCTCATTTTAAGGCTAAACAGGAGGGCTAACTGAGCCAAAGTTTTTTAGGGAGATATTAAAAAAAAAATCATTCCTTTTTGATACATGCCCCTAAAGAATGAAAGCTTAAACAGTCATGCTTTCTAATGGTAAATTTTCCATCTTGCAAAAGCAAAGTATGGGTTTATTGTGGAGGTTCTTAACCCAGAGTTCATGGACTCCTAGTGGGTCCATAGGCAGACCTCAAGAGTCCATAAACTGTGAAATTATAAGCAAAATTTCATGTGCATATAAATGCATGTATTTTTTTGGGGGGAAGAGGATGCAATAGCTTTCATTAAATTTTCAGAAATATCTGTAATTCAAAAAAAGGACAAGAAATGTTGGTTTATTTTCTTACGTATTTAGGTATTTAAAATTTTTCCAAGTACCTGAATGAGCAGTTTTTAATTTCTCTTCTTACTAAGAGTACATAATGTGCATAATGCTTGAAATACTAATAAGGCAAACTAATTATTAGATATTAATTAATGACCAGAATTTTGGTAATTTGTGACATCACAATTATGACTAAATTCACCTACGTGTACAATCTAAACACGTTCTTCATTTTATAAAGAACACAGTAAATCCTTATGTGAAAAATCCAGTGGATATTTTTAAATTTTGCAACATAAGGAATACCAAATAATTGGTCATTATTACACTAATTCCACCTACAATTATATTTGGGACAGTTGGTAAAATTTAAGAGATTATATTTTAAGTTCAAATACAATACATTGTTTCTTTTCTGCATGTGATTTCCAAAAACTGTTGTATTAACTGGATCTTGTTTGGCTTTAAAAAATAAATTATTATACTGCCTCGGCTGGTGTGGCTCACTGGGTTGAGCATCAGCCTGAGAACCAAAGGGTCACCAGTTCAATTCCCAGTCAGGGCATATGTCTGGGTTGCAGGCCAGGTTCTCAGGTGGGGGTGTGTAAGAAGCAACCACACATTGATATTTCTCTCCCTCTTAAAAAAAAAAAAAAAAAAAAAAAAAGATTATTTAGTATACATTGAACTAACAACTGTTTTTTAGGGTAGTTTTGTTGGTAAGTCATCCACTTTCAACTGGAATCAAACACACAGACTTCAGAAACACAGCATGAATCTTTGATTAATAAGCTACCTGCCACTTGTCTTTGTTTTATATTACAAAACTATATGTATATATATAACTTATCTTTTCCCTTGAGTTAAACTTTAGACATTAGTCTATTTTGATTTATCTTTGCTCATTACGTAGCAAGCATCTTTGGCCACCTTTTGGAATTACCTATCCTCTCAGGCAGTTCTTTACTTATTATACATATGTGAACCTGGCTTGTTTCCAAGTTAACTTGGCTAGTCTCTTAACCTTTCCCATCCTCTCTCAAAAGTTTGATCAGCCTTCCTAATATTGACCAAACTAAATTTAGTTTGCAGGTTTCACACTCTCTTGTCCCTCTGTACCCCTTTAATATAGAATGCTGTATATCATTAACCTTTCTTATATTATTTTATATAGAAGTACATATATCTTTGCAGAGAAATGTTTTCAAGTTTTAAGGGTAGATATCCATAAGAGGGATTACTAGGTCATATGGTAACTTTATTTTTAATTTTTTGAGGAACCGCCATGCTGTTTTCCACAGTGGCCTTACCAGTTTACATTCCCACCAGCAGCGAATGAAGGTTCCTTCTTCTCCACAACCTCTCCAACACTTGTTACTACTTTTCTTGTTGATAAAAGCCATTCGCACAGGTGAGAGGTGGATCTCATAATAGTTTTAATTTGCATATTAAATAGCATTTGAAAAATGATTTTGTAGAGTAATATCATGATTCCCATGCAAGTTTCTTCAAATTATGGTGACCTCACAATTCTGGTGGCCAAAAGACTATTCCAACATAATTCTTCCTTTTGGAGACAGAGAGAAACTTATTTATTTTGTAAACTGTGCAATAGTGACTGTGTAGTTCTTCGTGTTTTTATTGCTTACAAGGTATTTCACCCCCTCTATCAACCTCTATCAGGTTTTCAGAACTAATGAAGAAGAAAACTATTTATCAAAGAAGGTGAGACCCAGAACTGATGGGATATTGGTTTGCCAGGCAGAACAGCTAGCATATTTTCAAAGTCATGATCTTCATTATGTTTCAAGAAAAATAATGGCTTTGGATTGGAAGGAACTTGAGAAATGTCTTTGTGCATCACTTACATAACATTGCTAACAGAAGGAGCACTCACTACTTTGTAAAGCCTCAGGTTCCATTGTTAGAAAACTCTGAATGTTAGATAAGTCTTAGGTTCACACCAAACCCCACCTTGTTGCCCCTTCCAGTGATTGGTCCCAGTCCTGCCTGGTCCTTTTCCTAAGCTATAAGCTTGAGGGTAGGGATCGGGGAGAATTCTCGTATATAAAAATATAAGTTGTTTGAGTTGAACTTTGTAAAATGTTTAGAACTGTTTACAGAATGTTGCCACCACACCATCAGGTCCTCAGGAAAATATGTTGCTTTTTCTTTTCTTAGGTTGTAGACTTGTAAGTTTTCAACTCTCATTCAAATATGCCAGCGATTTTAGCACATTTTCAGTCTTCCTGGAAGATCTGCCAATAATGACTAATGAATCAATGTTAGTACACCTCATGGGAGGAGAAAGAAGGAATTAAAAGCTCCATAGTTTTATTTCCTGCTCTGGTGGTATGGTAGGAAGGAAGATTAACTGGTTAGAGATAAAGCCTTACTGAGTATGAATTTTTAAAATCTGTAGCCCAGATTAACTGAATGATCCCAGTGTTGAGCACACAGGTTGTCAAGATGACTTGTTTCACACCAATTTGCCTAATAACTAATCTGTTTGCTACCTCCTCCACATTTAATGAGACATTTCCATTGTCCTCCTCTTGCAAGTTCTAACATGCTATATTCCTATCTTGATTTAAAAGGTCCTGAATCGCATGATAGTGTCTCAAGCTGCCAAAGGCCATAGTTTCTTCGTTTTTTAAAAAATGGAGGTGGGGCATTATTATAGATCAGACAGCAGGATTTTTACAGTCTACACCTGGCTGATCCAGGTTTGGCTTTCCCTCATCTATTTATTCATCCAAATAATAACTTCAAAAAAGGTAAGGGGAAAAAAAAAAAAAAGAGTCACCCTGGTACCAAGCCTGAGATAATGTGCATCAGCTTTGATCACATGCTCTGAGGCTTGGGAAAATGAATTATTGTAAACCGGGTGTCATCCTCAGTTCTTCCCTGGAAACACTTTTCTTAAATGTTGCTTTTGATCATATTTTTTAAGATGTAATTAAATGTTCCTTTTCCCTAGTCATGTTTTCTCTCTTGAGCTAAAACCTTATGGAAACAATCCAATGGAATTATACAGCTATGGTTCCACTCACAGGAGCTCTTGGTAATGATTAAGGTTGCCTGGACAAAGAATATGGAATAGGTGTTTGCCTAGTGGGTGTGTCGATGGGGGCTGTCCTTTTTATTTTTCTATAACTTGAGGTCCTATGAGGAACCCTAAGGCTAATCTGCAACCAAGAAATTCCTCCGATTGAATTTATATTTCTTCTAACACTTCTCATTCATTTGATAGCCATTCAACAACTATTTGAGTATCAGCATATGTTAATCTAGAGTAAGAGACAAAGAAAGAAAAAACGTGAATTAAAAAATAAATATGTTGCTCTGGTTGGATAGCTCAGTTGTTTAAAGTGTTGTCCCCAATATGCCAAGGTTGTGGGTTTGATCCCCGGCCAGAGCACCTACAGAAATCAACCAATGAATGCATAAATAAGCAGAACCACAAATCAATGTTTTCCCTCTCTCCCTTCCTCGCTCTCTCTAAAGTCAATAAAAAGAATAAGTATATTATTATCAAGGTATGTGTTGGCTTCTATGACAGCATGTAGAAGGTCCCCTTGTCAGCAAGAGAGGAAGACTCACTGCAGGAGGCAAATTTCAGTGGTAATGATTTCAGTGATGAGAGAGCTTTGAAATGACTTCCTCCAATAGAAGCTAGCCCAGTAATAATCAGATAGTAATAGCAAAGATCACTTATCTGTAAAGCATAATCATGACAAAAGTCTTTTTAGACTCTGAGACAAAAGGATTTTGTAGTCAATACATCTGAAACTTTCCAATGCATGTTAACAGTTAACGTGTCTGAGAAGCACAGTAGTAAAGAGACTGATTAACAAAGTACAACTTGATATTTTCCATACCACCCTGACCAAAGCTTTCCTCTTTTGGGGGGTTTGGGGAGACCCATTGCCTTCCTGACAGATTCCATGAAAAAATTTAAACTAAAGAGGATAATTTCCTATGAAAAACGGATGCTGTGGGTCAGTGAAATACATTTCAGCTTTTCTAAGTTTCACAGTTAACTATTACCATAACAATGATTAACAAGGATGGCTTTTAGAATGGGCAAACTGGGCTACAGACTTGGACTCTATTGCTTTCTGAAGCTGTCTGTCTAGCCCTGAAGAGTTCTGCATAGGATCCTCACCTTACAGGTAAACAGACTGGAGCCCTTGGGCAGAATATGTCTCTACATTCCTTGAAACAAGTGTGAAGACACAAATAAAAGAACTGCCATTATGAATTGTACTAAAGCCATGATCAAAAGTCTCTATACTTTGAAATACCTAACCATATTACAGGATTAAAAACACATGAGTAAGCATTAACCAATAATTTATTCATTTCTCTATCAGCTACATCTTTTAATTTTGAACACATAAATGTGTGGTTCTTTTTCAGTTATAGTGACAAAAATCTTTCTCTTTTTTTTCAGTCTGGTAGGTACCTTTAGCTCAACCTTGTGCTAGGACTGGAGAGTCAGTTTCTGGCTTTACCCAAACTCACTTTTCAGAGTGGCATTTGTGTAGAGGAAGACCTAAGGGTCATGAAAAATTAAGAGTTCATACAAGAAGTCTCATCTTTTTCTAGGAATAATGAAGAGTGTGTAACCCCTATCTGAGTGTTGGGCTTATTTTGTAGTGTTCCAATAAGGCTCTCCTGTTGAGGCCATAGTGTAAGACCACACTTGGCTGTCTCTGAAGAAAGTTGGTATCTCCTCTATCAATAATCTGGAAGGGGCAATTCCTCAGAGGGATTAACAGGATCTTGGAAGATGAGTCCTGGATTTGAGGGAGAACTCCTGATTCCTTGTGGGATCACCTTTTGAAGGACTTTAAAGTATATAGACTGAGGATGCTCCCTTAGGATATTAGAAAGATCTCTTCTCCAGGTTCTAGGCAGAAAGGTGGTACCCCCGTAGATGATCCTAAAATAAAGTGATACACTTTCAGATTATCTAGATGCATGTTGCTCTTTAGGTTCATTACTATTTGGTTATGTCCAAGTCTTCAGTAAAGGCTTATTATAGTACTTTGGCTTTTAGCACAGGTGTTAACTGTGCAATAAGAACTTCAGGAGAAAATACATGTTTGGGCCAAAGAGCTAAAGAACACACAGTGACCACTCAAGTCAAAATAGTGATATGTGGGTATGGTTATTAATAAGAGTAATAACTCTCAGGTGTTGCATGCTCATTGTGCCAGGCAGTTTACATATGCTACCTCATCTAATTTTTACACCAATCCTCAGAGGCAGGTTCTATTTAGTCCTCTTTTGTGGATGTAGAAATTGAGACTTGGAGAGGTAAGATCTCAATCTAGGTTTCACCTGACTCGAGCTGAACATAGTCAAGTTACTTATTAGAACTTGAACATGTCTTCTAGGATTGCTGTAAGTATTTAAGGAAATAATGTATATAAAGATCTAAGCCATTGACTAGAAGATAATAGGTATTCTCAAAATGATGCTTAGACTTAAACTTTTCTTCTATCTTTCTGGCCATTTCTTCTTAATACCCTTCAAGGCTACTCTCTTCCTCTACTGGCCAGTTAAATTGATGTTTCCTAATTAAAAAAAAAAAAAAACTTTCCTTGAGTGATTCATCAAACCAAGGTCTTCAACTACTATTTTTATGCTGGCAATTTTTGAATCTTTTTCTTCAGTGCAGGTCACTGATGAACTTCAGACCCAGATATCTATTCATCTGACATCTCCACTTGGAGGTCTCACAGACACACTAACCTCAACATGCCCCAACTGAATGCATCAACTTTCTGTTCCAGTTCTGGCTTCTCTCTCTGTAAGTGGCATCATCAAATGTCCAGATACTTAATCTAGAAGCCTGGGAAATTTTCTCTGCTCCTCATTCTCACTCATCTGTCACATTCAATTAGTCATCAGGTTCTCTCAAATCTCCTTTCTTATTATCTCTTGTATCAGTCCCTCCCTTTCTCCCTCTCCTCCCTCAATATCATTACTACAGACACTATCATTGCCTAAATTCAGACTCTCATCACTTCTATCTGTAATTACTGCAATAGTCTCCTAACTGGTTTCCCTACAATCTATACAACCCTCCTATGTGTCCTCAATGTTACTGTTAAATTATCTTTCTAAAAAGCAAATTGTATCATTCATTTCCTACTTAAAATGTTTTAAGAGCTTCCTGTAGTTTTCAGGATGAAATTCAAATTCAGTATACAAGGCCCTTCAAAGTATAGCCTCTTCCTGCTTCTTTAGCTTTATTGCTTTTTTATTTTTACCATTTTTCTGCTTTAAGGGATTACTTGAATTTTTCTGAAGTATGACTTGAACTTCTTAAATTGTTTGTTATGATGGAATAAGCCATTAAGATCCAGAGTATTCCATTTGGCAGCCTAGAGAGATGAGATAGAGTGATTGGGACCTACCAAGCCAATACATACCTTGACCTCTACAAACTTGAACTTCATTGACTTCATTGCTTCTTTGTAAACCTGAGCCAGAGTCTGGGCTCCAAAGCACTCGCTGCTAGGTTTTATTTTCACTGGGGAAATGGGAAACACTTTTTAAAATTACATTAATTGATCTTTCTCTATTTTTTCCAGACTTCTCTGAATGCCTTTCCCTTGTTTTAATTTTTAAACTGTTTCTCCTCTCCACCTCTGAATGTCATAGAAATTAAAAGGGTTGAAAAGAAGAAAAGCAAAAGCAACTAATATAAAAGCTAATTGAAGTTTTTTAGAAACCTCTGTGGGGGACGGTCTCTGAGTTGGAAAGGGAAGACCATAGGAATTATGCAATTTACCCAACAACTTTATTCAGTGCACGATGAAGGAACCGACGGTGGGATTTAGTGACTTGCCTCTGGCCACTTAAACAACTGAGGGCAAGAGTTGTATTATAGCCCTGAGACACCCAGGTTGCAGTCTTGGCAATTTCTTTTTCCCTTGAAGACTGTGTACTTGTGCCCATAGCAATATATTTTTGATTATATAAACCCAGGTAATCAGTTAAAATATATTTATTGCATGTATATGCTATATTTATATAGTTTCTAAAGAGCATGTAAGTTTAACACACTAACAGAGGAAGAAGCCATACGGTCAACGCGGGGCTCAGACGTGGCCCTGGGAGAGTAATAAAACTTGCTGAGGGACTTCAGTCTTGGGTTTACCATGACGAGCCTCTGCTGCACAGAGCCGCTGTTCCTCTCGGGCCTTGCTCCAAACGACGAAATGAACTGACGTGTAGAGAGAAAGCCAGGGCTGCGTCTGTCTGTGGGGGCAGCAGAGCAGTCTGTGTAACCTGGAGGCTCGCCTTCCCCGTTCCTGGTTTGAGACACCTGCCAGGAGTTGGTCTGCGGAGAGCTGGGTTGGCCCCACTGTCCTGAGCAGCTTTCAGCTTCTGGTGCGGGTGCAACACAGGGCTCTGGACGCTCTTCTCCTTGGGAAGGACCCACTTACGCTGCACGCCCTGTTCTGGGGTGGGACATTACAAGCCTGGTCCCCGGTCCCCGGTCCCTGGTCCCCAAGCTTTGACGGCTCTTGCGTCCCTTAGACAAGAGGGCCCCAACCCCGTCTTTGAATCTGGATGGCACCCAGATCGGAGAGCGAAAGAACGGAAGGTCGTGTCACGCAAGCAATGCAGAAACTCTCCTGTTTCACCGATGGCCAACGGAGGACCTTCGGCTTGACCAAAGGAGGCAAACGCCTGCGTGTGGAGATACATTTCCTTTCTGTTGACAATTCTTTTCGATATTTATGCAGCACCCCTATATACCAGGAACAGGGGTGGGGGTTGGGAACAGGTAGCAGTGGGAGGGACGAGTGGGGGGAACAGGGCGTGGTGGTGGGGAAGGACACTGCGAAGAGCTTCTAGGCGGGGCGGGGAGAGGTAGGCGGGAATAAGAAGGGCTGGAAGAGACCTAGTTTGGGGCTAGCAGACCTCTCCTTATCATCCTCTTCCACTAGAAATATCTCGTAAGTCCCCCATTACGCTCCCAGGAAACCTCCCAGGCTGGCCAGGTGCCCCTGGCACCGCTACACCGGGCTTAAGGCCTCTTAACACAGCCGCGCGCACCTCCCGCCCTACAGCCCTCGCCAAGTTGGGGTCCAAAGGCCTCCCACTGCCAGGACAGGCGGCCCTCCTCCACCGCCTTCCTACGGTGGGGACCTGGCGGCCAGGTCCTCTCCGGCACTCAGCACGGCAGCCGGCGAAGGAAGACCCTGCAGTGCCGTTGGGCAGCGGCTCCAGACGCGGAGAAGCGCTGGAGCCCTGCCGACCTGCGGGTGCGAGTGCGGGCCCAGGAGCTGGTTTCTCCTCTGTTGACCCGCGTCTTTGAGCTCCTTCTCTTGTTTATTCATTGATGAGCGCATTGGGGGATTCAAGATTGAACAAGACCTCAGTGCCCCGGAGGAGGCTGTGGGAAGGTAGAGGAGGTATGATCTGGACTGGGCTCCAGGCCCATGTGCCAAGTGGAGTGAGGGGCTGGGCCAGGACAGTGTCGCTCAGCTCGGTCCTCCCTTGGGGCCAGGAGCCACACCTGCAGGAGGGAAAGTGCGGTGAGGTCTGCAAGGTCACTGAGCTGGTGAGAGCGCCTGGCCAGCTGCAGACCACCGGCACTGGCGCTGGCGGCCAGCCCAGCAAGCGCCCTTGGGGAGGCCCTCGTACATGGTGTGGATCTGGCCAGAGCAAGCTGCTTAACGTTGGTGGGCGCCGTTGATGCCACGTCACCCCACTACATCCTGCAGCCCTGCGCTGGACGGAGCAGAGGCCTGTCCCGGAAACTGCGGCACAGACGGCTGTTTGGGACCCCTGCTCCTTCTGCAGGTGGGAACTGGCCACGCGGCCAGTCGTCGGGTCTGGCTCGTGGCCTCGGGATGCTGGCGCCTAGGTAGCTGGTGCTTTCCACTTTCGATCGGGGCGGAGCGCATCCTGCTGCCCCGGGGGGGCGGGGAGGGGGGCAGCGTCCAGTCTGCAGCAGTCAGGGCTTCTCTGCGCTTTCTGCACCCGCCTGGAGCGCCGGCCCTCGGGACCAGCAGGAGGCGCTCTGCGGACGAATTAAAAGATTTTAGCGACGGTGTTTTTCATCCTAGGACAGCGCTCTTTTAGTTGAGTGACCAGATTCAGACCTTCCCCTTTACCTCTTCCCTCTCTTCCTTAAAAAGGAAGTGTGCGTGTACTGAGGTAGAGGATGAAATGTCGGCAAACGTGGTTGCAAAGTGGAACGTCTTAATTCAGGCTTGCTGCCTCTTAGGAAGATTTAAGGCAGAAATTTTAACTTTTGACTGTCTATGAAGAGCTCACCTATCACGGCCACTTGTTAAAGATCCTAAAGATCTAACAGTTTTACAAGGCATGCTCATTCATAGAGGTTGGTTCAAATTCTTCTATTGAAGTAAAGGTTTATACAAGACCTTTTGCTTATTGCATTCTTCTGGAAGATCACATAGTAACAAGAACAAGGAAAGTAATTTCAATATAATTGTAAAAACATTGTGATGGCTTTTACTGAACTGGAAAAATACTATTATTTGCAAATATGTGATGGATAGTGAATCGCTAGTGAATCTGCTGGAACTGAAGCAATTATGGAAAAATAAAATGTATTATTGCATTTATTGCCATAGGTAAGTGTAGGACCAAATCATACTGATAAGTAATCTGAAAATTCTGATCAGCACTACAGGGAACCTCTAAATCCATCGACTGTGTGGCCACTTTTACATTCCCGAGTTCTGCGTTAATGTGGGGCTATGAAGGGACCAAATGGCTGTACCCTCACTTTGTATTCTCAGGCCCAAAGATATCTACCTTCTGGTGGAAGGTGACACACCTAGGCTTTGGTTTTCAGAGGTGATTGATGCCATTTTGGAAATTATTCAGCAGTAAGTATAAATGCAACATGTTAAAATGTATGGCATATGAAGAGACATTTTATTCTGTTAATGATTAGTCTAATTATGGAAGAAGTCATTTGCAAACAAAGCATAAAGAAAAGACTATCATTTGTTTCATGGTAGTGTATTTTGGAAGTGATGCTGTATTAGCTGACAAGTCATTATTTCAGGAGCTCAGAATATTAAACTTAATATCTGCAGCTTTGGGGACAAGAGTTTATGGTTTATACAGATGCCAGTTGTCCCAGGGTAGACTGGCCTTCACAGCTTTGGTCAAACATAGTGCTTCAACCCTGATGTACAAGTTTCTGATAATGTGATTCTACTTCTTTGAACAGGTTAACCCCAAA
>PVIW01001850.1:0-145549 GCA_004026585.1 Noctilio leporinus
CACTGGCCTGCGAACCCAGAGGTCGCTGGTTCGATTCCCCAGCCAGGGCACATAACCAGGTTGCAAGCCAGGTCTCCAGCCAGGTCTGTAGCTGGAGGCAGGTGAAAGGCAACCATACATTGATGTTTCCCTCCCTCTCTGCCTCTCTCCCTTCCCCTCTTCTGGAAATAATAAAACCTTTAATAAATAGATAAATAAAAAAAAAAAAAAGAGAGAAGACTCAAATTACTGAAATCAGGAGTAAAAAAAAAGGGGCTGGCACTACCAACCTTACAGAAATAAAAAAGATTATAAGAAAACACTTTAACAAATTAAACTAGATGAAATGGATAAATTCCTAGAAAGACATAAACTATTAAAACTGGCTCTAAAAGAAAGAGTAACCTGAATAGACCTATGATAAGTAGAAACAGACTTCATGCTCAAAAACCTTTGAAAAAACAACAACACAAAACCCCAGGTCCAAATGGCTTCACAGGTGAACTCTAATAAACACTTAAAGAAGTAATACTAATCTTTCACAAGCTCTTTCAAAAAACAGAAGAGAAAGGAACACTTCCTAACTCATTCTACGAGGCTAAAATCATTCTGATGTCAAAGCCAGGCAAATATACCACAAGAAAATTATAGGCTGATTATTTTTTAAGAATATAGACAAACACAAAAATCCTCGACAAAATACTAGCACAACAAATCTAGCAACATATGGAAAGATTTATGCACCAGCCCTGGCCAGATAGCTCTACTGCGTTAGTTTAGAGAGTTAAACCAATATGCCAATATTAAGGGTTCGATCCCTGGTCAGGGCACATCAACAATCAACCAATGAATGCATAAATAAGTGGAACAACAAACCTTTCACTTTCTCTCCCTCTCTCTCTTAATCAATCAATCAATCAATAAAACTTTTTTAAAAATAAAGAATTATATACCATAGCCAAGCAGAATTTATCTCCAACAGTGGTCCAAAAAATGTCAAAAAAACAACCTGGCTGGTGTGGCTCAGCGGACTGACTGCCAGCTATGAACCAAAAGGTCATCAGTTTGGCTCCCAATCAGGGCACATGCCTGGGTTACAGGCCAGGTCCCCAAGTGGGGGTGTGTGAGAGGCAACGAATCAAGGTTTCTCCCCTTCTTCCTCTTTCTCCCTTCCCCCTCTCTAAAAATAAATAACATCCTTTTTTTTTTTTTTAAGTAAAAAATCAACACAATACATATTAACAGAGTAAATGACAAAGCTATAATCACAATAATTGTTTATCAATAGATGCAGTAAAAGCACTTGACAACATCCAACATCCTTCCAAGATTAAAAAAAAAAAAAAAAAAAAAAAACACTCAAGAAACTAGGGAATAGAAAGAAAATTCTAGCCCTGGCTGGTGTGGCTCAGTGGATTGAGTACCAGCCTGTGAACCCAAGGGTCCTTGGTTAATTCCCAGTCAGGGCACATAGCCAGGTTGCAAGACAGGTCTTCAGCCAAGTCCCTGGCTGGAGGCAGGTGAAAGGCAGTCAGTCGTACACTGATGTTTCTCTCCCTTTCTTCCTCCCTCCCTTCCCATCTCCCCAAAAATAATGAATAAAATCTTTTAATAAATAAATAAAGAGGAAATCCCTCAACCTGATAAAGGGTGTCTATATAAAAACCATGAGTCGCGGGAAAAAAATTAAAAAAAAAACACAAAACATAGCTACCATACTTCTGGTGAAAACATTGAAAGCTTTCCCTCTACAATCAGAGGACAAGACAAGGATGTGCACTCTCATTGCTATTCAACATTGTACTGGATGTTTTAGCCAGGGCAATTAGGTAAGAAAACAGCATCCAAAGGAAGGAAGAAAACTAATCACAGATAACATGATCATTTCTATAGAAAATGATTAGGAATTAGGAATCTATCCCCCCAAAATTACTACAGGTAATAAAAAGTTCAGCAATGTTGCAGAATGCAAGATCAGTATACAAAAATCAGTTATATTATTGTACAGTAGCAATTAATTTGAAAATGGAACTAAGGACACAATTCCATTTACAGCATCAAAAAGAATAAAATATTTGTGAATAAGTTTAACAAAAGAAGCACAAACTTTTACTCTAAAAGCCAAAAAAACAATGTTGAAAGAAATTAAAGACAAATAAAAAAGCACCTTGCATTCATAGATTAGAAGAAGTAATATTAAGGTGGCAATATCTACCAAATTCAAGGCAGCCCCTATCAAAATCCCAAAAACTTTAATTTTTTTAACAGTGATTGATAAGCTGATCCTAAAATTCATGTGGCAATGCGAGGGACCAAGAATACCCAAAACAAATTTAAAAAGAACAAAGTTGGAGAAATCACTCTTCCCAATTTCAAAACTTCAATTATAAAGTATATTAATAAAGACTATGTGGTACAGGCATTAGAGTAGACATAAAGACCAATGGAATATATTGAGAAGCCAGAAATACACTCTTGTATTTATTGGCAACTAATTGTCATCCAACGGTACGTGGCCATTCAATGAGGAAAGGATAGTTTTTTCAACAAAGGGTGCTGATACAACAACAATAAAATTAAAACAAACAAACAAACAAACAAAAAAAAAGGGTGCTGGGACCACTGGATAGACACATGCAAAAGAATGAAGTTGGACTACTACCTTTTATACCACATATAAAAATGAACTAAAATAAATAAAATTAAAATAAACTCAAAATGAATCAGAGACCTAAATGTAAAAGCTAAAACAAAACATTTAAAAGAAAACATGATGTAGGAGTAAATCATCATGACCTTCATGGACTGGCAATGGTTTCTTGGATATGACACCAAACACCAAAGTGGCAAAAGAAAAAATAGATAAATGGGACTTCATCAAAATTTCAAACTTTTCTGCTTCAAAGGACACCACATTTTCACAACACAATGGGGGAAAATACAGTCATGCCCTGCTTAACAACAGAGAAGTGCATCATTAGGCAAGGTTGTCATTGTGCAAAGCGCACTGACACAGACCTAAATGGCAGAGCCTACTTCTCCGAGTTTCTACAGCCCATTACTGTACAAAAGCAACACATGATTAAATCAAGCAGAGAAGAAATGATGCAATCAAGTACACAGCAGCCCTGGCCAGGTGGTTTGGTTGTTTGGCGTGCTGTCCCATGCACCAAAGGTTTCAGGCTCAATCCCCAGTTGGGTGTGTAACCAATTGATGTTTGTCTCCCTCTCTCTCTCTCTGCCCTTTTCCCTCTCTCTAAATTCATTAGGCATATCTCCAGGTGAGGAGTATAAATAAAATTAAATTTATATGTAAAAGCAAAGAAACTTGACTGGGCAAAAGAATTTTGGAAAATGTAAACAAAGAAGACTCAACTGGCCTGATTCAAGAAACATGGTTTTGGCCAAAGGGCAGGTATGTGGAATGGACCCCCATACATATGGCAAATTGATTTCTGACAAAGGCAACTCAACGGAGAAAGGATGGTCTTTTCAATAAACAGTAGTGGAACAACTGGACATTCATAAGTCATACAAAAATTAACTCAACCAAGAACCTAGTCTGAAAGAACCATGGACATGGACAACAGGTGGAATTGACTTTGGGGGGAATGGGTGGGTGGGGAAGAGGACAGAGGGGAGCAAAAGGGGGATGGATGTAATACAACAACAATAAAAGTAAATTTAAAAAAATTAACTCAAAATGTATCCCACTTTGCCCTGGCCAATGTGGCTCAGTTGGTTAGAACATGTGCCATAGACCAAAAGGTCAGGGTGCATACAAGAGGCAAACAGTAGACATTTCTCTCTCTCCCCTTCCTCTCGCTAAAAGCAATGGAAAAATGTCCTTGGTGCTCTGGCTGGTGTGGCTCAGTGAACTGAGCTCTGGTCTGTGAAGTGGAAGGTCACAGGTTTGATTCTTGGTCAGGGCACATGCCTGGGTTGTAGGCCAGGTCCCAAGTTGGGGCTATATGAGAGGCAACTGATCAATCTCACACACGTTTCTCTCCCCGCCCCCCCTTTCTCCTTCCCTTCCCCTCTCTCTAAAAATAAGTAAATAAAAATCTTTTAAAAATGCCCTTGGGTTAGGATTTTAAAAAATACATGCGCAAGCATGAGTGCGCACACACACGTATGTATACACACATGTATACAGTATGTATGTATATCCCAACTTATGAACCACAGAGAAACCTTCACATAATTGTTTACATCAGCATTATTCATAATCACCAAAATGGGGGACAACCTGATGTCCTTCAGTGGGTAAATGGTTCAACAGGTGGTGGTCCAGTCATACCATAAACCATTCCTCAGCAATAAAAAGGATCGCACTGATGTCTAGGTGGCTCTCAAATACATCATGCAGAGGGAAGCAAGTCAGACTCAAAAGGCTGCATGAACCCTTTTATATGGCATTCTGAAAAAGGCAAAACCACTGGGTGGAGGGACCACCAGCAGGAGCCAGGTATGGAGGGTGGAGGAGGGGAGACTACAAAAGGGCACAGGCATTTGGTGGGGGGGAGGAGTGACAGAAGTGTTCTGTGTTGATTACAGTCATTACACAACTTTTTGCACTTCTTAAAATTCTTAGAACTGTACGGTAAAAATGGTTGGTGGTTTACTATGAAATTATACCTCAAGGGAGAAAAAAACAAATGAGCAAGCACTCAATGTGCTAATACACTAAAATCTCCAAGAAATACTGTTAAGAACAATCTCACTGTTCAGAACAGGGTGTAAAGCTGTGTAAGGGGGAGGAGAGAATAAATACACATTCATATTTGCTTCTGTTCGCCTTGAGAAACTGGGAAGATGCACAGGAGACTGGAAAGAGTGGTTAACTATGGAGATGCTGGCCATAGGAGCAGGCAGGCAGGAAGGCCTCTCTCCATCCTTTATGATGGTTTTGAACTTGAGGCTATTGGACATATTCAAACAATTATAGACCCCTCGGTGCTTCAGAAGAACAGAATATAAAAAGGAGGAAAAAAGTACTTTGCAGTGGAGAAAGTTGACAGACACAACCTTAACCAAGAGATCAAGGTCAACATCACCAGTGATAAGTCTTGCTGATATCCTGGATAGCTGATAGGATGTGGAGAGAGGGGCACCTCTCCTCTGTCATCTTCATCCCCAAAACCCGAAGCCCTAGCATCATCATGAGAAAATACAAGATAAACCCAAATTGATGGACATCCTATAAAATACCAAGGTGATGGAAAACAAGAAAAGACTGGTGCTGTCACAAACAAGCTGAGACTAAGATGTAAGAACAAAATGCAACATGAGATCCTAGATGAGGCCCTAAGACAGAAAAAGGACATGGGGGAAAACCTGGGGATTATGAATAGTCTGGCATTTTGTTAATAATAGTAATATATACTAAGGTTAACTTTTAGCTGTGAGAGATGTACCATATTAAGGTAAGACATTAATGTTAGGGAAAGATGGGTGAAAGATATATGATAACTCTTTGTAGGTTTGGAATGTTTTTGTAAATAGAAAGCTTATTTATTTTTCATAAACATAAAATTATTGCCAAATTAAAACTTTATTAAAAACAAAACAGGCTGGTGTGGCTCGGTAGATTGAGCCCTGGCCTGAGAACCAAAGGGTCGCCAGTTTGATTCCCAGTCAGTGCATGAGCCTGGGTTGCAGGCCAGGTTGCCAGTTAGCGAATGCCCAAGGCAACCACACATTGATGTTTCTCTCCCTCTTTCTCTCTTCCTTCCTCCCTCTCTAAAAGTAAATAAAATCTTTTTAAAAAATAATAAAAGGATAAAAACCCTCACACCACTAAATAGCAGGTATTTGGCATGAGGTGCTCACATTCTGGCAAAACTTCAGACTATCAAAGGTGAACTTACGGTGGCATTGACAGGGGGGACAGAGGACATTTACACATAGAAATATAGAAAAAGGACCTGACAAGGACAACACACTGATGGAGGTGGTTCCCATGCAAAGGGCAACAGAGAACTCCACCTTACTGTGTGCATGTCCTAAAGGGGTGAATTTTATTTTATAATGAACACTCATAATTATTGTAATTTAAAAAGAGATAAGTTGCCCTGGCTGGTACCACCAGCCTGCGAACCCATAGGTCGCTGGTTCGATTCCCTGCCAGGCACATAATCAGGTTGCACGCCAGGTTCCCAGCCAGGTCTGTAGCTGGAGATAAGTGAAAGGCAACTATACATTGATGTCTCTCTCCCTCTCTGCCTCTCTCCCTACCCTTCTCTCTGAAAATAATAAAGTCTTTAAAAAAATAAAAATTAAAATTAAAAGAGATGAGTTGAAAAATCAAGACAGCAGTTATTCTTCTCCTAGTGCTGGGTGTGTATTCTAGGTAGGGCCTCCCCACCTCAAAAAGCAGCCTACCCTAGGCTCCCTGTGACCTGTGCCAGGTGATACATGGAGAAATGCCACCAGGGCAGACAACGTAGAAGCCACGCCAACCCAAACCACAGGAAGGCTCCCTCCAGCTGAGTACGTGGCTCCAGGCCTCAGGTCACAGGCGCTGATCTTGATTTCTAGATCGCCGGCACTCCAGCGCCCTGCCAGGGAAAAATAACAACTTCTCAAACCCTAGCTCCCCAGCTGCTGCACCAGCTGGGCACCTCCTGGGTGAGGAGACTGTGAACCCTCACAGACACTGCCCATCAGCGCCAAAGACAAAGGTCCCATGGCCTGGGACAGACAGGGCTGTGTCCCTGAGCCACAAGGGGGGTTGGCTGTGCCGTGCCAGGGCGTATGACCCAGAAGGCGGGTATATCCCCAGCTGGGACTGTTCCTGCCTGCTCCACTTGCCTGCTAGCCTGGCAACCCCAAAACACTCTTATCTCTGAGAAAATGTGTCATTTAGCAGAGTCTCCAGGGTGCATCCTCCTACACCTGAACACAGGGGTGTCACTGAGGCCCTGGACAGTTCTGCAGGCTACTTGTCCACAGCCCCATGAGTATGTGGTCCGAGTGGATTCGGGTTTAACCAAAGGAGGTCTCCTGTGACAAACAGCAGCAGTTCTCTGAGCTGTAGCACAAGCCTGGAATACCCCTGGGAGTTTAAGCTGGTCTGGGGAAGGTCCAGAACTGGGAGCTGATATTTTATGGCATCTCCCTATGGTGGATATAAATGGGTTGCCAGGGCTGAGAAGTGACAGCCCCCAGAGGCTTACTTTCCTTGGTTCTTAGTCCAAGTGGGCACTTGAGCATGCATGGGGGTAAGAGGGAGCTGACTGCAAAATCCTGTTTTGAGAGTGCTTAAGTGCTTGGATAGAGCAGTGTCTTCTCTTGCTGGGACTGCCTGGCACCAAGACAGAAAGCAAGAGTCCGAGGGGGCATTAGACTGGTAGCTGTGCAGGGTCCCAGGAAGGGACATCATCTTACAGCCAGGAGGCAGCCCAGAGAGACACCCACACCTGGCCAACTCCTGTTTACTATCCCACACCCCCAAAGTGGGCTGTGAGTCCCCAAAAGCAAGTCCCAGAGAGGTCCTTTGGCCCCCTCCCTCAATGCACATTTGTGCCGTGAAATTAATCCAATGTTGGTTTCTAAGTACATTTATTTAATATGCACATGCCCACTATGTGCCAGGATAGCAAGGGACACACCAGACAAAAGTCCCCACCCTTGGATACCCACTGTCTGGGGGCCAGGGGCAAGATGGGGAGAAAACAAATAATTTCAGGTGCTAATAAGGACTATGAAGAAAACCCATTAAGACAGACACTCTGAGACTGCCGGGGTCCTGTGTAAGCTGGACCAGGTCAGGGACAGCCTCTCAGGGAGGTAACATTTGAGAGAGATGGGCAGGTCAGGTGGTATAGAGCCCTGGAAAAAAGGAGATGCAGACAGAGGAAGGGAAAGGTCCAGGGCTGAAGTGAGCCTAGGGACTCCCAGGGGCATGAGTAGCCAGGAGACCATGTGGCTATGCAGCTGGAGGGATAAGCAAAGAGGAAAGTGGAGGTGACAGGAGTAACTGGAGGACTAGTTGGGTTTTTACCCCAAGTGAGGTGGTAGACATGGAGGCTGGTGAGCAGAAGAGGAAGGTGCCCTGACTCAGGGTTCGTAAGTGCCCAGCTGTGGGGGTGAGGTAAGGAGATACAGGAGCAGGGAAGAGGCTACTGCCCTGGTCCAGGGCATGGGAGAAGTGAGAAGGGGTGAAGCATGGTGAGAACATGCTGATCAGTTCCCAATCTGCTCACTCAACCCCAGTGAAGCAGCTACTTGGTGGTGTCCTGGACACCTCACACCCAAGTAAGTGAGGGCCACACATGCAGGGCTGGCCATCAACCTCCGGTGTCCTCGTCTTCCACATTCTATGCACGTATACCCTGTCCAAGTACAAATCCTGGGACTGAAGGACTGGGAAGGGCCTCGCTATCCATTACCAAGGACTCGTAAGTAAAGGTGCCTTTGTATTGAAGTACTGCACAGACTCAAAAAAGAAAAGAAAGTGCTCTTTGGACAGCAGGGTGTGAGCCAATAGCTGCGGCCCACAGCCAGGCAAGATGGGCACAAAGGTACAAGTTCAGCAGTCACCCATCGGCTTCCAGCCAGCTCCGCTCATCCTCCTCACCTCAGCAGAAAGACCTAATGCCTCCTCCAAGAAGCACTCCCTGACCACCATCCCTGCCCCAAGACTCCATATCAGAGCCTCCATCTTCCACATGTCTCCTCTCATTCTCAACTGGAATGTGCATCCTGTGATGATAAGGTCCTCTTGAGCCTCACTCACCATGACATCCCCATTCAAACATGGTGGTGACTTTCTCCACCAGGGAAAAATACTGGTTGAGTGGACCAGTGGGTAAGTATGAAGGCTCAGAGAACCCCATCTACTTGCCTCATTTCTGCCCCTCAACTGCCTCATCTGTGAAATGGGGCTGACCCCAGGTGACATAGAGACAGTACTTGGCACCTGACAGGAGACAAGGGCTTAAAGGACATGAAAAGCCCATTCACCTGAGCCACACCCCTGGTCACCACTGAAGGATAATGAAGCAAATGAAGCACTGGGTACCACCACAAGGGCTCCAAAAAGGTATGGGTTACTCCTTGACACCCTGCCTTGTTCCAGAAACTTCTGAGGCCATGCCAAGGCACAAAGACTTAGTGTGGGCAGAGTGAAACCAGACCCCATGAAACCAGGCTAATGGAAAAAGGAAGTTGGAAGATCCAACAAAGCCAGGGGAAGCGAGGCTATTCCACAGGAGGCCGGGGACCTGTGGGGTAGGCCTCCCCAGGCCAGCTGAGGCTCTGGGTTCAAGCCTGGCCATCTGAAACCCCAGCATCGCTGGATATGCCTTGGTGGCTCGATTTCCTGATCAAGAAATGGGGATCAAGCACCAGCCTCAAGCACAGATCCTGGCACACAAAGGGTGTTGTCACCACTCATCAGGACAGCCACAGCCACTTGGCTGGCCCCCTGCATCCATTCCTTACCCTCTGGGACAATCATGAAGCTCTAAGCAGTAGTTGCAAACATTCTAACATGTAAGAACTTCTTGAGTGGTTGGAAAACAAGTTGCCAAACTACATAAATGGGTTGGTCCCCGTTCTGGAAAGAAGACACACTGAAAAAAAAAACATCAAGCCCTAAAAGCACTTATGTTTTCTATAGGTACCAGCATATACATATGCATGTTAAGAACACAAGAGGGGTCTGGCAGGGTAGACCCCAAACTGGCAAGCAAGGTGTTCCCATGCAGAGCTGGGAGGAAGGGATGGGGTTGCCGCGTGTTCTTTGTCATATGTCATGATTTCCCTTTTTACAACACTGACACCAGTGTTCTACTTGTGTAATTAAAATTTACGAAAAATAGGCCTCCAATGACCAGTCAGTTTCCTGACCCTCATGCACCTGCTGACTCTTGTTTCCACCTCAGTCCATTTCCACATATGCAGCAGGCAGCTGGCACGCCAGGTGCGCAGTTCCCTCTGTTCCTGCTGTTCCCTAGGACACGCTTCTCTGGGGTTTTCGAAGGACTGGTTCCACTGCAGGACACCCACCCAGACCCCCTCTTCTGAAGCAGCTCCCTGCCCAGCCACCGTCACCTACCGCCCCGATTTTCCCTGCACTTCTTAATCTTCAGAATGTTCTTGCTTCATGTAACCATTCATCTGATCTCTGTCCATCTCAGTCCCTGCTGGACACAAAGTAGGTACTATTTTTTTTTTTTTTTTAATTAAGGCACATTCTTTTTTTTTAAAGATTTTATTTCATTATTTTTAGAAAGAGGGGAAGGGAGAGAGGCAGAGAGGGAGAGAGAGAGAGACATCAATGTATGGTTGCTTTTCACCTGACTCCAGCCACAGAACCGACTGGAGACCTGGTTTGCAACCTTGTCATGTGCCCTGGCTGGGGAATCGAACCTGCGACCTTTGGATTCGCAGGCCGGCGCCTTATCCACTGTGCTACCAGCCAGGGCCAAAGTAGGTACTATTTAAGGTATGCCAGTGGACATATAGCTAAGCAAATGATTCTAAAAGCTGGAAGTCACTCTATCTGTGACCTCTACCCCATCCTTGGATACAAATACCATAGCATCCCCTATTTACCCCACTCTCGAAAGCTGTGGCTGCAACTTCTCATCTCCACTGTCCATGGTGTCTGCCTTGGATGAGTAAGGCCCAGCCCAGGCTTTGGCTCCTGCACTCCTCCCTATGTGACTTCAAGCCAGTCTTCCCCCATTTGGCTTCAGTTTTCCCAGCTCTGAAGCAGGGATGCTAAGGGGAGCACCTGGCCCCCACGGCTGCTAGGACCTTGTGGTCAGATCTGAGATACTGCACAGAGTGATTCTCCACACCCATCAGCTCTTACTGTATCATAAACATCAAGCAGCAGTTGCAACCAAAAAAGCCACGGAGCATCCTGTTCAAGTTGAAGGTGACTCCAAGGGGGAAACCCTCAGCACCCAGCAGGGGCCTCATCACCAATAGTTAAAAGGAGCCCAAATGCACCTGGAAGCAGGAGTCTTTCCTCTCCAGTGCCATCCTGCTTCATGGGTAGAACAACTGTTTTTTTATTCAGATTGTAGCTGATACCCTATAAATAATCTCATCATTGCCTTGCATTTTTCTAAAGCTTTGACACAGTAAGGGCTTAATTACAGCATGTAGTTGGCAACTCCATCAGCAAATTAAGGGTTAGCTGATGTTCCCATTTTTTCCTGCAGTAGAGGGACCTACAATCGGCATTTTCACTCAAATTGGGCAGAAGTTTGGCAGATGTGGCTCTGAGCCAAACTCAAACACCCAGAGCACAGGTTCCATTCCAGGACCAGCCCCTTTGTCCCACTCTCTCTTTGAAAACTCTAACTCTAGAACTTTCCACAAGCCAGTTCTCTGCCCTTACTCAGAACTGATCTGGCTTATTAGCAGGGGATTTCAATCTGTGTACCTACAGAGGGACATTATCCCCAGACAAATAACTGGGGAACTTTAAAGAAATTTTCCTTCCTGGATATAAATAATCCCATCCTGGTTATAAACATAATCACAATATGAGAAAAATCAAACTAAGAATCACATGGGGAGACAACCCACATATGGGGGTGGGGTGCACATCTTTCCAGTTTTTTTTTTTACTGTTTTGAACAAAATAGGATCACACCATTCATGGGGTTTGGGACCTAACAGGTCTTACATGACTTCCTGGGTCATTAAATCCTCTTCTAGATCATTCTGAGTAGCTATTTCAGTAGGTTGTTTGGATGTATTGTTTGTCTAGCCAATTCCCTACTGTTAGTTATCTTTGCTCCCAATTTCCCACCACCATAAACAAAACGAACAGAAATAATTTCCAGGGCCAAGTACTTCTTTGCGGCCATGCTCCCACTTAGAAACAAACCAAGAACAGGGACCTGCTAGCATTTCAAACCTGGGGGGCCTATGCATGTGGTTCCCCAGTTGGTTCTGGCTTGCACTGACAGGCACTCAATTGGTGTTTGTGCTAAAATGCGGTGTTACTTGTATTAATAATATAATTATGAATTCCTTTTTTTTTTTTTTTTTTTTAAGGAAAAAGAAATGAACAACTGTTCATCAGAGTCCTGACCCAGGCTCATGCAAAACGCATGTTTCACAAGGATTAATTAGCTCATTTGGTCCTCCACCAACTCCTAGGAGGGAGGAACCACTGTGATCCCCATTTTCCACAGTGGGAGATTGAGGTCCAGAGAAGTAAGGTTATTCAATTGATGTGCAGTAGCACAAGGACAGCCACATTCCCATAGGTACCTCTAGACTCTTCCCCTACATTATGACTGGCCTGGGTACTATAGACCACACAGGCAAAGGCAATTCGGTTTCGTCCAAAAGAAAAAACAATGAGAATAGCAGCCATCATTGTCAAGTGGCTTCAAACACTTAAGATCCATTAAGGGAACAAACCAACCCAAAGGGTAGACCACATGCCTATGTCTGGCAGGGATATGAACTAATAGTCATTCTACATTTGTCTGGCACCCTCTGTGTGCCAGGCAGAATCCATTTCTCCCAGGAGGAACACATCACCAAAGACCAAATGGAAATGCAATTGAAAACGGTACAGTCCCATGGGCAGCTGTTTCGTGTTAAAAGAAAAATGGCATCAGACTCCTACATGCATTCAAGGGATCTGCTCACTGAGAAAATCAAAGTAAAACTGAAAATCGAAGGCAAAGACCTCAGCTTGCCCAGCATCAGGTCATCCAAGAAGATATGAAGGCACCATCAGTAGCTTTCCCTCTACTCAAGAGTTCTCCTTAACCCCCAGGACTCCCCATGGCCCACGCCCACCCAGACTGGCAATACATCCTGTATCTTCTTCTCCTCCTCTTATACTGGCCTCCAAGCACACTCCCACCCCAGTGCCTTTGCACTGTCTGTTCCCACAGCCTGGATGCTCTTCTAGTAGCTTTCCACTAGAGTCTTCTTCACCTCATGTCTTTGATTAAATGACCCTTTCCCTGATCCCACCTCCTCCATGTTGCCCCACCCCACCCCACCCCACTCTCCTTAATCCTGCTCTTTTTTTGGCATAAATTATCACCTTCTTAGAAGTTTCATCTTTATTTGCCCCCTGCCGGGAAGCCAGCTCCCCTAGGGCAGGAATTTTGGTATCTTGCTCAGGGTCTAGAAACATGTTTCAATGAAGAAATGAAAAATGCAAAGCATTTTAAGCATTTAGAGGCTCTCAAGTGCTCTAGATGATCTCATTTAACCTTCATTCCACCCTCAATGAGAGGTACCCAGTGACTTTATCTGCCCTAAGAAGTGAAACACACCCTGGATACCTGAATGGGACCTATGAGTAATTACTGTTAACAGCCCCATTGGCTAGTTGGGTAGCCGGGCTCGGAGAGGAAACGCTCACAGTGTCAAGCCCAGGCCCCAGGAGCTGGAGACCTCAACACTGGCCTTCTCCTGCTCTTTTCCCAAGGAAAAACTTCCTAAGCTCCTCCCTGTCCTTAGAGCCACAGGTCTATCTACTGGTGCTGAGCCAGGGGTCTTAAACCCAAAGGTTCCCAGGGCCAGGAGGCAACTGTGAAGTAGGCCTGGACACGCACTAGGTAGTGGTGGGAACGGTGGCAGCTCAAATGGCCAGTCCCAGTTTGGCCAGGTAGCCAGTGACTACTGATTCTGAGATCCAGGCATGTGGCACCAAGCTAGACACCGAACAGAGAGGCCAGAAAACGACGATTATTACAACAGCAGCAACCTCAGGTGCACGGGTACAGCCAAACATGGTGGAGCTTTCACTGCTAAAGATCTTGGGATGTTTGCCAGCACTTCAAAAATCTGGATTTCATTCAGAATCTAATTTTTTAAATATTGACAGCTAATTAAAAACAAAATACTTTAAATACCATGCATGTGGCCCTGGTTGCTATGGCTCAATGGACTGAGTACCGGAGTTCAAACAAAAAGGTCGCGGGTTCCATTCCCAGTCAGGGCACATGCCTTGGTTAGAGGCCAGGTCCCCCCAGTTAGGGGTGTAGAGGCAACCGATGGGCATTTCTTACATCGATGTTTCTCTCCCTCTCTTTCTCCCTTCCTTCCCCTCTCTCTAAAAATAAATAAATCTTAAAAACAAGCAGCAGCAACAAACAACAACAAAACACCATGCAGGTGAAACAAAAATTCCAGCAAGCAGGTCTTGCCCCAGGGCCACCAATGCGCAACCCCTGGTACAGGGCTAAGTTAACTGGGTCATTCCCACCCTGACCACATTCTTAGAAAATACACGAGGAGGAAGCAATAAAATGGAGCAGCTTGTACTGACCCTCAGGCACATGCCCTTGACACTCTCTCATTCCCTGAACCACTGCACAAGTCCATGGTACGAGAGAAATAAATGGTTTGACCAAATTCAGAAAAAGAAGTAGGGAGTGAAATTCCCACCTGCCAACCTTTAGAACAGGGTTTTTTAGCGAAGGGGCCTTCCCACATTCTAGAAATAAAAATATATTAGCGTGTTCACTTCAGCAGCACATATACTAAAACTGGAACCATCCAGAGAAGATTAGCATGGCCCCTGCGCAAGGATGACACACAAATTTGTGAAGCGTTCCATATTAAAAATAAAGAAAGACAAAAACGAAATAGTAAATAAATTAGCTTTGTTAGAATACCCTATAGCCAAAGAGAGGCCTTTATACAAATTTATGCTCTTAACATGGGATGTTGCATTGCAGGCTTCTGGAAGGAAGTTATCATAAAAGCCAGCTCAGTAGTTGGCAATACTGCTGTCAGGATGGGCTGCAGAAAAAGGCAAAGGGCAGCGGGACAGATGAAAGATGGAGAGAAGAGAGAGACTTGGGCCCCGACCCACCCAGAACCACAGATATCGCATCAAACAACGTTGCCCAGCTATCTAAGCCTGTTTCCTGCTCTATAAAATTGGAACAAAGCAGTGCCACCCTAATGAGACTTAAATGAAGTTCATTGTGAAATTGGGAGCACTTTAATTCAGATTAACTTTTGTTGTTGATGTAAGAGCCAGATCAATGAAAAACAGTTGTATAGACCTACTGTGTGCAAGCGCTGTGTTAAGTAAGCACTTTCAACACACTAAGTCATTGTATCCTTGCTACCATCCTGAGGGACCATCACCCTATTTTTAGGAGGGGAAACCAAGGCCTGGAGGGGTCAAAAACAGTGCAAAGTCAAATACAATTGAAACGGACAGAGCTTTGTAGATACCCACCGGAAGCATGGACAGGTAGGTAGATGGTCACACAGAGGGGCCCACAGTCCAAGACGGCCCCAAACAACACCACAGTAGACAGAAGGCAAAGCACCAGAGGCAAAAGAGAAAATACTGGGGGCAAAACCCCAGGCCTCTGGGAAGGCACTGAGCACCAGCTTGGTGGCCTTGGGCAGTGAGTCCTTTCTCAGCCTCTATGCTCACCCTGAAGTGGGGATAATAGAACCTCCACCCCACTAGCTTATCATGGGAGCCAAGATGCCAAATAAAGAAAACAGCCTGCCCTGCCAGGCCGTTGGTTGGAACGTCATCCCCAGTTCAATTCCCAGTTGTGGTGCATACAGTAGGCAACCGATCAATGTTTCTCTCTCACATTGATGTGCATGTATGTCTCCCTTCCCCCTTCTTCTCCCTCTAAAATCAATAAACAGATCCTCAAGTGAGGATTTAAAAAAAAAAAAGAAAGAAAGAAAGAAAAAACTCAGACTGGCACCTGCTGGATGAACATTACTTTTTTTTTTTTAATATATTTTATTTCATTATTTTTAGAAAGAGGGGAAGGGAGAGAGGCAGAGAGGGAGAGAGACATCAATGTATGGTTGCGTTTCACCTGCCTCCAGCCACAGACCTGACTGGAGACCTGGTTTGCAATCCTGTTATGTGCCCTGGCTGGGGAATCGAACCTGCGACCTTTGGGTTTGCAGGCTGGCGCCTTGTCCACTGTGCTACCAGCCAGGGCTTGAACATTACTTCTTAACACTGATAACAACAACACTATGATGTTATCATTTGGCAGCCACAGAGTCACAAATGAAGTCCTTCTGGAATGGAAATGCAGCTGCTCATCTGGGAGGCAGAAAGGCAAGAGGCAGAAGAATGAAGCAAGGAGAGGATCAACCAATTTTCAATGCCCACAATACCAATTCTCATTCATTAGCTTCCTGAATCCCTGAAACAGCCCAGAGAGTATAATTTGCCTTCTGGACAGATGAGCAAACTGAGGCTTCTCAGGGCTGCCAAGCTCTTGCCATGAATATCTGATCAGACAAGAAGTCCCTTCCCATGCTCCAAGAGGGTCCTCAATTGCCAGGCTTCTGCCTGTGTTCTGGGACCCTGGAACACCCTGCAGTGGGCCACTAAAGAATCCTGTAGGATCCCCCTGGGGTCCTACTTCCAACTGAGAAGAGAGTAGTTCAAGTCTCACCCTTCAGCTCCCTTCTCTTCTCTATACTCCCACCAACACCTGCCAGAGGTTGAGCCAGACAGTCAGGGGTTGTTGGGGCACTGATGAGTAGACTAGGAGGACAGGCACCGGGGCAGATACAGAAAGAGATGAACTTGGGAAAGAAGAGCCAGTGTTTGCCAGGGACCAAGCTGAGAAGCCAGCCCAGGAGAGGCAGATAACAGGGTCCCCTAGGGTCCAGACAGACAGACAGCAGAAGCCAGCTGGGGGTAACGCAACAGAAGGATGGCTGTTGGTCTGTGAAAGGAACGGATGGGCAGCCAGACCGTGCAGGTCACCCTGGACAGCTAGCTAGACAGCAGGGAGCTGCCCTGCAGAACTGGACAGATGGACAGCCAAATGGTGGTAGCAGGGAGGCCTATTCAGAACAGAGTTAGCCAACCAGGCTGCACGAACTGCTCCTGATAAATGAACAGCGAGCCAGATGGTAGGGGTCGGGCCCAACAGATAGCTAGATGACACATTTCGGACACGTTTCGGACCTACCCCTGACCCACAGGCAACCTGAAGGTAAAACTGACCCACTAGAGCTGGTGTCCGGAGAGTCGGCAGGGGTCCACCCAACATCCCGGCCCACTCCTCCCTGCCCCTTCAAGGAACACTACGCTCACAGTAACCCACAGGGCCCGCCTCCCTGTCCCGGTCCCCGTCCCCGACACGCAAGCGCCGCAGTTACGTTGAAGGCGCAGGGCGCGCCATTCCCAGTCCGCCCTCCCCGCCCTAGGCCGCCGCCCGCGGGTCGCCGCCACAGCGCTCGCTTACCGGCCCACGAAGTTCTCAAGCACCGAGCTCTTGCCCGCGCTCTGGCCGCCCACAACGGCGATCTGCGGAAGGTCCAGGTGGCAGCTCTGACCGATGGAGCTGAAGGCGTCCTGTAGCTTGTTGACCAACGGGATCAGCTCTTCCATCCCGCGGTTGCCCATGGCGCCGGTGGCCCCGGCCCGAGCGCCCAGCGCTCCCTGCCCACCCCCGTCCCTCAACGACGCGGTCCCGCGGCGTCCGTGGCCGTTGCTCCCCGCCCGGGGCTCAGCGCGACGCCCGCTCCCTCGGCCTCACGGTCGCCACTTCATCCGGTTCTCAGGCGACACCCGACCGGAGCGACCTCCCGCCCCGGCCGCAAAACCATCGCGATACCTCTGATTGGAAGAACACATTGCCACTCATGCAAACTAACCAATGAGCGTGAGGCACAAACTAAAGGCTGAGTGAGCCTTGCCCCTGGGGACCTTCTCGCCGATTCATTGGAGGTTAAGACCTGTCGCTGTTATGCTTGGACCAATAGGAATAGGTAGCGACTTGTCAAGGTTGGTGGGCGGTGCTTCGGGTAAAAAAGGCATGTTGGCTCCGCCTTTTAGGGGAGTTCCGGGATGGCAGGAAAATCCGTCAGTTTTATTGGTAGTAAGACCCTCCAATCAACAACGCTGGCCAATGATGCTAGGGATCAAATCTCTAGACGCTGGTCGGTCATTCGGCGTTACCTAGTTCCCTAAAATTCCCCCATTGGCTTATATATATTTATCATCCATAGCCAACAAACCGAGAGGAGGGTTAAAACCTCTCATTTAGAGCTGTACCTGTCAATCAACAATTTCCCGTTGTTATTCGTGACGGCTGTAGGTCTACTAAGCCTTCCGGAGCAGAGGGTAAGGCCCATTACACTCGCGAAAGGGCGACTCCTCGCGGTGGGACTCAGGATGCTTGTCACTCGCCAGTTTCTGAGCTCTAACGAAAAACTACATGTCCCAGAAGGCATATGGCCCCAGGGCTTGCAAATCAGCTGCCTGCGCGGGTTTTCAGAGCATTTTTAAAGTGAGTCTGGCTGTTAGTGGTTTCTAGGGAGAGGCGGTCTAACTGGGTATTGTGTGCCCCCCTCATCCCTATATAAAAGTCACACCTCTAAACCTTTGCGAATGCCTAAAACTATTCCCCTTTATCCCGTCCTTGATGAGGCCAACAAACCCACCTGACTTCAAATTTAGCGTTCATGAAACTCACCGTGCCCATAAAAAGGCACGCTAAGAAAAGTGACGCCCTAGCTGGTGCGGCTCAGCGGATTGGGCCCCGGCCAGTAAACCCAACGTGGAGGGTTTGGTTCCTAGTCAGGGCACATGCCTACATTGGCAGCCAGTTGGGAGTTTCTCTCACACGTTGATTGTTTCCCTGTCTCCCTCCCTTCCCCTCTCTCTAAAAATAATATATTTTTAAAAGGAAAGAAGTGATTTACCCTGACTGGTGTGACTGGATTGGGCGTTGCCCTGCAAAGCAAGAGACTGCCCATTTGATTCTGGGTGGGGGACACATGCCTGGGTTGCAGGTTCCCTCCCCATTCAGGGCACATTTCAGAGGCAACTGATTGGTATTTCTCACATGGATGTTTCTCTCCCTCACTTATCTCTCCTCCTTTCCCTCTCTCTAAAAATAAATAAAATCTGTAAAAAGAAAAAAAGAGAAAGAAGTGATTTTTATCACTCTGGGGAAACCAAGGAGTCCAAAGAAGGCAGAAACAATCCAGTGGAGTCAGGAGCAATGGAGATGTGAAAGTGGGCTGATTGTAGAAATAGGAGGACGGTAGAGTGGCCAATGGTATATACCTGTTCCAAGACCAACACCCCAAATCTCAGATAGATGGGTAAAAAATGACCAACTAGAATTGGCATTGAAGCCTAAACTAGAATAGCAGAAACATGGAAGCATCCCGACTGTACCTCCATGGATCTAAATAAATATTCTGCAGCAGATGTAAAGAAGGTAAGTCTTCATGTACTCACAGGTAAATAATCTGATATATACTGAGAAAAAAAAAAAAAAAGCATAGTACATACTGCATGTAAAGTACACTAATATCCACAAATATTAGTGAAAAATATATACACATGGAAAGTTTCTGTAAGAATACACAAACCAATAAAAAGTTACATTTTTATGCTATTTGAATGGTGGATCCTACACATGTATTATTTTCCATTTAAAAACCCTTGTCTTCAGCCCTGGCTGGTGGCTCATTGGATAGGTGCCAGCCTGCCAAAGGTCGCTGGTTCAATTCCCAGCCAGGGCACATAACCAGGTTTCAAGCCAGATCTCCAGCCAGGTCTGTAGCTGGAGGCAAGTGAAAGGCAACCATACATTGTTATTTCCCTCTCTTCCTGCCTCCTTGCCTTTCTCTCTAAAAATAATATATAAAAAACTATTAAAATCCCTTATCTTCTAAAAGCACCAGCTCTGTAACTGGCCATATCTGGGCTAGGTCCTGCGCCTATTTATTTACTGGGGAATAGTGACCAAGTGACTTAATTTCCCTGAAACTCAGTTTCCTTATCTGTAAAATTGGGAAGGTAGAGCTATTCACCTATCATAAAGTTGTAAGAATTAAACACACATGAAAACCGTTCAGGGCCAGGTGCAGTGTAAGCACCTACTACATTACACCCATTATTATTATAACTGTGTTTACTGACAGCAAGATTAAACCACATGTGTGAAGAAGAGTCAAGGCTAAGGGCATAAGCTCTGGAGCCACCATGCTACTTCCTCAGTGGTGACCTTATGTAAGCTACTTCCCCTCTCTGGGCCTATTGACTCACCTGCGAAAAGGGAAAGGGATAATAGTGTTGACCCCCAGGGTGGCTGGGAGGCCTGGGTCATAAGAAAAGGAATGCAGCTCCCCCTCTGGGACACTTCTTACATGATGGGCTATAAGAGGAGATTTTCAGATATTAGCTGTTGCTATGGTTACTAGTTTTACTATCAATGGGAGGTAAGGGACATCAACTGCAGGACACTCAGACCAGGAAGGCGACAAGACAGGCCCAAGAAGGAACAGACACGTTGTAAGTTACAATAAAAAATCGAAACCTTTCAATATCTTCCATCTTCTCCTTCCCTCCCCCAAGTCAGGTCAACTCAATGTGATTCCCACCGAGGCCAAGGCTTCGGTGGCCCAAGTGGGATAGAGGGTGGGGTCCCCGTACATGGTGCGCATGAAGTCCTGAACGAAGTCAGGAAAGCGTTTCTCCACGATGCTGGCACGCACAGCACCCATTAACTGCAGCTATGGGGCAGAGATGTCAGTGTCAGTCACTTGCACTAAGGGTATCCCACCCCCACCCCTGCCTTGCCCACCCAGGTCATGCGTCTACCTGGTAGGCAATATTGTGGACAGTGAGGTGGTGCAGGGCGGCAGTGTTGTCACTGTGGAGTAGTGCATGAAGGAAGGCCCGGCTGTGCCTGAGAACAGAAAGTCAGGGCTCAGCAGTGTGGGGTCCTGCCTCCCTCTGCGCCTTTCCCCAGCTTCCCGCCCCATCCTCCCCTACTTTTGACAGGTAGGACAGGCACACTTGGGGTCAATGGGGCGGAAGTCCTTCTGGAACTGCTTCTTCTTCAGCTGCAGGTTCCCAGTAGGCACCAGGGCAGAGCCAAATCGCTGAAGGAAAAAAGGGGGTGCAAGACACGTCAACCAGGTCTTCCTTTCTGGCCCCACCTCCACCTTTGCCCACCAACAGGTCCCACCCCTACTGCACCCTGCCCAAGGCCTCACCGCTGTCCTCGTGGGGAAAACGCAGTCGAACATGTCGCATCCAAGAGCCACGCAGACCACCAGATCAGTGGCATAGCTGGGGGTGGGGCCATGGGAGGAGGGGAGCAGAGTACCTCAAACCCTGGTCATACAGCACACTGAGACCCCCTTCAGAATTCTCAGACTTCCCCTAGACAGAAACCCTCAGAACCAAACCCAGCAGAGGGCCATGTCCTCCTTAGTCCCCTCCCAGGCAGGGCTGTTTCCTTTCCTCAGACACACGGTGGGGGAAAGGGGCACAGGAGGTAAAAGAGGGTCCCAGAGATCTGTCCCCTACAGATGCAGCAGTCTCCCCACTTCTGGACATACCCAACCCCCATCAGGTATCGGGGTTTGTCCTTAGGCAGCCTCGAAGTACTCAGCGCCACCATCCTCCAGAACTGGCTCTTGCTCTCACCCCCACTCAGACCCCCGATGGCAAAGCCAGGCACGTCCCTCTTGGTCATCTCTAAGGGTACAGGGCAAGGTAAGGGGATACCAGGAGAAAGGAAACACTGCTCCTCCTCCCTGTGCCCACTACTTCCTCCCTTTCATCTCCTGGGCCTCAGTCACCCTTCCTCAGAACAACTACTCCAGCTTCCTCATGGGCCTTCTGCTTCCTGTCCTATCAGGATTTCCCTATGGTTCCTGTCACTGTCCCACTCAGCAGCCCTCCACTGATCCTCAGCATCTCAGGGGATTAATTAATGTTGCAGGTTCTAGGCCAGGATCCAAATCCCAGCTCTGTCACATCCAAACTGCTGGCATAAAGTGACTTAATAGCTCTCTGCCTTAGTTTTTCCTTCTGTAACCCGTTCCCACCTTACAGGATTGTTATGAAAATTCAATGGGTCAATCTGTGACCAGCACTTGGCATACAGTCTGAACATCGAAAAATTGATAGCTATTGGAATTACTATTATTCTGCCAACACTCTATTCTGCCTCTGGGCCTTTGCTTCAGTTATTCTTCCCTCCCGGAAAACCTTTTCACCTGGAAAACCCTTTCACTCATTAATCACCACTGCCTGAGCACAATCACATGCCAGGCCCACGTAAGGCCCTCAGCAATGTGACAAACTTGTCCTGCTGAACACTGCTCTACCTTCAAGGCAGGTGGTCCGGAGATCCATGTCTAGCCCACCCTGGATGATAGCAAAGAGATTCTGCTTCTCCGGCTGTTGATGGGCTGCAATGCATCGATCTAGCCAACGAACTGATCTGCAAGAGGACCAATCAACCATTTGGATCTGGTGAACAGTAGGGAAACAAAGTGTGTGGGATCAGGTTCAACATCCCGGATGCACATGCCTGCACACACACACACCTGTACATGGCCTCCTCCACACGTGGTCCTGTCACAGTGCTGCTGACCACATCATCCAGCTGCATGATGATGTCTGACCCTGGGGGAGTCAAGGAGGAGGCAGTCAAAAATAGGACACTGTCACTAGGAAAGAACCCACCTATTGAGGGAAAACTGTACATCAAAAGTCCCTCCCTGGGTCTTGATGACTTCCATTTAATCCCCCAACCATTGATAGAGCAGCTACAGGAGCCTTCAAAATGCCCATTTGTTATTGCCTTCCTTGGCTAACCCCAGCCCTCCCCAGCTAACCCCTTTCCTGGCCATGTAGAGTAAAATCGCAGCTCTGCAAATTTATACTTCAAGAACAAACATCCTGTGTACAAAAACATGAGACAAACAATAGCATGATAGGAATCCAAGGATCCATCAGCAGGTTTTCTAGCTAATAAACCATGTCCAGCCCTTAACACAATGCATCTTTCCTACCATTCCAAAATCCAGACACTTCTCAAAATCAAAGGCTTTCTCTTAAGTTTACGACACATTCATTTGGTAGCAAAACCCAAGATGGGTACTACCCTTTCAAAATTTCAGTTTAATAAGCCCTGGCTAGTGTGGCTCAGTGGATTGAGCACTAGCCTGCAAACCAAAGGGTCACTGGTTCAATTCCCGGTTAGGACACATGCCTAGGTTGCTGGCCAGGTCCTTGGAAGGGGGCACATGCGGGGCAACCACATATTGATGTTTCTCTCCCTCTCTTTCTCCCGCTTCCCTTCTCTCTAAAAATAAATAAAATCTTTGGTTTTTTAAAAGGTTTTATTTATTTTTTAGACAGGGGAATGGGAGAAAGAGAAGGAGACAAACATCAACGTGTGGTTGCCTCTTGCACGCCCCTAACTGGGGACCTGGCCCAAAACCCAAGCATATGTCCTGACTGGGAATTGAACTGGCAACCCTTTGGTTTGCAGGTTGGTGCTCAATCCACTGAGCAACACCAGCCAGGGATAAAATCTTTTTTAAAAATTCCAATTTAGCCCTGGCTGGTAATGGCTCAGAGGATTGAACACTCGCCTATGAACCAAAGGGTCAAAGGTTCAATTCCTGGTTAGGGCACATGCCTGGATTGCCGACCAAGTCCCCAGTTGGGGGTGTAGGAAAGACAACAACACATTGATGTTTCTCTCCTTCTCCCTCTTTTCCCCTCTCTCTGAGAATAAACAAAAACCTTTTCTAAAAAATCCAATTCAATATATAGATTCATAAAATGCCAATAAAAGGAAAACTGAAATGTTTACCATATGATCTAGCAGTTCCACTTCTGCGCATATATCCAAAAGAAGTAAACGTAGGGACTCACAAAATATTTGTACAACCATGTTCACAGCATTATTCCCAAGAGCCAAAAGGTGAAAGGAACCCAAATGTCCATCAACAGATGGACAGATAAAATGTGACACAGACATACGATGGAATACTATGCAGCCTTGCAAAGGAAAGAAATTCTGACACGTGCTACAACACAGATGAACCTTGAAGATATTATGCTAAGTGAAACAAACCAGTAATAAAAAGACACATACTGTATGTGTTCACTTATATGAGGTCCCTGGAATAGTCTAATTCTTAGAATAAAAAGACAGAGGCAGAGGAAGAGAGGGATGTGGAGTTATTGTTTAAAGGGAACAGAGTCCCAGTTTGCAAGACAGAAAGAGTTCTAGAGGTGGATGGTGGGAATGGTTGTACAACAATGTGAATGTACTTCATACCACTGAATTGGATACTTTTAAAAAATGGTTAAGGTAGTTAGTGTTATGTTATGTATACTTACCACAATCTTATTAATTAAAAAAAAAAAAAATAGTGCCTTGGCTGGTGATACAGTGGATAACTCGCCGGCCTGTGAACCCAGAGGACACTGGTTCACTTCCCAGCCAGGGCACATAACCAGGTTGCAAGCCAGTTCTCCAGCCAGGTCCATGGCTGGAGGCAGGTGAAAGGCGACCATACATTGTATTTCTCTCCCTTTCTTCCTCCCTGCCTGCCCTTCTCTCTAAAATTAATGAATTAAAAAAATCTTTCAAAAAATTAAGAAAAAATAAAAAGTAAAGTTTAACACCACAGGGTACCTCCCCAGACATCACTGACATACTGTGTGTGTTAATAATCAGGGCATGTTATCTTCTAAAATGTGAAAATCCTTGACTCCAAGAATTTCAGATTAGGGACTGTGGACTTACATGTAGAAAAGCCCAAGTATCATGTATCATTATAGGAAAAAAAGCACAATCCACCACACTAGCCAAACATGGGATGATTTGACAATCAATAATAGCTGATCCAATTGCAATGGAATGAGACAGATCCATACATTCAAATTCCTGAGTTCATGGTGATCTTAAAACACAAACATTAGTTTGCCCCTGCTAAAGGATGTTAAGTAATTAACTCATGAAAACTGGTAAATAAGGGAAAAGAATGAACGAACGCCATGTTTCCTATATGAACTGAACTACTTGGTCTCCGGTCTCTCAGGAGTAAGTAAGGGATGGTTCTGTGTACAAAGAATGACAGAATTAGAACATCACCATGTTACAATTCCTAATGGCATAATGGTCCCAAACAAAAAGCATGGATGGTTCATTGGGAGAGAAGGGGAGACATTAGCCACTGCCTTATGGCAATACACATGGTGAGGCAATCTTGCCAAAAGGAAAAAGAATTTGAATCTGTGGCCTCTGGCCAAGTAGCTCAGTTGGTTAGAGAGTCATTCCCATATGCCAAGGTTGCAGGTTCAACTTCCAGTCAGGGCACATACAAGAACCAACCAATGAATGCATAAGTGGAACAACAGATCGATATCTCTCTCTTTTCCTCCCTACCTCTCTTTCTCTAAAATCAATAAATACAATATTTTTTACCCATCCCCCCCACATAAAAAAGAATTTGAATCTGGCTCAAACCTCTAAATCCGAGTACCAACCTACAGGAAATCTAGGGGACAGAGGAAAACTGTTACTCAACACCACAGAGACATGATCAGCAAAAAAATCAGACTGGAAAATACAAGGCAAAAAAAAAAAAAAAAAAAGAAAGAAAGAAAAGCAGACCTTTAATAAGCCAATTGCAAAAGAAAAAAAAAATAGGGAGAAACTAAATAATATATCAATATATGATATATTAAAAGAGATTCGATTCCCCAGCCAGGGCACATAACCAGGTTGCAAACCAGGTCTCCAGTCAGGTCTGTGGCTGGAGGCAGGTGAAAAGCAACCACACATTGATGTCTCTCTCCCTCTCTGCCTCTCTCCCTTCCCCTCCTTCTAAAAATAATGAAATAAAATATTTTAAATAAAATAAAAAAGAATTATGAGACCTGTCCAACAATTGTAGTATATGCACATTATTTGGATCCTAAAGTAAACAGACAATAGAGAAAAAACAACATTTATAAAACAATTATATGGAGGGAGGGAGGTGTAAGGGAACTAAATGGTAATGGAAAAAATACAACAAAGATTAAGTTAAAAAATAAAATAAAAATAAAGCAACTAATAAATAAATAAATAAAGCAACTATAACTTGGAACACTGACTGGTCAGCTATTTGATGATGTTAATTAATTATTGTTAATTACTTTTAGGTGGTATCATTGTATTTTTTTTTAAGCCTATGTTTTAAGGATATAAATTAAAATACAAATAAAGCCTTGGCTGGTAGCACAGTGGATAAGGTGCTGGCCTGTGAACTCAAAGGTCGCTGGTTGGATTCCCAGCCAGGGCACATAACCAGGTTGCAAGCCAGGTCTCCAGATCGCTCCGTAGCTGGAGGCAGGTGAAAGGCAACCATACATTGATGTCTCTTTCCCTCTCTGCCTCTCTCCCTTCCCTTCTCTCTAAAAATAAATAAAATCTTTTTTAAAAATTAAATTACAGATGAAAAATAAATAAAATAAAAATAATAAATTAATGAAATACAGATGAAAGAATAGAATGTCTAAGATTTGGTTTATTATAGATGATTTAAGGAGTTTAAAAAGCTAGGAAAAAAACCTGGCTGCTGGTTCGATTCCCCAGCCAGGGTGCATAACCAGGTTGCAAGCCAGGTCTCCAGCCAGGTCTGTAGCTGGAGGCAGGTGAAAGGCAACCATACATTGATGTCTCTCCCTGTCTCTGCCTCCTGCCCTTCCTCTGTCTCTAAAAATAATAAATAAAATCTTCAAAAATAAATTTGGATCCTACCAGTAGCAAAAAAATAAAAGCTAGAAGAAATGGAAAATGATGCAAAAAAAAATTTTTTTTTAATTATTTTTCAGAGACAGGAAGGGAGAGAGGCAGAGAGGGAGAGAGACATCAATGTATGGTTGCCTTTCACCTGCCTCCAGCTTATGGACGTGGCTTACAACCTGGTTATGTTGCCCTGGCTGGGAATCAACCCAGTCACCTTTGGGTTCCCAGGCCACTGCCTTTTCCACTGTGCCACCACCCAGGGCCAAAAAAATTTTAATTAAAAAAAAATTAATGAAAAAATAAACAGAAGCCCTGGCTAGTGTGGCTCAGTGGACTGAACACCTGCCTACTGGTTCAATTCCCAGTAGGGGCACATGCCTGGGCTGTGGGCCACATCCCAGTTGCAAGGCGAGCAAGAGATAAGTGATTATTTCTCTCACACATCGATGTTTCTCTCCCTTTCTTTTTCTTTTCCATTCCCTCTCTAAAATAAATGAACAGTATAGAAAATGTATGTAAGATTGCAACTATCAAAAAAACTAATGAAGCATATCCATTCATTAGCATATTATTTGGCTATAAAAGAAATAAGCCCTGGCTGGTGTGGCTCAATGGATTGAGTGCTGGCCTATGAACCAGCACTTAAACTGGTCATTATTTTGACACCCCCCACCCACTTCAGAGCACATGCCTGGGTTCTGGGCCAGGGCCCTGGCTGGGGGTTGTGCAAGAGGCAACCAATTGTTTCTCTTGCACATAGATGTTTCTCTCTCTCTACTTCTCCTTCCCTTCCCCTCTAAAATGAATAAATACAATTTTAAAAAAGAAAGTACTTATCATACTATAATATAAATGAATCTCAAAAACATTATTCTAGTGCTCACTTCAACAGCACATACAGTAAGACTGGATTGATAACTGTACATGGCCCCTGCACAAATACAACATGCAAATTCATGAAGGGTTCTATATTTTAAAAAAGAACAAAAACACACATTATACTAAGTAAAAGAACAAGCCACTCATAAAAGACCGCATATTGTATGATTTTTATTTACAAGAAATATCTAGAAAATGCAAACCTATAGGAACAGAAAGATTAGTTAGGACTTAGAGAGGAGGAATGGTAAGTGACTGATAATGGGTATGGGATTTCTTTTTTGAGATGATAAAAATGTTCTGAAATTATATTGTGATGGTGATTGTACAATTCTGTGAATATACTGCTATGTACATTTTAAATTAATGAATTATATGTGCATATCTCAATAACGGTATAAAAAGAAAAGACAAACAAAACAAAACAAAGACATTCAAAACACAGACAAATGAAGAAAATAAACCAGCCACGCTCTGATCAGCGTGTCTGAGTTGGCTGGACAACTTCCCAACAGCAAGGCACATGCCTAGGGACAACGGGTGGATGGTTCTCTCCCTCCCTTTCCCTCTGTCTAGAATAAATGGCCATGTCCTCCAGTGAAAATAAAGAAGAAAAAACTCATAATATCGATAAGGATAATGAAGGATACTACATGCCAGGCACTGTGCTAAGAGATTTACCGACATTAGGTCATACATTTTGTGCACTATCGGCATGGGAGCTGGCTCAACTGAAGCTCAGGGTTGGGGAGCGATTGCGCAAAGCCACAAATCACATTAAGAGCTGGCCGCCTCACCTCTACCCGCCAAAGGTACGGGAAGGGGCACCTTCCCGGATGTGCTCACCCAGAGCGTTCTGGATCTCCACCGACCTCTCCGGGCTCAAAAGGGTCTCGTCGCCGTTGTAGGGGGAGCGGAAGCGGACTCCTTCCTCCGTCACCTCAGACAGAGACACAAGGGACACCATCTGGAAGCCGCCGCTGTCCTACGGAAAACCCACCGCAGGGCAGTCATGATAGGCGTTAGAAATTCGCCTCTGAGGAGCGTCCTCGTATCCCCGTCCCACCTCACCGTCAGCAGGTTGTGGGGCCAATTCATGAAGCCGTGCAGACCGTGCGCTTTCTGGATCAGCTCGGGGCCCTGGGTTGCGCGGCAGAAAGTAGGTGAAAAAAAAGAGTCGTGTCAGAGGTGAGTACAACCCTGGAAACTCAGGTTGGGGGACAGGGAAGGCCAACTTGGATCCCCGCTGCTCCCTCACACACAACGCGAGGCCTGGGCCACCGGGGGCTCCCAATAGGCATTTGCCAGCCTACTTTTGGAGTCATGCACGGGCCTAGAGGATACCCCAGGGCTCCCCAAGCTCCGCCACCGCTCTTTACGGGCAGAGCCCACCCACCGGCCTCAGACCCAGATGGTAGGTATTGCCCAGGCAGATGCGGCAGCCCAGCGCATCCAGCTGCTCCGCCGTGATGCCCTTCATGGTGGCCTGCGTGCCCACTGGCATGAATACTGGAGTAGCTACTGTCCCATGCGGTAGCCGCAGCTCGCCTGCTCGTGCCCTGGAGCGGTTGCACTCAGCTACTAGCCGCAAGATCCGCGGAGCTGACTCCAGGGAAGTGGGAATGGGTGCCGCCATCTTGCCTGCCAGAACCACGTGGGCAAAGAAACACCCTGGGCCGCGCCATGTTTTCTAGCGTCACGTGAGGCGTAAAGCCTGCGGAAACTCTGCGAGAGCGTCAACGCTCCATGGCAACGAACAGCTGCCGACTGGCCCGCTCCAGGCGTCCAGTTTGTAGTGAAGGCAGCGCATTACCTGAAAATATCAAAAATTGACTTGTGATCACTTTGTAAGTTGTTTAAATATCTAATCACTATGTTGTACACCTGAAGCTAATATAATACTGTATGTCAACTAACTGGGGCAAGTGATAGCATCTCAGATTAAGGACATTGTGAAGATTGAATGAGAATAGATGTGTATAGAACTTTACATGGTGCCTGGCACAGGCCTTTGTACCTTTTGTATTGTTTTGTCCCAAGAACTTAGAATAGGATCTAGCACGTAGTACGTGCTCAATCAACATTAATTTATTCAGTCCTGGCTGGTGGCACAGTGGATAAGGCGCCAGCCTGCAAACACAAAGGTGGCTGGTTCGATTCCCAGCCAGGGCACATACCCAGGTTGCAAACCAGGTGTCCAGCCAGGTCCGTAGTTGGGGGCAGGTGAAAGGCGACCATACATTGATGTTTCTCTCCATTTCTTCCTCCATCCCTGCCCTTCTCGTTAAAATTATGAATTTTATAAATTTCTTTAAAAACTAAAAGAATAAAAACATTAGTTTGCCCTGGCTGGTAGCACAGTGAATAAAGTGCTGGCCTGCGAACCCAAAGGTCTATGGTTCGATTCCCCAGCCAGGGCACATAACCAGGGTGCAAGCCAGGTCTCCAGCCAGGTCTGTGGCTGGGGGCAGGTGAAAGGCAATACATAATGTCTCTCTGCCTCTCTCCCTACCCCTCTCTCTAAAAATAATAAAATATTTTTTTAAAAAACAACAAAACATTAGTCAGTGAAAGAAATAATCTCATATTTTCCGAAGGTCCAGAACTTGACCACACCTATTCATTCATTCATACATACAGTGTACGCCTACCTATACATCACCATCATCCATGCTGCCCAGTCGTGGATTTATTAAGCGTTGGCTGTGTTCCACTAATAATAGTAACAACAATTTGTATATATTAACTGTTATTATGGTAGGAAATGGAGCTAATATCCTGCCAGGCCAGTAGAGGGCGCGATTAACTCAGATTCTTTCCTCTTACGACCAAGGGCGTAACTGGGCTGATCCTCAGAGTCCAGTTTATTGGGATGGTAGAGATTCCTTACTGAGGTCTGAGGTCACATCTGGGAAACACCCACCCAAGAGGCCCACCTCAAGATCTTTGCTGTTGCCATTGTCTGCTTTTTATATATTTTAAAGATTTTATTTATTTTTAGAGAGAGGGGAAAGGAAGAAGAAAGAGAGGGGGAGAAATACTGATGTTGGAGAAAAACATCGATCGGTTACCTCTCACGCAACCCCACCAGGGACCTGGCCCACAAGCCAGGCTTGTGCCCTGACCTGGAATTGCACCAGAGACCCTTTGGTTCACAGGTTGGCATTCAGTCCACACCAGTCAGGGCACTGTTGCCGTTGTCTGCATCACTTCTAATTTTCCCATGGTTGGCTCATAGTTTCACCCTCAGTTGCTACTAACTCCCCCAATCTTAAGAACCCTTCACGCCAAAGACTCTATGTTACATGGCCTATAACTCATGCTTTTGAAACCTCTCTATGATGACAATGCCCAAATTTTAATTCGTGTCTCCTGAATTCCCATCTCCACTTAAGAAATGCTTCCTTTACATCTCCACTGCGTGTCTGTTGGCATCCAAACTCAACCTGTCCAAAGCAGAACTCTGATCGTAGCCCAACCCAAACCTGCCTACCCCTTTCTACCTTCCCCTTCTCATATGACAGTTCAAATCTTCCAGGAGCTCCAGTAGAAACTTAGGGAAGATCCTTGAGCTCTCACTGTCTGTCACTCCCTATATTTTATTTACTCAGCAAATCCTGGCTGCTCTGCTTTCATAAGCTAGCCAGAATGAAACATTTCACACACTCCATAGCTCTCATCCTGATCCAGACACCAACAGCTTTTGCCTGGATTATTACAGCCTTCTTCTCAATGTTTGGGCTTCTGTCATTGAGTCATTATGCTATAAACCAGAGGCATTTTAAAACAAATGATTTTAACATTTCACCATTATGTAAGCTGTCTTAAACTTTTTAAAAGTGCACCATATTAAGTTTTTTAAAAAGTTCTTTCAATTTCTACTCAGTCACAAAATTTTTTTTTTCAGTCTCAGATTTTTATTGTAAAATGTTTTGGGGGGGTTAAAAAAGATTTTATTTATCTTATTATTTATTTTTTTTTTTTTTAAGATTTTTATTTATTATTTCCAGAGAGAGAGGAAGGGAGAGAGGCAGAGAGGGAGAGAATCAATGTATGGTTGCGTTTCACCTGCCTCCTGCCACAGACCTGACTGGAGACCTGGTTTGCAACCTGGTTATGTGCCCTGGCTGGGGAATTGAACCTGCGACCCCTGGGTTCGCAGGCTTAACCACTTATTATTATTTTTTAAAGATTTTATTTAATCATTTTTTAGAAAGAGGGGAAGGGAGAGAGGCAGAGAGGGAGAGAGACATCCATGTATGGCTGCTTTTCACCTGCCTCCAGCCACAGACCTGGCCGGAGACCTGGCGTGCAACCTGGTTATGTGCCCTGGCTGGGGAATTGAACCTGCGACCTTTGGGTTCGCAGGCCGGTGCCTTATCCACTGTGCTACCAGCTAGGGCTATTTTATTATTTTTAAAGAGAGGGGAAGGAAGACAGGCAGAGAGGGAGAGAGACATCAATGTATGGTTGCCCTTCACCTGCTTCCAGCTATAGACCTGGCTGGAGACCTGGCTTGCAACCTAGTTATGTGCCCTGGCTGGGAATCGAACTGACCTCTGGGCCGGAGCCTTATCCACTGTGCCACCAGCCAGGGCTGTAAATAAATGTTTATTGTATACTTTTTCTATATCTACAGAGATAACCAGTTAATTTGTCTCATTTATTTTAAAATGCTCCATGAGCCCTTGGCCTGTGTGGTTCAGCTGGTTGGAACATTGTTCCATGAACCGAAGGGTCGTGAGTTCAATTCTGGTCAGGGCATCTTCCTAGGTGGCGGGTTAGGTTCCCAATTGGGAGGTGAGTATGAGGCAACCGATCACATTACTGTTTCTCTCCCTCCCTTCCCTTAAAATCAATATTTAAAAAAATAAAATGCCCAGAGATGTTAATTTTCTATTCTAATTTATTAATATATTTTATTTCTATTCCTGAAGTAAATCCAGTTTGTTCATGGTAGATTTTTAGATTGTGACATTTTATTATTTTTTTAATTAACATTTTATTTAGAATTTTTCATGTTGGCTATAAATTATATTGGTCTACATACAATTTTTCTTGCTTATAGTACTGTCTTGCTCAAGCCTCATTATGTTGTTTTCCTTGTAGGGATATTTTAAACTTATAAAGGACTATTTAGGTGTTTTCTTTTTTCTCAAGTTAATACAGATAAGTAGAGATTTTCTAAGAATTAATTCACTTATTTGGGTTGACAAGTTTATTGGCCTACAGTTCCTCCTAATATCCTCATATAATTTTGTTCCCCTCTTCATGGATTTCGAATGCAGAGGGTTGAGTCATTCAGTCCTTGAACGACACTGTTCCATTTAAGGTCTCTCTCTTCTTTGTCCATTTTCTTTCATTCTGATTCCTCTATCTCTAGAGCCTATAGGTTTGTATAAATCTTTTTTATATGATACTAACATTACTACCCCAATTTCCTTTTTTTTCTTGTAAAGAATTTATTATTTCCAGAGAGACAGAGGAAGGGAAAGAGGCAGAGAGGGAGAGAAACATCAGTGTATGGTTGCCTTTCACCTGCCTCCAGCTACAGACCTAGCTGGAGACCTGGCTTGCAACCTGGTTATATGCCCTGATTGGGAATGGAACCAGTGACCTGGGTTCGCAGGCTGGCATCTTTCCACTGAGCCACCTGCCAGGGCTCTTTTTTTTGTTTTTTTTTGCTGTTTAGAGAGATAAGAAAGAAGAGACAGGAACATTGTTATGATGGATTGGCACCACCCTGCAAACCCAAAGGTCGCTAGTTTGATTCCCCAACCAGGGCACATAACCAGGTTGCAAGTCAGGTCTCCAGCCAGGTCAGTAGCTGGAAGCAGATGAAAAGCAAACATACATTGATGCTTCTCTCCCTTTCTTTCTCCCTTCCTGCCCTTCTCTCTGAAAATAGTAAATAAAGTCTTTAAAACAAACAAACAAACAAATCATTGTTCTGAGAGAGAAGTATCTATTGGTTGCCTCTCATACATGCCTGGATCTGGGACTGAACCTGCAACCCAGGTATGTGCCCTGACAAGAAATTGAACCCACAAACTTTAGGTTACAGGAGGACACTTGAACCAATTGAGCCACACTGGCCAGGGCTTGTTGACAGATTCTTGTATATGTTCTGACCAGGGATTGAAACCACAACCATGGTGAAACAGGACAATGCCCTAACCAACTGAGCTATCCAGCCAAGCAGTGGATTTCTTTGCATTTATCCTGTTTGGGATTCTATGAACTACTTGGGTCTAATGATTGAAGTCTCTCCATAATTTTGGAAATTCTGTTATTCTCTGTTTGAGAAGCTGCATTTTCCCGCTCTTAGACTCTGCATAGGTACCTTAGGGCAAGATGAAAAATGCTGACTTAGTGCCACACATAATAGCCCTCTGTGGGGCTGGAGGAGAGCAGCCCCTACTGAACCAGTCTGGAATGCAGCTCCCATCTTGCTGAGCTGGTGAAAGGGAAGTAGCAGATGTAAGTACCACAATCACTGTTCTAACCAAATTTTCTGATAGATTTTCTTGTATAGATATTTCCTGTTTGGCTGTATGCCCTTAGGACCAATTCTAGAGGCTTTAAGTAGTTCCTTTTTAATGTTTTTCTCCAGTTTGACTGAGAGTGGACCTGTGAAGCTCCTCACATTATCATGCAGGAGATCGACTGCATTTAAAACTTTTTGATGTTATTTCCCAATGAAAATATAAACTATATTTGCTATACATATATCAAATCATTGTATTGTACACTTAAAACTAATATTTTTTATTTTTACAAAAATATTTTATTTAGTTTTAAAAAAAAGAGGGGAAATGAGGGAGAGGGAGAGGGAGAGAAACATCAGTGTGTGGTTGCCTCTTGCACACCCCCAACTAGGGACCTGGCCTGCAACCCAGGCATGTGCCCTGACTAGGAGTCAAACCAGCAACCTTTTGGTTTGCAATGTGGCACTCAATCCACTGAGCCACACCGACCAGGTAATATATTATATGTCAATTATACCACAGTACAAATGGGGGTAGAAATCTCTTAGTAATATGAAAAAGGTTAAAATGAGAAAAAAAATTTGTTTAAGATTTTATTTATTATTTTTAGAGAGAGGAGAAGGGAGGGAGGAAGGGAGAGAAACATCAATGTGTGGTTACCTTTGGTGTGCCTCCAGCTGGGGACTTACGCTGGAGACCTGGCCTGCAACCCAGGCATGTGTCTTGACTAGGAATTGAACCAGTGACCCTTTGGTTTGCAGGCCAGTACTCAATCCACTGAGCCACACCAACCAGGGTAAAATGATAAATTTTATATTTTATATACCCTAATACATTAAAAATGTATATTAATGAATAAAAACACATGTACACTAACAAATCAAGGAAAATTTGAAAATGTAGTTTAATAAGTTTCATGGTTTAATTAAAAATATATTGTTTTAAAATAAATATTACCACATAATTAAAAAATATAAAATATATACTGTGAATTTTTCCCATTACTGTCCCTTGTCCAAATGGTTCTCACTACTTAACATTATTTAGTAGTCATTTTTTTTAATCCGCATCTGGAAATGTGTTTATTAATTTTAGAGAGAAAAAGAAGAGAGAGAGAAACATCAATCAGTTGCCTCCTGTATGAACCCCAACCAGAGATCAAATCCCTAACCTTAGGTATGTCTCCTTACCTGGAATCAAGCCCACAACCTTTTGGTGTACAAGATGACATTTCACCCAGCAGAGCCACCCAGCCAGGGCCATTCTTTTTTTTAATATTCTTTCATTCTTTTGTATACCTACAGACATGTTTATCAGCATGTACAAGCAAATATGTTGCTGTTATATTTTGTTTCCAGTTGATTTAATTAGATATACTAATGTTTTCTTTTATCTTTCTAGAAACTTTAATACTTTTATACCCTTTAAAGACTTACAGGCCCTGGCTGCTGTGGCTTAGTGGATTGGGCATAAGCCTGTGAACCAAAAGGCCTCCTGTTCGATTCTCAGGCACAACACCTGCCTAGTTTTGTGGGTCAGGCCCCCAGTTGGGGACACAGTAGAGGTAACCACACATTGATGTTTCTCTCCCTCTCTTTCTCCCTCCCTCCCCATCTTTTTAAAAATAAATAAATATATACCCTAGCTGGTATGGTATGGCTCAGTTCAGCCTGCGAACCCAAAGGTCACTGGTTTGATTCCCCAGCCAGGGCACATAACCCGGTTGTAAGCCAGCTCTCTAGCCAGGTCGGTAGCGGGAGGCAGGTGAAAGGCAACCCCATACTTGATGCTTCTCTCCTTTTCTTCCTCCCACCCTGCCCTTCTCTCTGAAAATCATAAATAAAATCTTTAAAATATAATAAAAGAATTAAAAGTTTAAAAATAAATAAAATAAATATATAAATCTTTTTAAAAATTAAAACTTACAGATTTTTGAATTGTCATTTTCTACTAGACATGGACCATTGACTCATGGAATTATGTAAATGACATTCCAAAACCGTGTGACTTACTCTAATAAAAGTTGCATAATAGTTTAAAATGTTTTACTAGCAAAAAGGAAGGTATGAGAGAAGCTACTGGCTGTCTCCTAATATCTGTTAAACTAATAAAATTACATTATACCATACCTAGTCCCTGTGACTTGTTTTATGTTTCTTACAATTGTTTCTAAGGTTCATTTATGTTATATGTAGTTGTGGTTCATTCATTTCTTCTGCAAACTAATTACTGGTTTAAATATACTAACGTGTACTTGTTCATTCCCCGAGAATGGACTTAAAGACTTTCCAGTGTTTTTGTTTTATTTATTTTTACCCTTATAAACAGTGCCTCTATGAGTATTTGTGTACACCTCTTTGTATACTGCTGCAAAAATCCTCAGGAATGGAATTGCAGGATCCTAGCCCTGGACAAGACAAAAGCAGCATAAGAAAACTCCCTTGTGTCAAATCCTTTCAGATCTCATATTTAACACTTAAATTTTGCCCATCAAGTTTGTGTGAAAAGGAATCCCATTGGAGTTTTTATTTGCATTTCCATGGTTCCTACTTAGATTGAACACCTTTTAAGATGTTGGAGCCATTTACAGATATTGTTTATTACTCAGGTTAGCTAATTTGGCAGCATAATTCAATACAACCAAGCTGCTGAACAGTTTTTGTTTTTTTAAAGGCTTTATTTGTAGAGAGAGGGAATGGGAGGGAGAAAGATGTCAATGTATGGTTGCCTCTTGTTTTCCCCAACTGGGGAGCCAGCCCACAACTCAGGCATGTGCCCAGCCTGGGAATTGAACCAGTGACCCTTGGGTTCACCGGCCAGTGCGCAATCTACTGAGCCACACCAACCATAGCTGAACACTTCTTTTTTTCTTTTGTTTTCTTTTTCTTGTTTTTTGTTAAGACTTTTATTTATTATATTTAAAGAGAGGGGAAGGGAGAGAGGCAAAGAGGGAGAGAGACATCAATGTAAGGTTGCCATTCACCTGCCTCCTGCTATGGACCTGGCTGAAGACCTGGCTTGCAACCTGTTTATGTGCCCTGGCTGGGAATGGAACAAGTGACCTTTGCGTTTGCAGGCCAGCTCCTTATCCACTGTGCCACCAGCCAGGGGTTCTTTTTCTTTTTTTCTTTTTATTTATTTTAGTGCTTTGTGTACACATATTTTTTCCACATGAAACAAGAATATAAAATGATGGTCTTTGGAGGTTGTAAGTATAGGAGTTTTCATTGAACTGTATTTTATGTTTTAGATACCTTTGTAATATTTCAAAGCTTCAGATGTTTAAAATTCATAAAATGTAAAAGGTGAACACCCACCTCATCCCCCACCCATCCACTTTTCATCTCAGTTTTTCCTAGTAATTTTTTATTAGATTTCTGGCTTTCCTGCAGTTCTTCTTGCAAATGGAAACAAATGCAAAGCTAAATATTTACTCCCTCCATTTTTCTATACAAAAGGTTAGTAACACTGGTAAGATGCACCTTGCTTTTTGTGTATACTTTGGAGACCATCCTGTCAGTATGTAGTCTCCTTGCTCTTAACAGTTGCCTCATATCTCAGAGTATGGGCAGATCATCACTCTCTTAAGGGGGTCTCCCGTTGATTCTAACTTGAGTTATGAATAACCTTTGGTTCTATAAATAAGGCTGCAATTAATAATCTTGTATTTAAGTAACCTCACATGGCAGCAAGTATATTTTTAGGAAAATTTTTCATCAGCTGGAGGGCTGGGTTAAAGATTATAACATCCTACCAAATGCCCTATATCAGGTTTTGATATTTACACCTGCACCAGATAGAAGTAATTGGAAGTGCCTGTCTCCCCACAGCCTCTGCAACATAATTTCCCTGCTTGCTTGACAGAAGCACTGTGGTAACTCAGCATTTTTTTCTTTTTGATAAACAACTTATTTTAATTGTATTTTTCTGTTACCATTTATTTATCCCCCTTATACCATCTTCCACCTTCCCACAATCACTTTGTTGCCCATGTCCATGAGTTTTCTTTTTTTGCTCGATCTCTTATTCCAATGAGATTTTGCATCTATTCTTCTGTTCTGCCTTCTTGAATCACTTTCTTCCTGTAGCTTTTCTGGTCTCATTCGGGTTTTTTTAAGTTTTGTTTTTAGTTCACACAAATAATATGATGATGATGATTAAAAACCAGCACTAATGGAGCAGGTGCCAAAGTGCCAGGTGTCTGGTAAGCTCTTCACTGTCATCGCATAAGTACAATGAGATGGGTATTATTTTCACCCCCATCTTATAATGAAGAAAATGAAGCAGAGATGCTTGCTGGCTTGTTCAGGGTCACATGGCTGGAACAGGAGTTGAAATCTAGTCCTGTATGAGCCCTGTTAAGCTACCCTCCTATGCAACTTTTCTTGAAGGAGAAGAAAGTATGAGGGATTGCAACACAGATGGGGAGGGAAGGTTACAGCCAGAGGAACCTGATAGAAGACAGGATTCAGGCTCTCACACTAAGAAGGCACGGACTTTGGTCTGGTGATTGCGACTCTGAGTCTCGCACAGTAAATGCCCAACTGTATTTATGAAAATATCTGTAATGAATATTATGGAGCACCCGCTCTGTGTTAGGCCTTGTTCTCATTGCTGGCAACATAGCATTAAACAAGCAGACAAAAATCCATGCCCTTGAGAGGCAAACAAGAAAAATTAGCAATGTGCATCATATCTCAGGTGGTGAGGGGTGCTGGAGAATAAGAGGACAAGAAAGGAACTAGGAGTTGGAAAGATAGGGTGGTCACGATCAGTCTCTCTGAGGTGACATTTTTAAGGCCTGAAACAGATAAGGAAGGAGCCATGGTGGGAACTGAATGTAGTTCAAGCAATGGAAATGATGACAGCAAAGCCTTCAAGGTGGATGTGTGCCTGGATTGTTTGTGGTGCAGTGAAGAGGTCAATGTTCCTGGAGGGAGTAAGGGAAGGAGCGGAAGATGAGTTTTGGGAGGTCAAACAGCCAGGTCCTGCAAGTCCTCTACTTTGCCACGAGAACTTTCCTGAGCTAGATGAAAGGGGGTGGAGAGAAGCGATCTCTATCACCAAGATGCAAAGTACAGGGTGGAAATGGGATGCAGCCGACGAGGTTCAGTAGCATCGAGGTTTCTGCTCTGCTCAGTAGGGAGGGGCTGGGGCGCCATTAAGAATTTCTTTGAGGGGGTGCTGGGAAGCTTTCAGCACTCTGGACAGCTCTCATGTTGCCTGGTGACAAGGATAGCCACTCCTGTCAGGGTAGATCCTGGGAAGGCATCCTGTTATAAGTGGCACTCTGTACACACCCTATAGGAATGTGGCAGGGGTGGGGCTTATAAAAGGGTCCCATTAGAAGTGCTTGCAAGGAGTCAATGATGGGAGCTTGTAAAGTCACTGGGCGAAGCCTATGAAGTACTAATTCTAGCAGAACAAGTGGATTGGGCAGGGAAGAGGAAACTGTGCACCTGAAGGGAGCAAGTGCAAACTGGAGGCAGTTTTAGGAAAGGGTGGTGTTTGCAGAATCGTGGCCTCAGCCACCTTCTACACCCCTCAGGTGGAAGCGGGTGCATCATCCCAGGTTCATAACCAGGTTTAGGGGTGCTCCATAGATTCCCCAGCTTATCCCTAGGGATTGCTGCAGCTGCCCAGGTGAGCCCCAGAAACTTGGTACTAGGTGGTTGGTCTTAAGGATGTCCCCAGATTGTGGGGACGGGATAAGAGTTGGACTTATGGGCACAAAACAGGGGATTCCAAAACTTCCTAAGAGGTGGATGTTTCAAATACCTGTAATGTTGAAATAATACCCCAAGGACCTGGAGAATTTGTTTTTTTCCTTCTGGGGGTGAAGAGAACATCTGTAATATTTTGCTCCACCCACTTACCAACCCAGCTGACAAGGGGTAGAGCTTAAAAGTATCAGCTTCTTGGAAGATACTGGGAACGCCAAGGACAGGACTTGAGGTCTCTGAATGATGACCTCCATGGCCACTCCTTAGCCATCCCAATTGTCTCCGTGTCTGGGCTTCTCCCTGTCCTGTATTCTGAGGCAAGGCAATGCCCCTTGCACGGCCAATTTACTGGTCTGAAACGTTTTTAACCCCATTGCAACTGTGAAGCTGCTCCCTTACCAACTCCAGTGGACTCTGCCCCCCAAGATTCCCCTGAACCTCACAGGTTGGCTATTCCAGAAATCAAGCCTCATTGCTGATTTGTTGCCTTTCTACTCATCCCTCCCACACACCCATTCTCAGCCCAACAGCCAAAAGAATTGTTGGTAAGCATGACTCAGCCTGGGGTCTTCCTAGTTCAGAATACTTCCGTAGCTCTGAATTATCCTCAGAGTAAAACTCCTCAGGTTGGCTGTCAGCGCATTGCAACAGCACCTCTCCCAGACACAGCCACATTTCTCTGCAAACCAAAATCCTTCACTCACCTGACTTTCAGCTATTCCTATACCCCCAGGTGATTTTGTCCATGCTGTTGCCTCTGCATGGCACACCCTTCTCTCACCTTTCCTCACCCATGTTCTCAGATCAAGCATCCTTTCTTGAAACAAAAAGACTTAACCTGACATTCCATGCGCAGATGGGACAGGGCCATCTTGGTGCCCACAAGATCCATGGAGCAGGGACCAGGCCCACTACAATTTCAGTACCCAGTGCAAAAGTGATACATAAGCAACATCCAATAAATACATGTTGAGTGAATGAAACATAAACACAGAAGTTCCATTTATTCCGGAATGGGTTAGAATGAGCATCCATCTGGGCCAAGGTTCACTGTAAAGAGCCCACCACCACATGGGGCTCACACCTGGAGACTAAATCCTCAGGATGACAGCCCAGCTGCAGAAGTCCAGGCTTCAAGGGCAGGGAAGGTCCTGCTGACTACACAAGAATGGTCAATGGTCCACAAGAAAGTGAATGCTCTGCCATTGGGCAACTAGGTGGTAACTTTCAAGTCATACTGGATCCCAGCCCAAAGGGACACCAGAGCCCCTGTGACTTCAAAATACATAAAGGTGAAATCCTGAATCTGTGTCCCATTACTGTTCAGAGGCCCCTTTGGTCTTAAATCTCCAATCACCAAGACTCTCCCCTACCCCAATCAGTCCAAATTCCTGGCAAGGCCCTGCCCCTTCCTCAGATATCACCTTGGCCCACCATGCCCATATCCAGCTGTCCCATCAGTGATTTGGTTTCCTTTCCTTCCTTCCCTCCAAAGGAATCTTGAGCCTTCTGGAGTATGTGTCCAGTCCTGGATCACTGACCCCCTGGCCTATCCAACAAACACCCTCTTGATCAACTCACTAAGTAAGCATACAGGCGCTGGTCCTGCTCATGCTTCTGGTGCTCTCTGGGGTGAAAGACCCATGACACTGTCCTCCAGCAACATGAGCTATATCATCTGTCATAGACCAGCTGTTGCCCATCATGGCCCTAGCTGAGGAGGAGACACAGCTCAGTAAGGCGTTCTTCCAGGCTGGCTTCTTGGGTTTGGATGGCAACAGGCGTAGGAAAGCCTTAGTCCGTTTTGAGTGGGTATGCAGCAGCTAAGCCTTCTCCGTGCACAAGGTGGCAGCCACATCTTCCTGAACCCAGCTTCCTGGAGTTGCATGTTCTGAGAGTTGGGATACTGCAGTTGGCCAGCTGCACAATCAGGTAATCATTACCAATGAGGTCCCCCAGTAGCATTAGGGTGTCAAAAGGACCTATGCTCATGACCTGTCCCCTTAGGACAGGTACCCACTGTGCTACAAAGATTCTGCTGTCCAGACCTGACCACGGTGAACCTGTCTACAGCCAACAAACACCCAGGACTGGGTCACCAGCCTGATGGGTGAAACCTTCGCCCAACACTGTAGTGGGCTGAATACTGTCTGTCAAGAGTTATGTCCACATCCTCACCACTGATGCCTGTGAATACATTTGTAAATAGGGTTTTTGTAGATGTAATTCAGGATCTTGAGATGGATTAGGGTAGACCCTAATTCCATTGATTTGTGTCTTTATATATGAAAGAAGATTTGAGACACAGACTTACATTCAGGACTTTGAATGTAGTGGTGGCTGCTGTTTGGGAAACTGATGGTGATGAGACCTGTTGTTGACAAGGCAGATCCCGAGTTTGAAGGCGTTAGCAGGCAGATTTCTGAGTGATACACTCTGTCACAGCCTATATCCTGTTACCACCAGCACAAAGTCCCAACGATCTCCCATGGGTCTTTTTGTCCCTTGTACTTGTCTGGGAGAGAAGGTGGAGTGGATACCCATCCCTCAGATCTGTCTCCTCTCTCCACTCATGTACATAACTCAAGGGATCCCAAGGCACTTCAGGCCGACCAAATGTTTGCACGGTGGGCTGCCTCTTGGATGGACTTCACAGGGCCCCTCTTTTCAGGCTGGAACACTTGGTATCTGGGCCCTCCTCTGTTGCAGCAGAAAGCAAAAATTTTCCAATGTTTTCTTTTTTTGTGCAGAACACCTTTCTTTCAGCTCTCCCAGAAAGCAAGTCTTTATCCTTTGAAGGCACACTGGAGTTTCTGCCTCAGCTGAGTAATCCTGCATCAAGAATGGTTTGCACGTCTTCCATCGGGTATGGTTAATCAAGCATTGGAGGCCAAAGGGCCTCCTGAGGCTCAGGCCATGAACAGCGCCTGGTCTGAGACGTGAATGAGTCTATGAAGAGGTGGTAAGTCAACAGGAATCCCTGCAAGGATAGTCCAAGCCTTGCTTGCCCTCAGGGCTCTTACCAGACAGGCCACCCCTAGGGCAGGGCAAGAGTTGAGAAGGGCAGCTCAGGGGAGGGTTCCTCCATCTCCATATTGCTGATATTTAAATGCAGAATGTTCTGCCGTATCCTTGGCATTTTTTACCCACGATAGCACAAATGTCTCCCAAGTACTACAAAACTACTGACGATTTAGAAACAGTGCTCCAGAGAAACCTTCTGTAACAGGGCTGGGCCATGCAAAGAACCCCACCTGCTCACTCTGAAATTCTAGGTAGAGGCGGCTGTGGCTGTGACTCCCACAGAGTGCCACCCCAACATAGCCAGCTCCAAAGCTGGAGTTCCCCACTTGGAGTACCTCAGCCAGCTTTCAATTATTTTTTAAATTAGGTTCTGTATACCAAACTTAGTCTGTGGAGATTATAAATTGCACTTACATTACACCCAGAATTCATGTTGTAGCAAACAAAGCATGCTGAATTGTGGGATCAAACCCTAAACAGCCGCATAAGCCACTAGGCTGCTATGCAGACACTAGGGGTGTGGAGCTTCTTGGACACAGGGACTACATGATTCCAAGTAACTGACGTCTATAAGCCTGGAGCTGGACCCTGAAGCCTCTGATTAACAGGGACCACCATCCTGCCACCCGCACCCCACTTTCTGGTGCTGGGAACAGAGTGGAGGAACCTGCCCACGCACTGCTTGAGGGGCAGACACCCAGGCCTACGACGGCGCAGATTTCTTTCTTTTTCTTTATTTCAGCTGAATTCAGATGTACTGCCTGAATGATCCAGGCATTATCAAAAAAAAAAAAAAAAAAAAAAGAAAAAAAAAAAAATCCCATTCTTTCTGTTTTTTAAAATAAAATTTTCGATTATAAAACAAACACTAAAGCATTAAAATACAGAAAGCTCGTTTAACTCACTTCACAAAAGCATGAACAGATGAGGTATCCCTTCTGTAACTATTTCAAGACAAACTGAGTTAACACTAACACCAATCGTAAATAGACAGAGGGATACTGAACTGTAAGAACTCAGAATTCTACTCAGACAAAGTTGTAATAGCAACTAACAAACCACTGAAGACATGTAGTCCCAAACACAGCTAAATATGGGTCACAGAACGGGTCACAGAGTGACCAGCTGCACCTCACAACACAGCAACGTGGACGGGGTAGGGCAAAAGGGCCCAGAGGGGCCGCAGACATGTTAACTGTGATGCGTAAAACTGAATCTTACAACAAGGAGGGGTAAGTGCTGAAGGTACAAATCTTCACCCTCAGGGCTTTATCTGTACTGGTAGTTCATGCTGTGGTCTGCATTCCTGCCGTAGCCTCCCTGTGATGACTGGTAGGAGCTGGGAGGGCCGCTGTAATTCTGGCCGGACCCCGGGGAGTTGTAGTTCGACTGTGATGAGTAGCCTCCTGAGGGAAAGAGGGGTGGGGATCAGCCCAGTCACAGAGGTGGCAGCAGTGGGAGCTCTTAACTGGGGCTCTGAGCACCAGGCTCCGTTTGGCTCTGAGTATTGTCAGCTTTTCTTCATGTAGGTGCCAAATTTAGAGTAGGGCAACTTCTGGATCTCTGGCTTCTGAAAAAGCCAAGAAGCTGGAGGTATGCCTAAGCTGGTGTTTGTACAAGGCCCCATATACCCCCATCTCTTGCTTCCTGTTCTTGTCCCACACAGAAGCCAAGAGGCAGCTGCCACTGTGGCCCTGCTCAAGCCAGGCCATGCCCCTCCTCACAGCCTCTGTGTAGCTCTGGGCCCTCCCCACCATGCTGTGTCACCTGCTACTCCAGGCCCACCTTGTTTGCCTTGATAGGAGGAGCTGCCCCCAGAACCTCCTCCGTAGCCCCCATGTGACCCTGGGTTGTAGGATGACCCGCCTGAACCGTAGCTGTTACCGCTGCTTCGGCCTCCGCTACCACTGTAGTCTGGAGGGGAAGAGAAGACAGTGTGGTTAAGGGGCCTTGTTCTGCAGCCCTGGATGTGGCAGGCCCTTGGCGAAGACCCTAGAACTTTGCAAATTAGCTTGTTCTGACTGCTTGTATTTGGCACATCAGTCCTACCATGTGCCAGGGGCTGGCTGGAGTTCCACAAGGTCACAATGCCCTGGCCTAGCCTGATCACTACATTCTAAAGCCAAGTTCCAACCCATCTTCACAACTACTCCTCCAACCTAAGCTTCACAGCAGTTCAGGAACCACAATAAGCCAGTTAGGTCCTGGCTCCCCGCTACCAAGTGTCCCATCATGAATAATCATGCTTCTACCCTTTCCCCCATTGGGCCATCAACACAGTGCAGCCCACCAATTTCAGGCATGAGATAGAATGGAGAGTATTTCAGGAGTGGGGCTAGATGGAACCCAGTTTCCAAAGGTTACCTCAAAGTAGCTGGCCCTGACTCCACCCTTTGTGCCCCAGCCTCAGGGTCCTTAGCCTGGGAGCCTCTGCCTCCAAGTTTGTCCCAACACCCACCCTGCAGCCAACACTTCCAACTTCCTTCCAGTCCCTCAGCTACAGGTGGGACAGTACTGAGCTTCTGGGGGCCTGGATGCCAACTCACTGAATTTGCTCTCGTAGCTGTAGTCAGAGCCACCCCCGCCCCCGGGGGAGCTGTAGGAGTTGGAGTAGGAGTAGTTGCCTTGGCCGTGACTATAGCCTTTTTGTTTGCCCTGTGGGGGGCCATAGTTGCTGTACTGGCTCTGGTTGTAGGACTGCTGCTGGCCTGGGTGGGACTGGTAGCCTGAGCCGTAGGAGGGCTTCTGCTGGCCCCCATGGGGCTGCTTCTTCCCGGCATGTTTCGGGGGTACTGGGGAGTTGTAGTTGTCGCCTTGGTAGTAGGAGCCGTAGCCGGAGGAGCCACCACCTCCCCCGCCGCCGCCACCGCCAGCATTCCCAGAATGCCCTCCATTGCTGTAGAACTGACCTAAACAGGAAGGCATCTGGTCAGGTGGAGGATTAGGGAGACGAAGTGGGGGGGGGGGCAAAGGGGAAGGGAGGGGAGGTCGAAGCTGTGGGTCCTGAAGGCTGACCCACCAGCCCACTGCCCAGGCAGGGGCGAGTGAAAGAGGTGGGAGAGCAAGGAGCAACAGCTCCGGTCCCTAAAGCAGCCTGGTCTGGGCTGGCCCAGCCTTCAGCTCCACTCACCCATTAGCTGATGACAACAATGGATCTTTGCCAAGCAGCGGCACGGCAGCACGCGGAGAGCAGCTTTTGCAGCGGATGTCAACGTTACAATGAGATGGGCTCCGAGCGCAGGATGACATTCACAACTAGCTGACCGCTACCCAAATGTCCCCAACGATGACAGGAAAAGCAAAGCCCCAGAGAAGCAGCCAGCCCTCCCCCACTGTGCTGGGAAGAGGCTTGGCAATCACACACAGGCTTCAGTGACCCTAGGAAGTGCTCTTTGACAAAGTCTCTGACACTAGTGTAATCAGCAGAAGTCCAACTTGTCTTGGTTCTTTGAGAACCAGGAATGGAGACTGAAGCCAAATGACCTGGGGCTCCTCCCTGGTGGGATTTATGCAAACATGACTTGAGCAATTCGATAGCCTCCTGGGGAAAGGAGACTAAGGCTGGAATCAGAACATCCAGGTGGTCCCCGCAGAAGGCTGCTCCTTGTTCCCAGCACAGTGCTGGGCTCAGGCAGGAGGGAGCAGCAGAACTAACAAGCGTGCAGCAAGGCTGCCACATTCTCAGGCCCTAGAGCTAAGAATGTCATGGAGAAGTCCCCCCACCTCTGGTCATTAGGTAAAGACCCCACAACACTAGTTTGTCAAGTCTTGTTTCCACCAGATACTCAGGTGGACCTGTGGGAGATGAATAAGCTAAGGTGAGGGGTGAGGGGAAGGATGGACCCTATGGGTGGCTGCCCATCCTAGCTGGGCAATTTCCAGTGCTCCCGCAGGGGCGGTAGAGCTACTAGGCTCCCAGAGCAGGTAGGCCTGAGTAAGCCATTGGGTAGGAGGGAAAAGGAAGGCTCCCACACAGCCTGTCCCTTCCCATATTTAGTACCATGGGTTCCTCGCCTTTTGGGTGAATTTGGGAGTCCTCATGAGCCTTCCACCCACTGAAGATGTGCACCCCACAGTGGTGTGCCTGGATTGTTGGAACAGCAATTTGGATAGAACTGGTTTCTGACATGGATTTATCTTCTTCAAGTGGGCAACCTCCACCCTACACCAGACCCCATCACAAAGCCCCACGATGCAAGAGAGAGCAAACACACTGAGGAGGCCAAGACAAGAGGTCCTCTTCAGGCCCCCTCTTAGAACTCTGCCACATCGCTGCCCCTTGGCCTGCACTGAGCGCCTGCCTCCTCACCCCTCCATAAGCACAGGAATGAATGAAGACGCCAAGTAGTTAGGGCTTGTTACTTTAACATGTATTGATTAAAAAAAAGGGGGTAGGGGAAGTTTTCAACGTCATTCAGGATAACTATTTCCTGGTATAAAAAGACATTATTCTCAAACAATAACTTTCTAAAAAAAAAAATACATCATGCAATCAAAGTTTTAAAAAGTTTCACTGAATGTTTCAAACCTCTGGGAACAAATTATGCAGTAACCGTTTTGACCAGTTTTTGCCTGAATAAACACAAAATCTTGCAAGTCAACGCAGAGGCAGGCTTTGCTGTAAAAGAACTGCTGACCAGAGCCAAAAACCAGACTTGTTTCCAGGGACTCCCATCAGGAACAGGAGCTGAGTAAAGAGCCCAGTTTCCTGTGCAAGGCCCTGCACACAGGGAGAAACCACACTTCAAGTCTGTGCCCTAAGGTGAGTGGAAGCTCCCGGGGCTTCGAAAATCTGCACAGCTGCATGCCTAGCAGTTATAGGCTCTGCTGAGAAGAGATATTCGCTGGAGAATTGAGCTACATATCTGGCTCTTCTGCTTATTCTTCAAGCCCCATTAAAAAAACCATTCTAGAATCCCATGCATTTGCAACTGTAATTAGGACTTGCAAAATTCTGCATTATCACTCCCTTAAGCCTGTCTATTTCTTGCATTAAATGATGGAAGCACAGTTTTGATACCTTTGAGAGTTCATCTCTAGCTAAACCAGCCACTAAATGTTGCATCCCCAAACACAAACCCACCAGAGCATTTACAAGAGGCAGGAGAGGTTAACTTAGCACAATATACAATCCCAAATGTTCCCAACGTTTCACATGCTCATATTTAAAAAAAGAAAGAAACGAAAGCCGGTTGCTCTGGACTCAGATGTAGTGAAATGATTTTCATCACTGTCAAAGGCATCAACCAGATTTGGGAATTTGTTAAAAGGTTAAAAATTCATACAAAACCTGCTGTAAATTAAGACAAAGGTAGATTAAAATGCATCATTATCTGTCTCTTAAATAAAGTAATGCTTTCCATAAAAAGCAAAGGTGGGCTTTTGCCTTGATGCTGACCAACGCTGGCTCTAGAATTCTGTGCAATGCTGCACAAAAAAATGCATTCTCTGAAAATTGTTTTCCACTTATTGTGAACTTCAATATGACCAAGTTCAAAGGCAAATCACGATAAAAACTGCCATTGTCTTAAATTCTGCAGGCTAAGAGTTTCAGACAAGCTGCGGTGACAAGCCACGGTTGAGAAACCCAGTGAAGCACAGGGGCACAGCACGGACACTTTAGGTTTTGGAGTTCGAGAAAATTGGAGTAAAAAGTTGATTTTGTGTGCAATACTTTTAGATGCTCTAGGAAGACCCAAAATCATGATAGCCGTAGCAGTCTGTGAAAAAGTCACCTACAAAAGGGGGAGACAGAGCAGAGAAAAAAAATTAGAATTCTTTTGAAAAATGGCACAGAGCGCCACATTTGAAATTCAGTTTTAGATTTCTCTGCTCCTGTAACCCCCCAATGAAGGCTCCTTCTCAAGACAAGAGCTGTGCACTGTCAGGAAAAGCATATTCATAGTATAGGTGCTTCATTCACATGGCTTAAAGCAGAGAAATTTAAAATTTTGACTGTTAAGGAACTTTCAAGTCACACAAGTGTGTGTGTGTTAACGTTTACGGAGTAAATCACACTTTTGCACAATGGGGAGGGTTGGGGCTTTGAGGACCAGCTGATCTAATTAACCACTGACAACAGGTGTGGGCAACTTGGAAGTCTCAAGGGTATGCTGCTGATAGGACATCCTGCTCTAACTCAGGCATGGGAGCTATACTACAGCTTTTTCCCAAACTCAAACGAAGAGAAATATATACTTACTGTAGCCAGCTGTTGCAGAGTTCCCTCCATATCCATAGCTGCCATACCCCGCACCTAGAATGCAACAAACAGTGTTATCAAGGCTGGAGGTGGGTCTCCCCTGCCCCTGTCTCTTCAAGAATCCACACACCCCAGGGAGCAAGATAAGCCCATAGGACAATGCAGGGCAAGAGTCCTCACCAGCATTCATGTAGCCTCCATGGTTGGCACCACCAAATCCTCTCCCTCTCCCTCGACCACGGATGTTTCCTCCTCTTCCCCGTCCTCGAAGGTTTGGGGGCGGGGGCACTTCATTGTGCATGGGGCCTCCCATGCCAAAGCCAGGGTTATGTGGCTGGACAGGATAGAACAGACAAGTTACACTCGCCTCATGCTCAGACCACAGATGAACTAGTGTCTAGTTCAGAAATGTCAAGGGCAACCAGTTACCTTAGCAGCAAACTTAGGTCCACCTCTGACAGGCACAGGGGCTCGCTTCTTCTTATTGGCTTCAAGAGCAAGAGGGGCATCAGGAAACAACTTTTCTAGTGCAGCAAGGGCAGCATATGCTTTTGCCACCTTTTTGTTTGAGCCAGCACCTTGAAACTTCTGTCCATCTACCTCAACCTGGGTGGGAAGAACAGACACATGTCAGGAGTGATTCAAAGCATCCCACTTGGGCAAGGGGCCTCTTCAAAGACTCCAGGCTTTCACAGAAACTGCTACAGGACCACTCACCTCCATGACAAAGCGCTTGTCATGGCTGCCACCAGTCTCTGAGATGAGCTCATACTTGAGACCACGTCTCTTCTCATTAAGCTCCATGACAGGGTTCTTGCCATGCTTGGTAAGGATCGGCCCCTGCTGTTTTACGTTCTCAGGGAAAACAGAAAAGAACACCAACACACTCAGCTAAGGGCTGTCCAGCATGTGGAGGGACAGCCAATCCCACATCATGGCCCTCCCCTCTATGCTCCTTGCTGTTCCACACCACCCTCACCTCTCAAAAGTCATCTGTGAGCCTACCAACAATAGGGTGACCTCCACCTTGTACACTCTCCCTCCAGGAAACAGTCTGTCCTTGACTGAGACCCACCCCAGTGCAACAGAGTGCTGGGTTGGCACCAGCAAACCCTTCTCAGTATTGGCTTAAAGGCTCACACCTAGTTCCTCCTACTGGCTACCCAACTGGAAGGTGACTCTTGGGGTGGACTGACAAAAATCAGCAACTGTCTAGGCTCTCAGGACACCAGGCTGCCTGGTCCATCTTGCTGGGCATTCCAGTGTCCACGATGGGCTCACCTCGGCAGTGGGATCTGAGGTGAAGGCAGCACTGGGGGTCGAAGCGGCTTCTACCACAGGCGGAGGGGCTGCCACGGCTGGCTTGGCCTCTGTCTCCTCAGCTGAGTCTTCCCCCTTATTGCAGTCTCTGCCTTCAGCGCCCGTAGGTAAGCCCATGTCCTGCAATACCTAGGAGGGAAACCCCAAGGTCCCAAGAGAGGAATGGGGCTCAGCACCGGAACATCCTGAATGAGAAGCTCCTAGGTTGGTATCCAGCAACCTGGAATTTTCCCAGTTTAGCTCCACACACACCCAGCCATGGGTGAATACCTTCTGCCTGTTACCCACAATGATAAAGGCATTCTTGCCACATGTAATTTGATAACCATTTCAGTATTTGTAAGCCCCCTCCCTAAGCCTCAGGGTGTTTGCACCTAGGGACTAAACAGGAGACAACAGCTCTAAAGAGGCCCCCAGATGAAGAAAAGTGCTTTTGCTGTCAAAAGAAAGGCACAGCTAAACGATGCTCCCAGCCACCCTACCTTAACAGCCACGTGCAGCTTGGCAGTCTTTTTGGATGGTCCAGAGGCCTCAAATGAGCTGCCGTCTACTTCCACAGACATGGTGAAGATGGGGGCATGGACCGGTCCCGCCTGGGAAACCAGTTTATACTGCAGTCCGGGCTTCAGCTGGTTCAGCCTCATCAGGGCATTCATAGCCTGGGGAGGCTCTGCTTTCTCCTCTAGAGAAAGACCACCAATGTCACTCTGGAACATTAGTAAATTCTGAACCAGGGAGGGGGACCATTCTAACAGCTTTTTATTGCTGGATGCAATGAACTGGGCAAACCTGCATTCTAAACCCTTGCCTGTGGAGCTCCCAGGTACAACACACCAACTCTGGAATTGCCAGCTGGGGCACACCCTGTGCCCTGTACCCACGTTATACCTAATCATTTTAAAAACAATATAACTCATGTAATGTCTGAAAAAAGTAATGAACTTCCCCACTTTGTGTTCAACCTAAACTGAAAGCAAACTGAGGGTAAAAAGGCCCTGGAACGAATGCCTATACCTTTCTTCTGAATCTTCTTCTTCTTTTTGCTGGGAGATTTTTCCTCTCCATCCTCCTCCATGGGGCGTTTCATTGGCGTAATGGCATAGGTGGTACTGGGGGGGATTTGAACTATAAGAAAAGATTAGGACAAGAGTGGCTAAGAATCCAGCCTGACCTTCTGTGGGGAGTCCACAAGGCCACTGCCTAGCCTGGAGCCCTTAGCATACTTACCTGTGTAGTCCACTGGGTTTTCATTCTTTGGTTTCTTGGGCATCTTAGAAGGCAAAGGATCCATACCCAGGACTTTATGCAGCTGGCCAAATGCAGCAAGTCGCAGAGCATGCTGGAAAGGGGAAAGAGGAATAGGAACCTGACTTGGCTATTCTGTGCTCCTGGCCAAGATGTGTGCGCTTTCTAGTGTCTTCTGAAAGGGGCGGGAGCTGAGGGGGTTGCTAAAGGTCTCCCCTACAACAGTAAGGATTCCCCCAACAGCCAGGGGAGGGCCTGATTGCCAGGACCCAGCCTTGCTGTGGGGGAAGGCCAGCCTGTGACCACCCACCTTTAGAGGAATACAGGAGACCCCAACCTGGGGACTGGTTGCCACACGGAGCCACGTGGTAGGCCTGGAAGGGAAGGACCCCTGAACAGTCTGCATAGCAAGTATTTCTCCCCACAGAACTCGGTGTCTGAAAACAGCACTCGAGCAGGCCAAGGGGTAGGCTATAACCACGAGTGGCGCCAAGGGAAAGAAGCAGCCCAGATTGGGGCGCCCTGTATCAGTCACAATCCCTTCGCCTTCAGTCCCCCACCTGAGCCTACAAGTCCAGTGGCGACCCTGAGAATACCCAGTAATGGAACTAGAAGCCAATGATTACAGACTGGGTAAAGGCTCACAGTGGCAATGGCGATGACTATACCTGCGCACTCTGTGTGATATCTTCCCGTTGCTGTCTGTCTAGATGCCCAATAGCATCAGTGGCTTCTTTTTCACAAGGGTCATAAATGCCAGAACCATCTGAAGGCAGGAAACAAGGAAGATATGCAGAGGATTATCTTTTAGCATCTTGGAAGAGTTGTATTGGCTGAGGGAACCAGATGCGTTACCCCCCCGCGCCCCATCCACACCCAGCTCTGGAAAACACGCCGAGCTCGGTGACCCACTCAGCATCCAGCCCACGAGAGAAATAATCCACATGTGTCTCAGAGCAAGGAGCTCACGTGGGAGTGGGTCACCACTGCCCTGGATCCGCCCTGAGTCACAGCTGCGGAGCCGGCACAGGGCTGGATATGATGGTGCAAGAGGGTAGTCACATGCTTTAGCCCTAGGGGGACATGGGGCTACGGCTGCCCTAACCCAGTCAGGGGATCCTCCAGGAAGTGGCCTCAGGGCCTTAATCCCTGTCCTTTCCCTGCAACTTGCAAAGCACAAGTCCCCAACCTGGCATCACGATGCCTGACGCCAGGCACTCCAGCACTCTCCGCAGGGCTTCGCCAGCACCCATGGGTCTGTTGGCTGTGCCGATGGACTTCTCACAGAGAAGCTCAAGGGGCTGAAAGGCAAGAGGAATAGTTAGCCAGTGTCCAGGAGGGTGGCTGGCCAATACTGAGAAGCTGTCACTATGCACGGGTGAGAAAGGAGTGGCACAGAAAGTCATAGCTGCCCAAGTCCACAAGTCAGAACTAAGCCAATGATAGAACACCTAAAGCTTTTTACTTAAAGGGCCAGTCCATGTTTTCAACCACAGAGGCCAGGAGACCAAGTTAATATTATAGTTATCTGTATTATAAATACAACAAAACTGGCCTATAGGCACACTTACTGATCGCTGGCTAAAAGAAGGTACAAAGACTTCATCATAGAGCAGAGCACATCACAAGTGCACTGCCTGGCCAGCCCCCCCCCCCCCCAAATGAGCTGTGTATCTGCCATAGGGGATCCTGATCTCACCCCCAGTTTCCAAACAGGGTGTGGCAAACAGTTGCTCAACAAGCAGCTATGATGGGAAAACACTGGCCAGATCCGAAAATGCCACTCTAGCCCAGTTACTGGAAGACAGAGTTACAAAAGAAGCTCTCTGTGCACAAAACCCCCAGGGGGCCATATCGAGAAGGTGCCTTACCCATCCTCTTAGAGGACCCCAGGTGGGCACTCGGGTACACAGATCCCTTAGGACCCGGATGACAATAACACACGACTTCAGCCCATTGGCTCTGGCCTAAAGGAATAAAACACAGGTTCTTTAAACCAAGGAACCTCTAAGAACACAAGGCAAACATGAACAACACAAGTCTCAGGGTGCTACTTTGTCCATGGTAAAGGGTGAACATTTGCAACCATCAAGTTTGTGGTTGGCAGTGTTACCACTGTGTGGACAATAATAATGTTACTCTTGGCACAAAGCAGCACCAACCCACCTACTCAGTCTTAAGTCTCCTTGGGGGGTGGGGAAGGGGCGTCGAATTCGTTTATGCGAGCATTAGCAACTGCATGCCTGCAGATGCTAAGCTTGGCACAGTGCTCTTCAACCGAAACTTTACGGTGAAAGTTTTAGCAGAGTTAAAACTTAGGAATTCTCTACCAAAAGACAAATAGAAGAACAAAATGCAAACCTGGAACCACTTGGCGTGTCGGAGAGACGCCAAGGCAGCAAGGCATTTCTGCCTGTCCAGGACGTCCGGGGGGTCGTTGACTGATAGCGTTTCTATTCATGGATGGAATAAGAAGACAAGGCACAGTTTGACCAAGGGGTTTCTGTCAGGTGGAAAGGGGATGTGGCAGCTTCCTAAAGGGCAGTGGAGGCTCCCAGAATCTCCAGTCATCTCTGCCCTGGATCAGGGTAGGAAAAGCCAGAGTGCATTAACTCTGCCCAGAGAGGAAATTGTAAAAATTGGAGGCCACTCCAAAAACCAAAAATTAAAACGTAAATGCAAAGATATTCTACAAGGAATAATCCCATAGGGGAGGGGACAGATAGGTGGATCCTATCTTCTAACAGACTATTATCTTGCTTCCTCCCCATTATCTCTCAATAAATTAGCTATGCTAAAATTTTCAATAGAAAAACAAAAACAAAAACCAAAACAAAACCAAACCACAAAAAGGTGGGGGGAGTGGAAATAAACTCCCTCTCTGCTTCCCACAACAGCCATCCCAAGGCATCTGCAGCAAAGGGGACCACCTCCGCCCACCAGGCAGGACTGCCTAGCCCCAGCCCTTGACAGAGAGAGTCCTGTTGGTCAAAGGTCCAGCCTCCCTAAATTGATAAACTAAAAGGGCTCTGGTAGTTGGATTAGGTATCAGAACCAAAGATAATCAAAGAACAGCAACAAGAGTGCTAAGTGTGGGCTTATGCTGCAGAAAAAGCAGAGCATTTGTCATTTCTGCTGTATGTGTGTACATAAGCGATTTGAATAAGGCCAGTTTCCTTTACCTTGTGAGATTTGTGATTAAAAAACATTCATATAGAAGAGAAACACAAGGGGCCCTGAGTGGACTTCTGAGTGTGAAAGCATTATTAGTGTCTGAGCTCTTGTTTAGACAATCACGCTCCTATTTAACTCTGTATCAGCTCTTTGCATTTCAATCACTGAGCTGATAAAAGCAGCCAATGGGAAGGAAGACAAATGACGACCTCAGTTCTGCAGCACCACAAGTTGTCTGCACAACTCCAACGTGATGTTCACGCAGAAACCATCAGGTGTCTTCCATAGTTTGAAAAACCGTAACATCACTGAGACATATTTTTTCAAGGCCAAATGAGAATGGCTCAACGTAAAAACCGACTGTAACACTGATAACAGCATTCAAGAGTTAAGATAAACCAAAATGGTGCAATCCTCTGAAAAGTGCTACTCACTTTTAGTGCAACTGTTTGGTCAAACTCCCCAGTACTGAAACCGAATGGGAGATGTGATCTCCGAGTAAAAGTGGGCAAAGCTACACCAACATCCTTTTAGCAACACAGTCTAAAACTGAATAGCACATTTGAATAGTGAGGGAACACCAAGTTTCCAAAGTCCTGCTGGTCTTCTCAGCCTCCCTACCTCCAGCTAATACTTTCTCCATTTCTTCTCTGACAACGGGGGATGTCAGGTGGATGGTCAGGGACAATGGAGGCTCTTTTGTGTTTTTTATCACTATCGCAGCATCATCAACAGATTGCAGTATTTCGTACTTGTCTTCTGTAACAGCCTAAAAAATAAAATGCAACTTTCAAAACACTTTCTCCTCAGGTGAATCAACACTTCTAGTTAGCCCCACTAATTACTGCAAGAGACAGGCCAACTTCTTGGGGTGTAATGGAAAAGCAGTCCCTTCATCTAGAGGGTCAGGATGTCCCTCTTATTGGCAAGGCCTGCAGCCGTTTTCAGGTACTTCATAGAGAGAAAAGTGATTTTTCATAGGGAGCTTCATAATGCAACATGCCTAAGTTTAGAGTCTGGGAGATGAGGATGTGAATCCTCATTTTGTCATTTGGTAGCTATATGACTTGACAATCATTTAATCTCATTAAGACGGTGGTTCCTAGTTTGTACAACAAACTTATTAACATGACTTATGCCACAGGGCTGCAAGCATAACTGGACCCTGACCCTGCAAGGATAGCACAGTGCCCAACACAAAGTGGACATCTAGCCTCTGTTATTTTTTCACCAAGATGAGTGGCGGTCACTTTGTGATGGGAAAATGGTATGTAGAAAAACAGCAGCATTTGCTACAAGTGCATTTATATATGAGTGGTAGCAACAGTCTGCCTGCTGCCTTTTTTGTATGCCATCTTATATGCCTCGATGAAGCTTCTATGATTTTTAACAGAAAACAAAGTAAAAAATCACATGCAGGGAAGACAACTGCACTTTGAAAAACCTAAATCGGGTTTCTCCTCTTTGGAAGTACTAGCCTTGGAGTAGGTTTGTCCTGTACATTGTAGGGTGATGAGCAGCATCTCCAGCCTCTATCCAACAATACCAGCAGCACCCTACTCTTCACAATGTGACAACCAAAATTATCCCCAGAAACTGCCCTGTCCCCTGGAGGCCGGGGGACAGCAGGGGTATTTGCCCCAATCACAAACGCTAGTCTGTATCAATAAAAATACATTTTATCTGTATCTTTCTCTAAAAACCGACTCCTTTATTTAAATATTATCCTTCCTTTAGAAAAATTTTCATCAGGCTAACTTTCTTCAGTTACTATGTATTTTATAAATGAAAATAATATTAAGTTAAAATCATTAATAAACAGAAAAGCTTAGGGCTTCATCTTAATTCTTCAGAATTCTGTGTACTACATCAGCACATTTCAATTCTGACCTTTGGCTTGAATCCCAAATTATCAGTCACATGTGACAGAATTCATGTTTAAGTATGAAAGTGAATGGTATTTCTAAGGAATGAGATGTTTTACTTTTGTTTTTGCTCATTCTGTCACTAAATCCAGGATGAGTGTCACAAGGAAGCAGCAGCACATTACAGTGATGTGTGAGTTCTGAAGCCCCAGAACTCACCAACTAGGGTCAGTTATTCTTCTCACACACTTAAGATGATAAAGTACTATAAAAGGGTCATCATGAAGATTAAATAATACATGTTAAGAGCTTGTCTGGCCTAGGACTTGGTGTAGTAAATACTCAAATTCCACAGACTATCATTTATCTAACACTTTTGTAACAATACAAATTAATTGGTTTTTAAAAAATTTTTGGTGATATCCAGGTTTGTGTCAGGGTGGAAGAATTAAATATAGTACCTACTCATCCACCCACCCAGTGGAATCTAATGTGAAGTTCACGCCCAATGAGGCCTTGAGCATGGTAGGTCCTGGGTCGTTCCTTGAAGCCAGAGTGTCTGGGCATCAATGTCATCAGCTAGCCACTAACACTAGAACACTAGAACCTAAGGGGCTCTGCAGCATTCTGTCCATTACCTATTGTAAAGGTTTGAATACAGTAGGTCCAAGGGTAGATTTGGAGTGTACCTCTTGGCCCACTGCACAGGTGAGCATCTCTTTCTCTGCCTCACATCCTCAACAGCAACCCCTGCCCCACCCAGTGGAAGCAGTCACACTCACAGCGAGCTGGATGGTCAAGTTGTCAGCCACCTTGTCCAGGAGAGCAGTCGTGGGCTTCTCTTTGCAAAGCAGCACCAGCTCCAGGTCCAAGTCCCCCTTGAGTAGCAGGCCCTTTGCCACAAGGCCAACACGCATCACTCCCCGCAGGGTCCTGGTCATGTGCTCTGTCTTCTGTTCCCTAAAGGACAGATCAATACATGCTATTGTGAGAAACTCAGTCTGACCAGAACCCAGAAAAGCTGGAGTTTCTTTAGAAAAGGAAATACTCAGCTCTACACTGGTCAGTAATCATACGGGGGAAAAAAACCCCCAAAAACAAAAACAACTCAAACTTACCCAGCCCCTTCTTTGGTCTCATCCTCTGGGGGTATGTCCAAGTTCTCAGACTCAGCATGCTCACCGCTGCCTTTCTCTTGCTCATCGATCCAGTCAGACACAGCTTTGAGAGCCCGCTCTGTGTGGGACACCATGTTCTGGACTGCTTCCAGTTCCTCTTGGGTTGGATAAACGGAAGAATGCTTTGCCATCACATGGCGATCATCATTCACAAAAATTCGCAGTGGACGCTGTAAATGTGAAACCTCGGTTAAAACAACATGAAGAGACCAAGTAACCCACTACTTATCTTTTAAGCTGCATAACTCGTAACTATGCTTTATCATCTGTGTGAAAATAAGACTAGAGTAATCCCCCCTTATTTGCAGCAGATACATTCCAAGGCATCCAGTACATGCCTGAAACTGTGGATAATACTGAATCATCTATATATATTGTTTTTTTCCTATGCATACATACCTATGATAAGGTTTAATTTATAAATCAGGTGCAATAAAAGATTAACCACCAATAAAATAGGTAACTACGAAACTGTAAGTTGTGTACATGTGGTATCTCTCTCAAAACACCTCATTGTACTGTACTCACTTGTCCCATCTTCTTGTGATGTGATGACACAATGCCTACGTGATGAGATGAAGTGAGGTGAATTGAATTATTTTTGGAATTTTCCACTAATATTTTTGGACTGTAGTGGATAATGGGTTAACTGAAACCACAGAAAGCAAAGCCGCGTATAGAAGAGACTGCTGTACAGGGTAGGCAAGAGTAGGTTTAGTCATGATAAAATTTCTAATACAATAAATAATACAAGAATAAACTGTTCACATACAACCGTAAGCCTACTTCTGCCCACCTCTGTACATAAAACACTCAGAACAAGACAACTAAACCTAATAGTTGTTCTTTCCCTAAAGAGTGGAGGGAGTACTCTACTCACTTAATATATTTGTTACTTAAATTGTTACACTGTGTAATATAATTCAAGCAGTCTAAGTAAAAAATTATATAATCAAGCAAGTATTTTGAGGCAATACTACAAATATATTTGTGCACAAGTGAAGAAATAGTACCCATGATTCAAGAAAAACTTCCTTACCATTTTTATTTCTTTTTCTGTAGTGTCTGGAAATCAAATTTTGCTTATCTTTTCAAATTGTGAAAGATTTCCTTGGTGTTATCAATACTTCAGCTATCTATAAGATCAGAAAATATTTTTAGTTTCGAATATTTCATAGGTGAATAAATTTAAGCAGCAAGACAACAGTACAGTCTCATTAAGTAGCCCCATTATTGCTGCAGGACATATCTTTACTTCCAAGTAATCACTACTAAGCCAAGGTACAAACAGCTAATTATAAAGTTCCCTAAATATGAAAACAGCTGGCCTCCAGAAGCCAAGTCTCACTTCAGGCCCATACACAGATGATTTTTACTTTTTCTATCTTCATTTCTTTTTAATTTTTTTCTTAATCTTCACCTGAGTATATGTTCACTGATCTTAGAGAGAATGAGAAACATCAATAGGTTGCCTCCAGTAAACCCCAACCAGATATTGAGCCCATAACCTTTTAGAGTGCAGGACAACACTCCAATAAAATGAACCATGGCCAAGGCAATCTTTATCCTTTCTTCCTTTCCTTTTTTTTTTTCCCTTGCCATTTCTTATACAAAAAAAAGGTATAAGTAGGAATGTTCAGCAGCAGCTGGGTGTCTGGAGAAGGCAAAGAGAGGAAGGAGCGCTGGTCCTTAAGGGTAATGAAAGAATTAAAGAAAAAAAGCAGGAGACACAGGTTCCCAAAAGGACCCTACAAACTAGAAAAGACAGGAACCTTCTGAAACACCAGGTGAATGTGACTGCTACGCCACATGGACATATCTGTGGGTTCATCTTCGCAGAGGTTGAGACAACCAAAGTCTTTAGGACAAACACAGCTATAATTATGGATTCCAAATAGCATGCTGACTACAACCTACTGAACCCCCACTCTGTGTAAACAGTCTAGCCCACACCAAAATCTTCCAAATGAGTACACAACAACAACAACAACAACAACAAGGACACCCACCGGCACAATACAGAACAGAAGAATACACCCATTGCATGCAGCCAACTAACCGCTAACTCTATCAAGGGCAGCAGACTCTTCCTGGAAAGAGGCATTCACTTTTACAATAAACACCAACATGATTGGCCAAAACAAAAATTCCTACAATGCGTCACAACAACCTAGCAATGGAATTGAAAATGTAAAAGTTCCACCCTGGCTAAATAGCTTAGTTGGTTAAAAGCGTGATTCAGAAACACCAAGATTGCTGGTTCTATCCCATCAGGGCACATACATACGAGAATCAACCAATGAATACATAACTAAGTGAAGCAACAAATCAATGTTTTTCTCTCCTTCCCTCCATTACAAAAACAAAAAACAAAAAACAAAAAACAAAAAAAGCCATTGGAAAAAAATTATAGCCTAATGACGAGAACCTATGTTAAATACAGCCACCAGTCCTAGCCATATATCTATGCTGGAACCTCATCAATCAGATCATGAAGGCTGCTGTTTAAAATCAATTTAGTAGCCCTGGTTGGTGGCTCAGTGGATAGACATCAGCCTGTGAACCCAAAGGTTGCTGGTTTGATTCCCAGTCAGGACACATATCCAGGTAGCAAGCCAGGCTTCCAGCCTGGTCCCCAGCTGAAGGCAGGTGAAAGGCAAACATACATGGATGTTTCTCTCCTTTTCTTCCTCCTTCCCTTCCCCCCTCTCTAAAAACAATGAAAAAAAAATTTTTAAATAAAAAAATAAAAGCATATTTATTCATTCAACACATATTCAGTGTGCACCATCTTTGTGCCAGGCCACAGGATAGCTGCTGCAATGGTGATGGAATGGCCCACAAGTGCCCTGTTCCCTTGGCCCTGGTCAGCTAGTGTACCCTGAAGGACAAACTCCTTCCCTCTAAACCTGAAGAGGTGGCTGAAGCAAGTGCTTCCCTGTATACTACCACCTACTCATCTCACATCCCTCCTCCACCACAAATAACTAATGTAGAGACTAAAATTAACACAGCTTTAACCATGGTTCCAGGTGGCTCAGACTTTATCCCACGCTTTGTGGGACTGATATTATCTACTGTCTAAAACTTGCTGAGAGCTCCTGGAGGAGTGGTTGATTCAACACCTGATACAGAAATTATACCAGGTGGGCCTGGCTCATAATGCAGCATCAGAAAGCAAGAAAGGACTCCAGGGCTGATGCGTTTTGTCCATTTGTGAGGGCTCCCACTGGCCAAATTTGGGGAAACTGAGTATCAAAGTAATAACATTCCCACTGTATGAAGCTCTGGAACAGTCCAAACCACAAGATGAGAAAAATTCAGAACAGTGGTTGCCTCTGGGGAATGAATGTTGACAGGAACACCCTGAAAGTGGCCCAAGGGTGCTTTCTGGGGTGCTGATCATAGCCTACACCTTAGTAGAGGTTGGTGTATGCAGTCATCAGAATTCACTGTACAGTACTCTCAAGACCTATGCATTACTTCAAAAGAAAAAAAAGAACCGTACATGGATGCTGGACTCTTAATATTCTAAGGGAAGACATGTGAAATGAATTATAAAAACAAAGTGGACTGAAATGTGAACAGAACAGTAAGATAGAAAAATGTGTGAAATATCATTCAAATGTCAATGTCAGAATCTAGGATGTGGTAGGCATTCACTGTAAAATTGTGTCAACCTGTATGTATATGTGTATTTACAGAATAGTTTTCAAATATATAACTAAAATTGATTCAGCATATTTTATTTATACAAAACCATGAATCCATAACGATGCTTAAAATAATCAAAATCGTAATACTACCACTGGATTTGTCTCCAACTCCATACTTAGAGAATTGTTTAATATCAGCCCACTGAAAATGCCTCCCACATCCACACACCCCCCAAATGCATCCCTGTTCAGCAGATGATCTGCAGATAGGTTCCCATCTGCTATCTTTATTTCACTGTTCACAACTTCAGAAATCTGGGTGTGCCTCTGCTCCAGCAGGCTGCCTTGATCCTCTCAGCTGCAAGAGGCAGGCCCTAGGAAGGATCCCAGAACAGTCAAATGGACTGTGCCTGGCTCTCACCACCAAGCTTGGTCCAACTACACCGTTCTCCCAAGCCCTCCTTAGACCAGGTCTTGGTGGCAATACCTCAATTCAGGTGGACAAAGCAGGCAAGCTTACTAATTATCTAAACTGAACAAACAATTTAAAAAGTGGAGTCAACACTCCTTTGCAGGGCAACAAAACTGGCTCCGCTTGTCTCAGTGAACCCTTGTTTGTCATCCAAGCCAGCCCAGGAGCCAGTTGCTCTAGTTTTGAATACTACAATGAACTCCATCTCACTAATGGGAATAGGGGTCTTCTGGGTGAGCAGAAACCTTTAAAAAAAATTTTTAGTGAGGAACACTGCTACCAAAAAGCTTATTAACACCCATCTACATGCAATTCACTGCCCTTTACCCATCTAATTCCATTTAATATTTATTTATTTTTAGAGAGAGGGGAAGGGAGGGAGAGGGAGAGAAACATGGATGTATACTTGCCTCCTGTGTGCCCCAAACAGAGGCACCCAGCCTGCAACCCAGGGATGTGCCCTGATTGGTAATTGAACCTGTGACCCTTTGGTTCATAGGCGGGCACTCAATACAATGAGCCACATCAGCCAAGGCTAATTTCAGTTTTTTAAAAGATTTTTAGCCCTGGCTGGGGGCTCAGTGGATAGGCACCAGCCTGTGAACCCAAAGGTTGCTAGCTAGATTCCCCCAGTCAGGGCACATATCCAGGTTGCAAGCCAGGTCTCCAGCCAGGTCCATAGCTGGAGGCAGGTGAAAGGCAACCATACATTGATGTTTCTCTCCCTTTCTTCCTCCCTCCCTGACCTTCTCTCTGTATAAGATAACTAATAAAATCTTTAAAAAAAAAAAATTTTCCCCCCATTTGTTTTCAGAGAGTGGGAAAGGGAGGGAGAGAGAGAAAAACCATCAATAGGCAAGAAGATATAAGTGGTTGCTTCTAGTACCTGACCCACAGCCGAGGCAATTACCCTGACCAGGAATAGAACCAGCCAGCGACTTTTCAGTTCACAGGCCAGCACTCAATCCACTGAGCCACACCAGCCAGGACTACCAATCTAAGTTTAAACAAAAGCTGTGAAAGGCTGCACAAAGTTGCTGCTGAAACCTTGTTTATGATTAAATCTCGGCACAAATGAAGCCTAATTTTTACTAGTCCAGCCTCTCTGAAAAAGAAAACCAAGAAGGAATGAATGAAAAATAAAGGACCAGGATTTTAAATATGACCTCTGTTTGGTTTGGGAAGTTTCATTTATTTTTTAAGTTTTTATTTATTGGGCCCTGGCTGGTGGCTCAGTGGATAGGTGCCCAGTCAGGGCACATAACCAAGTTGCAAGCCAGGTCTCCAGCCAATCCCCAGCTGGAGATAGGTGAAAGGCAACCATACACTGATATTTCTCTCCCTTTCTTCCTCCTTCCCTACCTTTCTCTCTAAAAATAATGAATACCACCCTGGCTGGTGGCTCGGTGGATTGGTGCCAGCCTGCGAACCCAAAGGTCACTGGTTCAATTCCCAGCCAGGGCACATAACCGGGTTGCAAGCCAGGTCTCCAGCCAGGTCCGTAGCTGGAGGCAGGTGAAAGGCAACCATACATTCATGTTTCTCTCCCTCTGCCTCTCTCCCTTCCTCTCTCTCTGAAAATAACACATAAAAAATTAAAAAATAAAAATAAAATTAAAAAAAATTTTTTAATTAAAAAATTAATTTTAGGGAAGACAGGAAGAAATGCAATGATTTGTTGTTCCACTTAGTGTTCATTTGTTGAGTCTTGTACGTGCCCTGACAACCAGGGATCAAACCCTGGTATCTTGATGAAACGCAAACCAAATTGAGCCACCCAGCCAGGGCCTTTGGGATGTCCTAACACAATGGAATCAAGTTTCTTTCTTTTGTTCTTAAAACTAGCCCGTTATGGCAAGGAGTTACAGAAGTTTGAACTGTAAAACATTATACTTGCGGGCCCTGGCTGGTAGCACAGTGGGTAAGGCTCCGGCCTGCGAACCCAAAGGTCGCAGGTTCGATTCCCAGCCAGGGCACGTGACCAGACTGCAAACCAGGTCTGTGGCTGGAGGCAGGTGAAATACAGCCATACATTGATATCTCTCTCCCTCTCTGCCTCTCTCCCTTCCCCTCTTTCTAAAAATAATGAAATAAAATCTTTAAAAAAAAGCATTATACTTGCAATGTGATGACCATTTTTCAGACCTCTTGCTAATTAGAATACAACCTTCAAGGCACTTCTTGTTGGGAAAGAGACATGCCCAAGTTAGCACATGTAGTGGAAAACCGTAAGGAGTATGGCTCTATCATTCTTCCAGGGTGGACCCCCACCCCGCCTCCAGAGTATTTGACAAAACCTTACAACTATCCCAGGACCTCTGAGTAATTGCCTTAAAGCTGGTATTAGCCCTAAATAGACTGAATTAAATTTGACTTTGAAGTGTATAAGGACTCAATCCAGCTCCTGGTTTTCCTGACCATTGGATCTATGCTATGCTGGGATGTGAAGTGAAATACACAGGTGCCACCCTTTAACTCATTAAGCATTTACAAAGTCACATCAAAGACACAAAAAGTCATCTTACTTGGGAGGGTAAACACATAATACAACATACAGATAACTTATTACAGAATTGTACATCTGAAACCTGTGATTTTATTAACCAATCTCACCCCAGTAAAGTCAGTAACAAAGCAACCATGCAGAAGATGACAGTCCAAAATGTGGCTACTGATGCCACTGAGAAATCAAGTCCAACAAAATCTGAAGTCTAGTGCAACAGTTCCAAGTTTTGTCTGCAACAGTATTTTTATAGGTCCACAGAGAGGTGTAAAGTTAGGAATAAAGATTTTCAAGTATTTGCAATGTAAAAGGCCATCCCTTAGGCTTCATTTTCTTCCTACATTACAACGCTAAAACATCCTTTCTCCTTGCCCTGGCCAGGTGGCTCAGCTGGTTGGAGCGTTATCCTGAACACTGAAACGCTGTGGGTCTGACTCCCAGTCAGGGCACATACCTAGGTTACAGGTTTGATTGCCGATCGAGGCACGTACAGGAGATAACCAATCAATGTCTCTCTCTCTCTCTCAGATAATAAAGATATTTTCCTTGACAAAAAAAAAAGAAAAGTTGGCAAATACAGATTGTTCCTCTGGCACTGTGGAGAATCCATGAATCTTAGAAACAGAAGCCTCAGGTGTGCACCCACCTAAGTTCTCCAATCTAGCAGTTCTGGTACCTCCAGCAAACCACTTGCCTCAGAATTGGAAATAGCAAGAATTAAAGGTGACAAATGTGGGAAAATGACTTTTCAATTTGTAAAATTACAAATACAATACAGGAGTACCTTCAACTTTTTTTAAGATTTTATTTTCAGGAAAAGAAGGGAGGGCGAAGAGAGGGAGAGAGAAGCGAGGGAGAGAGAAGCATCAACTGGTTGCCTCTCACAGGCCTCAACAAGGGAAGGAAGCTGGGTCTGCCAACCCAGGCATTTGCTCCAATGGGGAATCATAAACCGGCAACCTTTCATTTCACAGACCAGCGCTCAATCCACTGAGCCACACCAGTCAGGGATATTTCAACTATTCTTGGATGAGCAAGCCTTCAGAAATGTTTTACAATCTGCCTAGCCACAGCCAATTGAGTATGGCTCCAGCAAAGCAAAAGGCTGGCAGTTTGATTCCCAGGCAGGGCACATACCTGAGTTGTGGGTCTGGTGTCAGGTTGCACAAGCACAAGAGGCAACACATCAATGTTTCTCTCTTTCTCCCTCCCCTCCACTCTCTAAAAATTAAAAAATACAATCTCTTGGAATCTGCCTGTGAGAGGATACAATATCACAGCAGAAGATAGCTCCAAGTGGGAATTATCAAACCTTCTTTCCAACATGCTCTTCAGGCAGCAAGGAGGTGAGAGTAGCCAGTTTAGAAAATTGTTCCTACCTTGCAGGGGGCATGCGCAACCCACCAATCTATCTCCATGGAGAAGCCTTGCAGGATTTTTTGAAAGGTAGCATGAAACTTAAACCTACTTCTCCCAAAAGTGTTTTCCCCATAATTAAGGAAAAAAAAAAAAAAAAGACTTCCTCTGAAAATACATTAACCTGCAAATGCGAATTATTTTAGGGAGCTAGGGCACTTTTTTTTTTTATGAAAATGTTCATTGTTAGGTAACTAGTTTCACCTGCAATGGTGAAAAATAAGAGTACTCTTTAAGTAAGTTTCCCCCAGTGGTAATATTTTTGCAAACAAGACATTGAAATAGACCATTGCTGTCACAAAGATCTCTCCTATTGCCCTGTACAGTAACATTCACCTTCTAACTGCCCTCCATGCCTAACTCCTAACAAAGTTACCGTTTCCATAATTTTGGCCCTCTAAAAATGTTGTATAAACGGAATTGTAGAGTATGTAACCTTTTCAGGACTGGCTTGTTTCCTGCATCCTAACTGCCTCAAGAGTCATCCAAATTGTGTATATATTTCAACAAGTGGTTCTTTTTCATTGCTAAGTAGTATTCCATGGTATGGATACATCTTGTTTTGCTTAACCATTCACCAGCTAAAGAACATTTGGGTGGTTTCCAGGTCTCAGGTACTACAAACAAAGCTGCTAAGAACACTTGTGCATTTTGGTGAATATATGTTCATTTCATTAAGATAAATGCACAAGGGTCAAATTGCTGGGTCATATGGTAGTTGCCTGTTAGTCTTGTGAAAAACTGCCAGAATATTTTTCCAGAGCTAAAGCCTTAAATTTTGAAAAACAAGCTCAGTAACTTCACCAAAATTGCCTCAATTCACGCTTTCTCCACTCCATCAGTTCACCCATCTGCTCTGTCAGGCAGTGGTCAATGGTTAAGAGCTCAATGAGCAGCTCCTAACTCTGCCTGTTTAATAGGTACCTATATCCCCCTCCTGCAAGCATTCTGCATAAGTCACCCACAGGGCAAATATCGATTAGATTCCACTAGGAGCCACGGGACTGGGCTGTGTCATTTAGATTTTTTTTTCCCAACTGTGAGTGCAAAGGATTATCAACCTGCAAATAACCTACATGTACCACTGAGAAGCAAAACTTAGAAAATTTCATTTTTAAAACACACTCAGTATGACAGTAGTTGAAAGGCAAGCAGCAGAAACACAAGTGGCCTGGAAGATCATCCCAATAAAACCTTACCCTTGGTTTTGAACCACAATCCTACTGAAAATAAGGAAGGCTGTTTGGAACGTTCAATAAAAATTATCATGGACCTGCCCTGGCCAGGTGGCTCAGTTGTTTGGGCCATCGTCCCATACACCAACAGTTGGTGGGTTCGATTTCCGGTCGGGGCGCATGCAGGAGGCAGCCAATCAATATTTCTCACATCGATGTTTCTCTCTCTCTAAAATCAATAAACATATCCTTAGGTGAGGATTTTTTAAAAATTATCATGGACCTCAAACTGCCAACAGCACCATTTCTCACTCATCACCTGAGTGTTTAAAAATAATATGGATCCAATTTACATACTCTAATAAAAGGATGAACATTCAACTTTAGACTAAAATGATCCTTAGTGATCATGTGTGGCCCACACACAAAAAAAGGTCCTTAGATAGTAAACTCATTTTCAATCTCTTCATTATATGGACAGTCGATAAAAAGAGAAAAATATTTCAACTGGATATCACTTTCTTAAGAAATCTGAAGACATACTTTCAAAAGTCTGAGTTTCCAACTGCAATTTCTAATGGGATCATCTACAATGTGCTGTCTTGGAAAAAATTTCACAGGGGTTTAGCACAGCATAAATATAAGAAGCATTGTGTAAAAATCAGTACACTGACAAGGATCCCTAACAAACACCTGTCCACCCAGTTTTCACCATTGTTTCTTTAATGATGCTAGCACCACAAACAGGTAGTCCCTACTTACCCTAAATAACAAAGCAGAGAGGGAAGCTCACTATTACAGATGAAACTGTCAAATGCTGCAGCAGAAAACTGATGTCAACCTCATCCCTTCAGAGCACTGACAGTTCACTAACGAACTGTTTCTAGACTCCTGTCACACCAACACCTGCCTGGAATTCCAAACCTTTCCCCTGTAAACAAATCAAATCTTCCTCTCCTAGGACTTTGCTAAAGTAAAAGGCACCCAACATAGAAAGCCTAGAAAATTCTTATTTCTGCAAAGGTTCAAAGCATGATTTGAATAAAATGTCACCATTCTGTGGGCCATAGATGCTAATACCAGACGGTGACATTTACACATCTTTCAAAGCTGCACAAGGTTAATAAACTTACTGACATAAAATACAGCAAGTCAACCTCAGGAAGGTGGTATAAACCAAGTTTCTCAGGGAAAGGAGTAATTCCTCTGAGCTATAAAAGGTGAAATCAGGAGGAATTGGGGAGGAGAGTGAGACACATAAATAAGAGAGATTTTCAGCCTAAAGAAAACCCCTGTTTTCAGAAATGAGAACATTCCCAACCCCTACATCTTGCTGAGGCCTAAAGGCAGACAAGACACTACCTATGGTTTACAGAAAGAGAAGCGGCTTATAGGCTCATAAAAGGTTCTTTTGTCTCTTAACTACACCTGTCCCTACCAGAACTTAACCAGGAGAGCATGAAATGAAAATGATCATTATATATGTCACTGGAATATTAGTAGCTGCTCTTGCCAATGTGGGCTTTTGACAGGAAGATTTTTTTTTTAAATTAGAAACAGACTTAGATTCCTTACTCCAAGAAATAATGCGTCTCTGAAAAAACCTCTTAAGTATACTTAAGGAATTTTTGCCTATAGGCACTAAATGAGCTCAAATCAAGAAAAACAAACAAAACTGCTAATGATTAGGCACCACTCCACTCCACAGAGGTGATTTCATAGGCTTACCCAGGCTCCTTGGAGAGTAAGGAGACTGAAAAATCAAGCGTCCAGTTCGAACAAGACCAAGCCTGACAGTTAACTGTCAGCCTCCAATAAGCTAGACAATACTAGGACCAGCAGATTTCATTCCCAAACTACAGGGACCAGAAGCTGCCCACACGGTCAAGAGACAGCTCAAGGGCAAAGACCCTACGACTAGGGATACTGCCACCTATCAGTTCCCTAGAGCCTTTCTTCCCTTTTTCCAGCTGTGAATGAGCCTCTGATTCCCACAATTCATTCACAGACCAAGGCACTGCTATCACTACATCCCACAAGCATCACATAGTGGCAGCACAATGAGCAATCTGTGGAGACTCCCAACCAAATATCCAAGAAAGAGAACCTCAAGTCCTAAATTTGAGTCCCAACTTTGGATGGCACCCTGTATTTTCCCATGGACCACAAATATGCCACCAGACCCACTCACTCTAAAGACAGCAGAACCCTAAGCCATCAGAAACACAGACTCACAACCTGAAATACCTGAATCCAAAAAAGATGGCTTATCATAGAAACTGATACTTTCTTGCTGATCCATCACCAGGCACCCTAAGCAGAAACCCAAACAATTTTCAGTCAATTTCTAAAATACTTAGAGGAGATGGCTTACTCTCTCACTAAATTTAGGCACGAAGCTGGTGGAGACCGTGCTGCTCACTGTACACCCAGGACTACTCATCCAAGCGGAGGATTAACCCGGGCAGAACATCAAGAACCCCCAAGAACTCAGTCATCCTACTATTTGAAGAAATAAAGTAAAAAAGTTTTCAGCCCTCATGTTTGGGTCTCAAACTTGCAGAATACAATGCACCTAAACATCGAACCAGACCACCATTTGGGGGAGAATGCAAATTCCTAACCAATTCGGAAAAACTCAACACCAATAAAAACACCTGGGCTAAAAAAACGCAAAGCTTATATTCTCCCCCGAGTTTGGATCCTGATTTAGGGGAGGCCTGGCTGACCAGAGATATGGGAACCCCATGACCTCTTCTATAGTACACGTGTGGATGGGGTTCGGGGGAGGGCGTCCGCCTCCAGGAGCCACTTAAGAACAAAGAGGCCAGGTTTCCCGCCTCTGGAACCTGGGACCCTTCTGGAACCAGAGGCGGGAGCAGGACAAAGAGGAGGAGGAGGGTTGACCCTGCTGCGCGGGCCAGGATGCTCCAGACTGGAGGGGGGGGTGTGTTCCCAACACGTGCGCGCGCGCACGCGGAGCGCTGCAACAGACAAAAGCCCGGCCCTGGGCAGGCTGCAGTCGGGAGCCCGGTGAGCGCGCACCCCCCGAGCAAGGCGCTGCCGCCGAACGAGGGGCCGCGAAGAGGGGAGGACGGATGCGCGCGCACCGGGCCCTCGCCGCCGACGCCGCCATTTTGTTTCCTCGGCACAATGGGGGAGAGTAACGGCCAAGCGCGGGAGCACGGCTGTGGAGGGAGGAACGAACCAGACACGGAGGCAAGGGAACAGGGCAGAGGCAGGCAGCGCGGGGGCCTTCCGTCTTGTCACTGCTACTCTCCAGCCAAGCAGCGTTGAGTGAGAGGACGAGTCGGGGGGAGGGGCAGAGGCGGGAGCGGGCCGACCGCCGCCACATTGAAGCTTACCTTGTCGGCGTCACCTTCCTCGACCGCACCCGCCGCCGACCTCCTAACACAACCCGCCGGAGTCTCCCCTCAAAAGCCACGCGGTGCGCACTGGGCTGCTGAGTCCAACTGCAATGGCGAGAGGAGGAGGAGGAGGAGGAGGAGGAGGAGCCGGGAGCGAGCGGGCGGGCGGGCGGGCGCGCGCCGAGGAGGTGCGGGAACACGTGACGGCCCGGAGCCCCGCCCCCTCCCCGCCGCGTTGCCCTCGACGCAGCCCAGCTTGGGAGGGTGGGACTAAAAGAGAGGAGGCGGGCTCTCGTCACGTGATAAGAGCGTAGACGTTGCGTGCTCATCACGTGGTATCGGGACGTGTGTGTGCCCCCCCCCGTCTACGCCTCTGCTTGATCATGTGACAGTGGCAAATCTGAGCCCTCTTAGCCACGTGACAAGGACCTTTCGCTTTTCCTTTGCAGTGTTAGTGACCTGCGTCATGTGACAACGACAGCGCTTTTTTTTTTTTTTTTGTAATGGCGGTTTTGAACCGCTTTTCCACGTGATGCAGGGCGAAGGGCGGGTCGACGCTGAAATTGAGATTACGCGTTTGCGCGGCCGCCATCCTAATCCCCTCCCCTTGTGCAGTCTGGCTGAAAGGCCTCTTGAGAGTTTAGCCCGTTAACCTCCGCCTGGTAGCGGAACCTCTGTCGGGAAGTGGCCTCGCGTAGCTTCCAACCCACCTTCCGCATCTTCACAAAAGGCGGAGGAGACCCTGGAGTGCCTGGAGATGCCGAAGTGCAGAGCCGAGCTGTTACGGTTTTTCAGCACCTCTTTCACAGATGAAGAAACTGAGGCTGTGTGAGAAATTGAGGATTCACAGTCCGTTCACGGGAGAACTGGTGCTGTGACGCTTGTCAACCACCGTTGGTCTCATAAGTAAAAGACGTGGGACGGAGCACCTTTCTTTTCTTCCTTCCTTTTTTGTTTGTAAGAAGCCTCGTGTTGGGGAATACTTTCGGGTGCCTTATGAGATCCCTGATGTACAATCTGTATCTGGACTAAGCTACACTCCCTTTCAGGATCAGGCTCTACAGACGACGTTGCCAGGCAGGTTGACAGATGCGTGGCCGGGCTTCAGAAGCTGCCGAGACATGCAGCAAGAAGTTAAAAAGGTTTTCTTCCTGATGAGAAGTCCTTCCAAGACTCACAGCCAATAAGCAGAACAGGCTCAAAAGCAAAGCATTTTGACTAAGCTTACAGCGCTACCAAGTGGTAGAAGAGGGAAAGCTTCTACTTTTATGACTCCCCAAGTCTGTAGACGCTTCTTGGGAAGGGCCCAAGGTTACATTTCCAAAGAATTTACTTTTGAAGATTTTACTCCTCCAAGAAAGACCCTATCAAAGGGACCCGAAATAAAGTGAGGGGAAGATAGGATCCTCCAACAGCACACCTCCACAGGGGAGAAGCCCTAGACGGATCTGGCGTGCTTTTCAAACTCCAATCTTTGCTGGAGTAGTCCACCTGGAGTTAGTGCTGGAGACACAATTCACGTTGTTATTGTTACTTACTGTATTTGTGCCCTACCCAACCTGGGGTTCTTTACTGAGAAGATAACATTGGGCTGCAGTGAAAGAGTGGAGGAAACCAAAACTCCATTAAAGCTGTAGTTTTTCTGGGCTCACCAGGTACTCCACCCACCAGGAGCTGCTGGATAAGAGGTTTCAGTCCAACCTGTGTCATGCTATGCATCTATCATGTTCTTTGCCTGTGGTCTCTCCTTGGTTACCGTGTAATGCCTGTGGTCTCTCCTTGGTTACCGTGTAAGATGGAGAACCCAGAAGCCATCTGCCTTCTCTCATCACTATCTTGTCACCAACCCAGCCTCTTACCTTAGCTTTTCCACTACAACATAGTTAGCAATCCCTATGTGCATAACCACTCTTTCACTTCCTCGCCTTAACTGTCAACTCTTGTCATCTGGCTATACCCCTCTTCTCCCCATTGTGCTCTCCCCCTCACTGGTTGTAGATTAAGGCCTGTCCCACCCTGGCTGGGTGGTTCAGTGGATTGAGTGCCAACCTGCAATTCAAAGGGTTGCTGGTTAGATCTCTGGTCAGGGCACATGTCTGGGTTCTAGGCCAAATCCCTGGATGGGGACCTGTGAAAGGCAACTGAATGATTTTTCTCTCCCTTGCTTTCTCCTTTTCCCTCACTCTAAAAATAAGTAATAAAACCTTAAAAAACAAAACAAAAAAACAGTCTGTCCCCTTCCTCTTGCACTTCTTCTAAACAGGTTCTGCCCTCCTCAGGACTTTAATGTTCACATGAACATCATCCACTTGTGTTACTCATCTTTATAGATTTCTCCCACCAACTCTCTTGATTACATCCAAGAAGTCCCCTTGAAAGCTTTTTGAACCATGCCAGCTACCTTCCCACCATCTCAATAGAGTGGACATGGGCTGACCACAGTGTTAAAATTTCTCAAATTTAAGGCAGCCTCTGCTGCCATTGTGGAAATGATGGTGAAGGGGACCGTTGCAGGAGCGGCCTAGCACAACCTCGTGGCACCTTGGAGATCCTTAATTGATTTGGCATTAAGCAAATATTCACGGAGAGCCTACTATTGAAAAAAAAAAATTTTTTTTTTCTCAAATTTTAGTTCTGCAAGCAGATCCCGGAAGCCTGACTCCAAAACTAGGCCCATTCTCTGACCACAGTAATTAGCTTAGTAGACATAACAGGGCCAGTCTGAGCAGTGAGCACGAGGTCTTGGGACTATGGAGCAAGAGAAATCCTCATTTCTCTGATCTTAAAGCCAGGGAAATACAAGGTGTGGCTAGGAGGTAGGGTGTGTATCTTAATGACAGAACTTGATGGAAAAACCAACCCAGAAGAAAGCTGAGCCAAAAGATGGAGAAAAACTAATGTGTTTCCTTTAAAAATTAGATAAAATTGCCATATGATTCAGCAATTGAAAGCAGAGTCTGGAAGAGATATTTGCACACTCCTATTTATAGCATTTTTCACCGTAGCCAATAAGTGGAAACAATTCAAGTGTCCACAAAAGGATGAATGGAAAAACAATGTATTCATATGATGGAGTGTTATTTAACCTTAAAAAGAAAGAAAATCCTGACACATGCCACAACATGGATGAACCTTTGAAGGCATATGCTAAGAAATAAGCAGGTCACAAAAGGACAATTACTATATGATTCCACTTATAAGAGATCGACAGAGGAGTCAAATTCACAGAAACAGAATGGAGGGGGTCAAGGGGAGGGGAAATAGGAGTTACTTTATGGGGACAGAGTTTCAGTTGAGGGAAATGAAAAAAGTCCTGGAACTGGATGTTGACAATTGTTGCACAACAATGTGAATGTATTTAATGGCACTGGACTATACGCTCAAAAATGGTTCAGGTGGTAAATGTTGTGTATTTTATGACAATTTTTTAAATTAAAAATGAAGGCAAATTGGGGCCACATGATTTCAGCCCCAGAATGTTGAGACTTGATGGGGGGAAATACACATAGCCAGACGTAGTGATGTTATCATTTGGGCCATGGTGTGGGACCCAGGCATCTTAAGGTCATCATCTTCACCTGCCAGGACTTTTACTGTTGCCCTAGTTCTTGGTCTCTTTTCCCACAAAGCAGATATCTGGTTTTTGACTGCTGGGTCTCCTCATTCTGAGTACTGCAACTTGCCTTTGGGAAATCACCTCTCCCCTACTTTATTCCTGCCTCCCAGCCTTCACCTTGGGTCTGGCCCATCAGAACCCCACTGCTCCCCTGGTCTAATGACTGGTTTGGCAATATTTCACTAAAATGGGCTGAAAGAGAGGCAGCTCCAGGATTTGCCTCTGATAATCTCAGAAAGAGAGTATCTTTCTGCTGGTGTCACTAGCCTTGGAGGATGTAAACCCATGATAGAAAGCTTGATGTGTCCTTTCACACCTTATTCCCATCATTTATTTATTTATTCAAGCACTTCCTCACCTCAGGGTCTTTGTACTGGCTGTTCCCTCTGCCTGAAGCACTTTTCCCTCCATATTTAGAGCTCCCTCCCTCTCCCAGTCATCAGTTCCTCAGAGAGATCCACTTGCCTTGACTGATTTTAAAGAGAGGGGGGAAAGAGGGACAGACAGAGACAGAGAAATAACAGTTGGTTGCCTCTTGTGTGCCCCACCTAGGGACCGAACCCCCCACCTAGGCATGTACCCTGATGGAATTGATCCTACGACCTTTCAGTCTATGGGATGATGCCTCAACCAATTGAGACACACTAGCCAGGAAGTGACCACCATTTCTTAAGGAGTACTATCCAATTACCCTGCTTTATTTTCCTTCAAAGTGTTTATCAGCACCTATTATATATTTAGTTACTATCTTCTTTCTTAGATGGTAAACTAGGTCCTTATTCACTCCTGTATATCTACTATGTGAAGTGCCCGGCTTAGAGCACTCAAAACAGCAAGTGAGGGAATGCTTGGGTCACCCACCATACCTACCCCCCATGCCCAAGTCAATCCAACCTCACAGACAGATGAGCCAAAAAGGAACTTCCCACATCCCTTAATTCACGTTTGTAAAAATTAAGTATAATATGCACAATCATAAGTGTACAGCTTGGCAAGTGTTTTTATAGTGCACATCAGTGGGAGCACCACCAAATCAAAATAGAGAACAATATCATCATCCCTTCTGCCATTACTAGCCAGCCCCCAAATTTTTTCTTCTATCACCAGGATTAGCTTTATCTGTCCTAGAATGTTGCAGAATTGGAAATACACAGCATGGCCTTTTTTTGTGTCTGTTAGTTCTCTGGGCCACTTTGAGTATTTTGCCAGCCTGTAACCAGTCAGCACACCTGTGCCTGCCTACAAGTCTTTCTAAAAGAGCAGTGATCCCCCTTACCCTGGCCCGGCCTCATCCTGGATCATTCTGGATCTATACCTTTCAGAACTGTAAATCACAGAAATGAACACTGGCCAATCCAAACAAAGGTGGTAAAGTGGCAACAGCCTCAGCTGGTATGGCCCAGTGAATTGAGTGATGGCCTGAGACACCAAAAGTCGCAGATTGGATTCTAGGCACGGCATATGCCTGGGTTGCAGGCAGAGTCCCAAGTTGGGGACTTGGCATGCAGGAGACAACTGATCGACATATCTTTCGCACATTGCTGTTTCTCTCCCCTTTCTCCCTTCCTCCCCTTCTCTCTAAAAATAAACTTTAAAAGAAAAAGTGTCAGGGGGTGGGGAGTGGGTGGGTGGGGAAGGGGACAGGGGAGTAAAATGGGGATGGATGTAATACAACAACAATAAAATTAAATTGAAAAAAAGTGGCAAGATCTAGGTCCCCTTTGAACTGAGATTCCAGATGAGAAAGCTGATGACAGTAAGTGAAAACACAAATAAGCAATTGCAGATTGCCCTGGCTGGTGTGGCTCAGTGGATTGGTGCTGGCCTGCAAACCCAAAGGTTGCTGGTTCAATTCCCAGTCAGGGCACATAACCAGATTGCAAACCAGGTTGCAAGCCAGGTCTCCCTCCAGATCCCCAGGTGGAGACAGGTGAAAGGCAACCATACACTGATGTTTCTCTCCCTTTTTCCTCCCTCCCTGCCCTTCTCTCTAAAAATAATGAATAAATTCTTTAAACAAAAAAATAATAATAATAATTGTAGATTGTGCCAAATACAATGGAAAAAAAAAAGAGTAAGGTGGTTCTCACGAAGAAGCCAACATTAGGCTTCCTGAGGTGGTCTCTAAGATGAAGGTGGAAAGATAAGGAGCAAGCCATTCAAGGAGCCAGGTGGGGAGAATTTCAGGCACAAGCCCTGGGGGCTGAGTTGCTGGATGAACCAGCAAGGGGGAGGTAATGGGGCAGAGACAGGGCCTTGTGGGCTACAGAGAGGACTTGGGCTTTCAATCTGAGTAAGGTGGGAGCTATGGAGAGTTCTTGAGCATAGGAGGCATGAACTCAGTTGTTCAAAGGTCCCCTTTTGCACCTTTGCAAGACACAATGGAGGCAGGGGCATGAAGGCAAGAGGGACCAGGATGAGAGACTGTATTGATCCAGGTGAGTAATAATGAGGGCTGGGAACTGAAGATATGGTGAGAAATGGTCAGGTTTAGAAAATATGTTGGCGGTGGGGCTAATAGGACCTGAGCTTGGAGGTGAACAAGGGAACCCAGAGAGCATCCGTGCAGGTCTTTGGGGTCAAGGAGACCTGAGTTCATGCCTTCTTGGCCCCTTTCCAGCGGACTGGGCAACATTTAGACACATCACTCAATTTCTCTGCCTTAAGTAATGGGGAGAGCTGATAGGTACACAGATAGGAAGTGCTCAGAATAAAAAAGGTGAGCCCTGGCTGGTGGCACAGTGGATAAGGCGCTGGCCTTCTAACCCAAAGGTCGCTGATTCAATTCCCAGCCAGGGCATGTAACCAACCAGGTTGCAAGCCAGGTCTCCAGCCAGGTCTGAAACTGGAGGCAGGTGAATGGTTGCCATTCAATGATATTTCTCTCATTCTCTGCCTCTCCCTTTCCCCCTCTCTGGAAATGATAAAATCTTAAATAAAAAAAAAAGTGACTATTTGAGAAAAATTTTCAAGGAAGGGGATACAGTGGGAAGAACGGCAGTTAACATGGTGGGGTACTTGGCCCGGAGGCCATAGTGACAGCTAGCACCAAGAGGGCAGCAAGCCTCCGGGTAGCCAGGCAGGGTACACCTTTCCAGGTCCAAATCAGCTATATCAAACTGGCACCTCAGGTGTCTAGGCCAGGGACAAAGCAGGCCTGGGGCCACGTGTCCAGGCCACGTGACTAAGGGGGCAGCGGGTGGCGGGGAGGTGGACAGCCATGATCACCTTCTGTTGAGTCTAGGCACCAAAGCCTAATAAGAGGCATTTGTTCTGGAGAAACCTGAGCCACTTGCACAGTGAGGTGGAATTCAGGGAGAGACATGGGCCAGCAGATGGGGCTTCCTGGCCTCACTTCCCTTGGGCACAGTCACCTCAGCTCAGAGAATCCCAGGGCAGTCAAAGCTGGGGTTCTCCCTACCAGCTTCCCACTGCCCCCACAAATACTCAAGGCCTGGACGCTGTGACAATAGGCACTTTATTAGTGGTTGGAATGCAATTACACGCAGGGGTGTTTGGACAGACCAGGGGAAGGAAGGCTGGCAGCAGGCACAGGACCTGGAGGCCACAGACAGGAACTTCTCCCTCTCCAGGCCCTACAGTGCTGATGAACAAAGTCATGAAGTCGGGGGCCTTAGGATACGGCGAAGAGGGAACTAGGAAACCAGGTCCCAAGTTCAATAAATTTGGCAAAAGGATCCTCAAGATGAGGTGACTAGGCAGGGGGCCCAGTGTGCACGTGGCATCTGTGCCTGCACCCCTTCCCCTGAAATTGTCCCTTGGGTAGATTCAGTTTCTTTTCTCTCTTACAAAGAGAGCTGTGTCAGTAACTGGCAGAGGAAGGGGAGAAGGTTCAGCCCAGCTCCTCCTGCCAGCCAGCAGGTTCCCATTAGGCTGCTTGCTATTAGTGATCTCCTCCCTCCTACTCACAGCAGCCTCCCAAATAGTCTTGCCCCCTCATCTTCCCTCAAACAGGGTGCACTGCTGCCCCCCATGGCAGAAGACACACCCACCTGGGCACACACACCATACCCCACTGTAGCCTTACCAGGTAACAGAAGGCACTCCTCAGTGACCCCATCTCAGCTGAGACAGACAGATAAAAAGCTAATAGACCCTTTAATGCATAGCCAGGTTAAAAAAAAATCATAATAAAGAAATGCACGTGGCAGCCTGTGAGCCAGCTGTTGAGCCATGAGGAAGGACCTAGTCCTGGCTTGAGCAGAAACACTGAACCAGGACCTGTAGGAGCTGGAGCTTACTGTGGCCACGGCTCCTGCAGACACATACACCATCCCACCGTAAGGGGGAACAGGGAGCTGGAGGCAGCCCACAGGAGAACCCTCACGGGACTTCTTCCCATCCAGGCCAGTGAGGGCTGGACGGACTCGTCGCTCAGTCTTGTGGAGGCCACCAGGAAAAGTCTGCCTTCTGACCAAACCCTGGCATAGGGAGATGTCCCAAATCCTCCAGGTCCCCAGAAACTGGTGGTAACTGGATGGTGGGGGTGGCAGTGACAGGACTGTAGGTCAGCCCAATGGGCTGGCAGCTGTGACCCCGCTGCAGAACACCCAGTGTGAGACTCTGCAGGGAGGTGAGGGAAGGTGTGGCCTTTAAGATTCTGTCAGCTTCTTATTGGTCTTGTTCAAAAGCTTCTTGAGGTTGGAAGACATGAAGTAAGGCCTCTCGGCTGAGCCATCATTCCTTTCCAGGTCCTCCACTGCAGAGAGACCCCAGAGCAGGTGGCATGAGGACAGCTCCCAGGCAGGGGCCTCTGGGGGCAGGGCAGGCAGGGGCCACAGAAGCCTCGGAGGGTTAGGAAGCAAGACACACTGGGACTAGAGAAAGGGGCAGACTACTGGGGGCTTGAGAATGGGACACAAACACGCTCCCCACACTCCCAGCCAAGGAAGCCCCACATGCACCCCTGGTCTACAGGGAGAAAACAAGGAGGCCTGCCAGGCTGCAAGCTGGCCTCACTCCTTCTCTACTCCTCCTACTCCTCGACTTCTGCCCGCTTCCCCTCCTCCGCACTCCCCTTCAACAGGATGTCTCTCAGCTCAGGCGACATGAAGTAGGGTCGCTCCTGAGAGCCGTCATTCCTTTCCAGGTCCTCACCTGGGCTCCCCCCAGGCACCGGCAGGGGGAAAATGGGGTGGTCAGGAAGGGAGGGGAAGAGGGAGGCAGGGAAGAACAGGGAAGCCAGCAGGCATGGAGGAGAGGAAGAGAAGAGAAAAAACAAAAAAAACAGACAGATTGAGAGACCAGAGTTAGTGGCAGCCACAGGTTCCCCCCAACAAAGCTGGAAACTTGGAAACCAAGGGCCCAGGGGCAGAGCTTTCCAGCTGCAGCCTAAACCAGGGGGCAGTAGGGTGGAGCAGCTCTGAGTGCAGGGAGGAAGCTGAGGGCATGCCAGGGCCCTACGATCAGGGACAGCCAGTCCCTGGGAAGCTGGGGGCATCAGGCAGGTGAAGGTTTAGCCCCATGGGAAGCTGTTCTTCCCAGAGGGAAGAAGGGAGTCAGGGCCCAGCAAGCGTCAGGGTGAGGGGTCACTCACAGAAGCAGAGGAACAACGTGTCCACACACATGCCGTAGACACTGAAGAAGCCGTGGGCAATCAGATAGGATCCGATGATCACAGTCTGCAGGAGGAGACAGGAGCTGTTTCCCTGCCGACTCCTGCCCAGGGCAACTCCCACCCACCCAGCCCCTCCCAAGCAGGGATCACCTTCATTTCTCTGCTGATAAGCCCTCCTGAGAATAACAACCTATCTAACCCTTCACCCCTGTGGGCAGGGCCCCACCATCCACAGGAATTCTTTGTTCTCTTCAATCCCCGGGCCTTTGCATATGCTGTGGCCTTGGCTTAGTCTAGTCTATTTTATTTTCTCATTGTTCTGTTTTAAACTCAAATACCAAGTCCTCAGGTACCACCTCCTCCGAGAAACTGCCTTGACATCTAGCACCTGTTTTAGGTTCTCCTAGTATTGAGCACTCCTCCTCTGAGAACTTCATCTGACTGCAGTTTTATGCATGTTTATGGCATTACAGGTTTAATGTCCACATCCCCACTAGACTATGTCTCTTTCAATTATTACAATGTACCCAAGAATTTGGTGACTCAAGGCCTTGGTAGGCAACTGATAAACACTGACCGAAGCCAGTGGACCTCAGAGATTAATTTGCTCAAAGTTCCACATCCTAAAACCAGCAAAGAGGATTAAGATAAAAAGCTAAAGCCCTAGCTGGTGGCTCAGTGGATAGGTACCATCCTGCAAACCCAAATGCTGCTGCTTCGATTCCCAGTCAGGGCACATAACCAGATTGCAAGCCAGGTCTCCAGCCAGGTCCTTAGCTGGAGACAGGTAAAAATCAACCATACCATTGATGTTTCTCTCCCTTTCTTCCTCCCTCCCTGCCCTTCTCTGTAAAAATAATGAATAAAAGGTTAAAAAAAAAAAAAAAAAAAAAAAGAAAAGAAAGATAAAAATCTAGGCCATATAGCTCCAAGGCCTATACTCAGATTTTGTGCTTCTTAAGGGTGATGACCTAACTCTAACCCCTCCAGGGGCAGTCACCTCCCTGCCCTTAGCTCCCTGCACACAAGCCTCACTGGCTTCTTCTCTGCCTGGTATGCCCAGTACGGGTGCATCTCAGGGTCTCCATCCCCATTCCCTATGCCTGGTTGTTGCCTGCATCTCCTTCAGACCTTAGATTTGATAACACGTCCACAGTAAAACTGCCTTGACTCCCAGACCTGCAAATATCTTCCTCCATAGGCTCTAAATTTCCCTAGAATTCTACCCTGTAGCATGTGCCAGTTTGCAATCTTATATCCACCCATATCATTATTGATTAACGTCTATTTACCTGTAAATGTTAAGTCTTCTGTGCATGGTACACAGTAGGTGCTTAATAAATGTGGGAATAAATAACCAATCCCTTGCTTCTGACCCCCACCTACATCTGTCCTGTCAAAGAGGGCCAAGTGAGTCCCAATATCTCTTTCTCCCCAACACCTGTCCATCCCCATACCATGGTAAGTTCCATACCAGTATAGGGACCCAGTAATAATTGAGAGGCGGTGCTGTGTCTTGTATGATCCTAATACGATGGGTGAAGAAGAAGAAAGCCAGGATCCCTGGAGACAGGGACAAAATCATGATGGTTGAGGGGTTTGGCTAAAGGAAGTAGTCCCTCACAAAGACCCAACCCACCACAGAAGAAGACATGGGGACCCTACCCCACAGCCTGATAGGTTCCCACAGCCAGACAGGCTGGGCAAATAGCACTCACCCACACTACCCACAATCAGAAGCTTGCCCAAGAGGAAGAGGAAGTCTGTAACTTTGTCCAGGACAGCCACTCTGCAAGGGAGAGTAAGGAGCAGGTATGAATGCTGGCTCACAGGCCAGGGGAGGTGGGAGGTAGCAAGAGGATGGTGTTTCCTCTGACCTGATGATGTTTCTCATCAGCAGGAAGAAGGCGTTCTTGGCTGAGGTGCAGAAGTTGGTACCATAGATGGCAATCTGGAGGCAGTAGGGGAAGGGTCAGGCCTTCTGGGTGGGAATGAAGGTTCCTCCCACCCAGTAAAAGCTGGTGGGTCGGTTCTGGGTCCCAGGCCTACAAACCATGATGTAGGCATTCCTATTGAGGAATTTGATGAACTTCTCCAGGCACCAGAAGCAGCATTTGAGACAAGTCATGAGGAACTTGGCAAATTTGTTGTCCGCAGCTGAAAGAGAATGGGGAGAAACGAAGGTGAGGGGATGCCTCCCCATCATTATGCACATTTGCCAGTGTTGGACTCCCAGGGGCCACCTTCTCAGAGATAAGGAGACTCCTTGATCAGGATACCTAGGGGAGGTGCCTCCAAAGAGGAACCCAATCTTGAAGCTTTTCAGCCTAGCTCCTGGGACAAGAGCCAATCACAACCATATCACTGCTCTGGCTCCGCCTCCCAGGCAGACACCCATAGCACAATTAATACCAGCCCCACAGCCCCTCCACTACAGAGAAACTAGTTTAGCCCCACCCTCCTCAGAACAAACAAATCCCAGCCCAATCCTCTCTTATCTGGAACCAACGGTGCCCCAGGCCCATAAAACCTGCACCCTCAGAGGTAAGAACTTTACCCAATGAGCTCTCAGCAGCATGTCCTTGGCAGGAACCTATCACCCAAGACCTTCAGGCACCCCACAGCGGAAATCAATCACTGTCCTATCACTTTAGCCTCACTCTTAAGCAAGACTCAATCCCAATTTGCCCCTCAGTCCTACCTCCCCAATTTAAGCCAAAGTCCAGAGCATTTGGGCCTCACCTTTCAGGCGCTGATCCAAATACTCCAGTATCACTCGGATTATCTGGACAATGGCCAGAATGAGGGCACCAAAGGCCAGGGAGCCTGTGTGGTACCTGTAGGCCAAGGGCATGGTCAGTGGCTAGGCCAGGCCTCCTCATCTCCATCTCACCCTCACTGCCATCCCACCTGGGATCCCACCTGAGCGCCCGGCTGAAAGCAGAGAAGAGCGGGAAGGCAGGCAGGTCATCTGGCTTGTGTAGGGCCCAGTAGTAGGAAGCAAAGGCTCCGGCTAGTGTGACCTGGCCCAGTGCTAGCACGAAGTTGGCCAGCCAGAAGAACATGAAGGCATTGAAGATCTGCAGGCCCAGTAGGGCCCGGTGGTAACCCGACTCACCACCGTAGAAAGCGAACTGGCAGTGGGCTCCAGGACATAGGCGGGATTCATTAGAGGAAGAGAAGGTCTGTGGGGGGGAGGACACAGGGCTCAGTCACAACATAGGGACCTGGGATTCAGTGTGGGCTCTGGGCAGCGGATCTGGGTCAGCAGTACCATGGGGGTGGGGTAGGAGTCATGAGAATCGGACTTAAGGGGTTGGGGGTTCAGGATTAGGGCTTAGAAAAAAAAAGTCTAGAAAAAAGACTAGGAGATTATGGAATTGACTATGTGAAGCCACATAGGCTATTTTGGGGATCAGGGTAGGGTCATGTGTCAGTGGGCTGGCTACACAAATAAGACAGGGGTGGCAGAGATCAGTATGAGTACCACAGGGCCCAAGATAGGGGCTTGTGGAAGGCAAAGAAGTTGTTCTAGAGGCAAGGACTGGCCATCACTGGGTTAAGAGAAAGGTATAGGTGCTGCCAAGTTGGATCTCTTCCCCTCCATGCTCTCATATCCAGCAGAGAGCAGGTGCCAAATGCTTGCTGAATGGTCCTCAAGTTGGGATGAGAGGTTTCAGATCCTCAATGGGCTGCTGGGGATATCTACCCCCTACCTTCGGATACCCACCTCAGGGTTGCAGGTTTTCCCAATTACTGGGCAGGTGGTGACGTCATCAAAGATCTTATAAATGGCTTCGTTAGATGTGGACAGGAAGCTAGAGGCTTGTTAAGGAACCCAAGGTCTGAGATGGGGAACTTCAGGGGCTTGTAGGGAAAGATCCATTCCCCGACGACTAAGTTTAGGACCTGCCCCAAGCCACAGATCACTTCCAGGCAAGTTTAGTCTTTAGCTATCCCTGAGATTAGGAATTGGCATCTGACAGTGGATACACAGCAGTGCTGGCCCAGTAGGCGATGCAAAGGCACAACAGGAAGAAGGTGACCAGTGGGTACAGCATGGAGCACATCACATATCCCACAGCCCTGGGGAGGAGCAGAGCCATGGGCATCAGGGTGCGACCAGCCCTGGGATCACCCCATCCCAACACCCTGGCACATACCTGCTGGCTTCTTTGATGAGTGCAATGGCAATGAGAATTCTCTTCCGTAGAAAGATGAGCAGCAAGATGATAATGACCTCAAGGATGCTCAGAATTATCACTGTAGGAGCAGAAGGTAGCCAAGTCTGCCAGCTGCCTGGGCTCCCCACTCTCTCCCAGACCTAATAGAGGCAGAAATGAGGGGCTGGGACTCACTGAAAGCCATCCAGGTCTGCCGCAAATGCAGATACACGCGGAGATCTGTCTGAAAGCCGAGGTCCACCAGGGAGATGTCAGAGCCGGCTTCACCACGCAATCGCGCGTATTCCATGTAGCAGTGAAATATACCTGCAGAGAGAAATCATCATGCTACAGCCCACCGACTACTTCCTCAACATAGCAAAGCAGGTACAACCATCCCCATTTAACGGAAGCAAAAACAGGGTGAGAGGAGCTGCCAGGCCCTTTGCATTTGCTGTCCTCACTTCCTGATACATTCTCTCTGCATCAAATCCTTCACAACCTCCTGTGCTGAAATGTCACTTTCTCATAAGAACTTCTAGAAACGCTTCCCCTTTTTAGAACCTTACCCTTTCACACTCCAACTTCTTACCCCTCTTCTCTGCTTTGACATCCTAGGTTTTCTGGTTTCTTGTCCATCTGCCCCCTGCCCCCTGCCCCCAGGAATACATAAGCTCCATAGGAGTAAGGATTTGTCCTGTTTTATTCATTGGTAAAAGCCCAGCACCTAGAAAACTGCCTAGAAGACACTAGACACTTAGTATATGTTTGATGAATAAATGAATTAAGTGTCAGGATGCTGTGTGGCCTGCGGCTTTCTCTGTGACTCTGTAACAATGATTTACGGGTAGGCAGGGTTACATCCAGTGGGGCAAGGAGTTTTCAGCATTCCTCTTAGCTCTGTAGAAATTGTGAAACATAGATAAAATAACATCAAAAAATAATGTCTAGTTGCTTCAAATTCCAGCATCCAGCTGGAAACCACTAAAAACATGAATATTTCAATACCTGTGTTCTCAGATTGGCTTGTATATCAGGCCACCTTTCCTCCTAGAAAATGTGAGTCATTAGAATATAATGGGTTTTGATCTTGACCTCTAGGCTCCACAGCCTCAGCTCTCCCATTTCCTCATACAATTTTCTTCTCATTAAGCCTCCTAGCTAGTAAATATTAATTATCCACTTTTATAGAAGAAACTGAGGCACAGGGAGGTTGAATCACTTGCCCAAGGTCACAGGGAGGAGCTGGCAGAACTGGTATTTGAACCCCCAGCTTTCTGGTGATGGAGGATGCATCCTTAGCCACTCTCCTCAGTAGTCTACTTGCGAATGCCTTTTGGTGTAGGTAAAATACAGATCCAGGCCCCAGTTTGGAAGCCTACGATTTAAATCGTCCCCCCAGAATGAGCACTGAGATCATTTTCTAAACACTGAGATGAACATCTTCACCAATCTGCCAAGTAAAAGATAGAGGACGTCTGATGGCTTTGGAGGAGGTTCTTGATGGGCCAGTGCCAGGTCAAAGGGCATGAGCATATTTTGAACTCTGGGGAGGGAAGCAAAAAGGGAGGGAAGACGCACCATAGCCCAGGACCAGAATCACCATGACAATCATCACCCAGACCATAATGCCAGCCAGGAAGCGCAGCAGCACAATGAATAGGAGACTCATCATCATGGCAATGACCAGGCCTCTGGGGGACAAAATGGGGGCATGAGTGAGCCTCACCCTCTCACCAGCTTCAGACTGCCCATCCCAGGAAAAGCCACTGTCCCTCTCATCTTACATGACAATCCAGTACCAGGAGACTGTGTAATCTTCAAATATCCGCATGGCTAGCTGCCGAGCCTCCAGGACCCCATTAGCCTTCCTGGGGTAGGGCAGACGAGGGTAGTGTCAGACCCCTCCCTGATTAGTCCAGCCCCAGGGGATGCCCTGTCCCACCCAGGAAAGTGCAATGCCAGTATGGAGAGCCGCAGTCCTCACTTGGCGCCCTCAACCAGCTCAGTGATGTTTTTCCGAACACCATGCCCATCCTCATAGGTTGTCTCATTGCCCACCATGAGGACCCCCTTGTGGGCGTGGATGGCAGGGAAGCATCGTCGGGCCACTGCATGGAGCAAGGGATGGGACAGCTGTTAAGCTGAGCCCCTGACACATCCCCACACCCCACCCCAGCTAACAGGACTCCAGACTCACAGGGTGTGCTAGGAATGAGGACAGCAGGGCAGTCGCCATCCCGAAGCACCTCAACCAGGGCCTGTTGAGAGAGGGGGCAGTCAATCCCCAAGATCAGCACCCTCTACCTAGCCCTGCCCAGGCTTTCCCTCACCTTGTTGTTCTGGAAGCCAGGCACACAAAACTGCTTGTAGTACTCCCAGTCCTGGGAACTGTGAGCGTTCAGGTAGGTGAGGTATCTGTCGGGGCACTTCTCCACACAGATCTTGAAAGGGAGGGGGGCAGGCAGGGTTGGGTGGGGTCAGATACCTGACCCCTGCTCAGTACAGAAGTTCCACCTCACATTTACCAAGGAAAAAGAAACAGCTGGGTAACCCCTGACTGGTGTGGCTCAATGGATTGAGCACCAGCCTGCGAACCAAAGGGTCACAGGTTCGATTCCCAGACAGGGCACAGGCCTGGGATGCAGGTCAGGTCCCCAGCTGGGGGCCTGTGAGAAGCAACCACACATTGATGTTTATTTCCTTTCCTTCCTCCCTTCCCCTCTCGCTAAAAAAAAATAATAAAATCTTAAAAAAAGAAAGAAAGAAAGAAAGGAAAAAGAAAAAGCTGGGTGAGAAGCCATTGCTTCAGGGAAAAGAGGACCTGGTGATGGAAATGGGAGACAGAAAAGAGATGAGGAGAGGCCAAGTTACCTGGGGGGTGGGACACTGGAATTCCAGCAGAACCAGGGGACTGGCACACTTCACAATGTTGAAATAAAACAGGAAGGGTTTGTTCCTGGGGTTGGGTAAGGGAGATGAAAACTCAACCACCTTACATAAAATATCTTTATGAAAACAATACAGCAGCACTAACTCCATGACAGGTGCCATTCTAAGCTCTGCACATGTATAGGCTCACCTACCCATCACAACAGCCTTATTAGGATGGGATTATTATAATCCTCATCTTGGAGATGAGGAAAATAAGGCCAAGAGGTTGAAACACTTGTCCTAGGTCACATAGCCAGACAGTGGCATTGCCCTCACTTCAGATCCAACTGTCTCTCCTCTCTGTCTCTCATAAAACACGGTCCTCCATTATTTAAAAAAGGAAGAAGAAGAAGAAAAAAAAAAAAGGTCCTCCAGAGGATAAAATTCTTAAATGTCTGATTTAGTGCAGTGTCCCCAAGGCCTATTATAGCAGCTGGCACAGTGGGAATTTATAAATATTTGTTGATTGGACTAATGGATGGATGGAGTTGGGAAAAACCTAGAATCTTCTCCCCAGAGCTCACAAAGCCCCCCTGCCCATTCTTCCCCAGACCCATTAGGCCCCAAAGAGACAGACTTACGCATTCTTCGTGCCCTTCTGCCCACAGAACTCGCCTCGGCTATCAGTGGGGTAGATCACCTTTCGAGGGTCTCCATGGGTCCAAGCTATGGAGAAGTCCAAAGATGCTGAGACACTGGCTGCCACATCTCAGGACCGGCCCCACCCTTCTCCCAGAGGCTGTGGCTTGCCCTCTCACCCTGGAACCCCAAGTCCTGTTCCTTCCTCCACTCACCTATGATCCCCACAGCCACATAGCCCACGATGGCCAGGAGGAGGAACACACAGCAAATGATGTCTGTGCAGCCCCTGGGAGCAAGGGACACCATCAGGGTAAGAGCCATGGTATCCTGAATATAATGCCCTGAGCAGGGATTGAACCCACAATCTTTGTGTTATAGGGACAATGTTCTAACCCAGGGGTCTCCAAACCCTGGGCCACAGACCAGTATAGCAGTCCTGGCCTGTTAGGACCCAGGCCACACAGCAGGTAAGTTTAAATGCAACGCGCTTGGATCATCCCAAAACCATCCTCCGCACTTTGTCAGTGGAAAAACTGTCTTCCACAAAACCAGTCCCTGGTGCCAAAAGGTTGGGGACTACTGCTCCAACCAACTGAGCTATCCAGCCAGGGCCTCATAGACCCATTGTACCCTGCACACACACTAACACCCATGTGTTATTTGGATGCATGTTCCTGAGTTACACAAATGTTATACCAAAGGGCATGTGCATTATAAATTTTAATACCTAATACTACACTGTCCTCAAAGCAGGTTGCAGCAATGCATAGCTCTCTTTTGATTGAGTGTCCATTTTCCCCCATCTTTATCAGCATTACATTTTTTAAAAAGATTTATTTATTATTTTTAGAGAGAGGGGTAGGGAGAGAGGGAGAGAGGGAGAGACATCAATGTATGGTTGCCTTTCACCTGCCTCCATCTACGGACCTGGCTGGAGACCTGGCTTGCAACCTGGTTATATGCCCTGGCTGGGAATCGAACCAGCAGCCTTTGGGTTCGTAGGATGGCACCTTATCCACTGTGTCCCCAGCCAGAGCTAGCATTACATATTAATGTTTTTAAAAATTTAAACTATAAGATTAAATATGGTCATGGTAAAAAACTATGTGAACATGGTAAAAATTAAAACCACAAAATGAGTATACAACAAACAAATAAGCCTCTCTCCCACACACACACACACACACACACACACACACACCTGCCCAAAAGTAACCTGTTCATGATTTCTTGTGAGTCCTTGGGTTATTTATTAGGTACCAATGTTAAAAAAAAATCTTTTTCTTAAATGTGATATGATACACTGTGTCTTGCTTTTTTTGCTCAATATATTGAGGGATCCATATCATTACTTAGGACTCTTGTATATTTTAACTGCATAATATTATAACCTAAGGATCCACTGCAACCTAGCTAATAGTTACAAAGAGTAGACATTCAGATAGTTGGATTTTTGTCATTTTAAAAAGAACAGTTATTTCAAACATTTTTGTCCACATGTGCAAGGTTTATACATTTTTTCCCCTTGAATTTTAACCTTTGTTAGAAACAAAAAGCTACACATTAAAAATTTTCATCTTCCCACCCTGGCTGGAGGCTCAGTGGAATGGCACCGTTCTGCGAACCCAAAGGTCATTGGTTCGATTCCCAGCCAGGGCACATAACCAGGTCTCCAGCCAGGTCTGTAGCTAGAGGGAGGTGAAAGGCAACCAAACATTAATGTTTCTCTTCCTCTCCTTCTCCCTCCCTTACCCTCTCTCTACAAATAAAGAAATAAAATCTTTAAAAATTTTTTTCATCATTCCGTATACCCTCTTAAAAACGCAGCAATTCACCAACAATAAAGTTAAAAAAAAAAACAAAAAAAAGCAACAATTATTTTCAGAACAGAACATGTGTCAATCTACTTAATCTTTGTTAATCGGTTATAGGAAATTCTATTTGGTTATTGTTTTAAATTAATTTATTTACTTTCCGGCATGTGTGAACATTTTTCCGTAACTTCATTGTCTAAAGTATTTCTTGTTTCAGTATTCTGCCTTTAAAAAAAAAATTCATTTCTAAAAACTCTGTATATTAAGAAAATTAGTCCTTTTATCATCAAGTTGCAAATATTTATCACCAGTTTGTTGGAGAACTGATGGAGTGTGAGGAAACAGAGGTGGGACAGTATAAGCAGACACACACCCTCCACCCCATGGAACCTTACCTGTTGTAAATGGGTCCTTTGAAGGTAGGGTCATACTTCTGTGGAGTTCCTGAAAATCAGCAGGATAGAGGTGAGTGAACCAAGGAGTAGACCACCCTCTCCTAGATGGCTCAGAGAGGTATCTAGGAGTATTCTCTGGCCCCAGGAATAATTTTCAGGGACCCTGCAGATTGTCTGCCTCATCCAAACTTCAGCAGGAGGGCACACCCAAGCCCCCGGCAGAATCCGGGCTGGGAGAGGAGGTGCTAACTGGATTTATCAGCTGGAGGCCACCCACTGGGGAGGGGACTGGCCTGGGCGCCCCCAGGGAGCTAGGTGAAAGGGGAGAGTCCAAGGTAGAAACCCACAGGAGTACTGGGAGGGGGCTTCAAGATCCGGCCCTTCGGGTGAGGAGATTTGGAGGGACCTCTGAGAGGTTCTCTGGGTAAGACAGGGGAAAAGGGTGCTGGTAGGTGATGGTCGGCGGTGGCTACAGGGATCAGTATTCCCTCCCGGTGCAGGAGTGGGGCTGCCTACCGTGCTTCCCGTAGTAATGCTGCTGCTCGCCCCCCATCCCAACGGCGCCCAGCCCCGGTAGCCGCCAGCCAGCTCCCGCACCCCTTCAGCCCAGGGGTCTGGACGCGTGGGTGTCCCAAGGGAGGGACCTTAGGACCGCCTAGCAGCGGCTCCTCCCAACCAGGACCCGGGCGGGGCGGCCCAAACCAGTCAGACCGGCCCCAGAGGAACAACTGCCTTGACACTGACCCAAGGGAGGGAAAAAGGAGGGGCCCGGCGGGGTGGCAGCTGCTCCCGCCACTCACCGTAGGCCGGATTTAGCCCTCCCCGCCCCCTGCCCAGCCCCCACACGGGAACCATGTGGCTTCACCCCGCCCCTGGACCTCTCAACCGTGAAAGGGCATCAAATGTTGCTCCATTCTCTAGGTATGGAAACTGAGGCACAAAGAGGTAGGTTTGTAAGGAGAGGAGGCGGCGCAAAACCAGAAGAAGATGGTTGACCCCAACTGTGAAGTACTTGAGCTGAAAATTCTCAACCCAGTGGATGTATTTTATTTGGGGCTGCATTTCTTAAAAAGTAAATGCCAACAGTTAAACACGGGGAGAGGCCATATAAAAATCCACATGGCCAATTACTTGAAAACTGGGGAATTAGGGCTGGCAGTCCCCACATCACACTCCTGCCTGGCACTGTCCCCAGCTGGTCCCTTTGTGACCCCCAAAGCTACCCACTTGAGCTCATCATCCCTGAACACTCTCACCAATGTGAATCCAGAAGCCATTGTTTTGTAGAACACATATTTATTGAGCCCCTACTGGGAGCAGGCCCTAGAGTGGACACCGTGTACCATGGCAAATCAGAGAGACCCAATTTTGTGTGTCTTGAAGAGCTAACATTCTACTGAGAGGCCCTGGATTTAAATGTTCCTCCTGCCCCACTGAGCCAGAGGACACTTAAGCCAGCACATGCCTTGCCTTCCCTGAGCGTGTTCCCTCAGCTGTGAAATGGGGCTGAAGCATAAAACCAAAACTGGTCACAGACCAGGCATAGGATGCCAGAAAAATACAGATGGCACGGGGTATACAGTTGAAATGGGCGTGCGGTATTATCAGTGTAGGGTTGTTCAACAAATGTGGGGACATACAGCAGGTATGAGGGATACCGCATGGGACAGTGAGTGGCTTTATACAGTCTGTATTGAGTCATACAGCTGATATGGAGGTAGATAATAACCAAAGGGATGTTTAATCAATGTGGGGTATACAGTAGGGGTAGAGGAGTATAAACAGTATGAAGTTATATAGCCATTCTGGCGGTATAAAATAGGCCGAGGGTGCAAAGTCACCCCCCACCCCCACATACCAACTATCTACCCCCATGTAAACTTTATAGTTCCTCAATCTCACTGCATCCATCTCCCAACAGCCATTGGGGCCAGTTGTATACTTTACAGTATAGTTAACCATATACAGTTGGCATGGGGGTATAGTTGGCAGGAATATGTATTCAGTGTGGGGTATACAGTTAGCATGGGAGTATATACAGTGTGGTTATATACCCTTGGTGCTCAGTAATTACAGCTGCTGCCTCTCAGTCCCTACCCCCACCCCTACCCTACTCTGACTCATTAACTCAGCATTCCTAGAGGAAGGTCACTTCCCAAAAGTGGCCTATAGCTGTGGAGGCCCTACCTGACCCCTGGCCCACAGACTCCAGCAAACAGGCGGGGCCCAAGGCTCTAAGCCACGGCCTTGGATGACCAGGCCTCCTAAAGAAATCCTGTGGTTCCTGAGGTCCCTGGCTGCAAAGCCAGCTAGTCTCCCACCCCAAGCAGTCTGTGTGGTGCCCAGGCCACAGCTTCTTCTCTTCCCAGCTACACTAGGTATCTTGGAGTCACTGATGTAGACTCAGGACCTCAACCAGTTCCATCCTGATGATTGCCAAATGTCAGTCCCTGGAAGGGCCTGGCCCCCAAGCTGCATGCCCCTGAGACATTGTCTTCCAGAGCACTCAGGCCAGAAACCTGGGATGTCTCTGCTTAACACCAGCCTTACCTTCAGAACCTACCCAGTATCCAACTATTTCTTGGCCCAAACCCGTCACATTCGCCATCATCCACCCTGGTCTCTCAGCTCCCATCCTTATACCTCTATGTTCCTTCCACCTCGGCTAGAGAAGCTCGTAAACTCCTAAGTCAGGGCACATCCTTCCTCTGCCCCAAACCCTCCATGGCTCACTCAGAGAAGCCCAACTCTTCATTAGAGCCCACAAGGCCCTGTCCCCTCACTGCCCTCACTCACCTTTGCTCATTTCATTCCAGCCTCAGTGGCCTCCTGATTACACTGAAAACTCACCAGGCATGGTCTCAACTCAGGACCTGCGTACTTACTCCCTTCACCTGGTCAGCTCCTCCTCAAGCAGTCATTGTGGCTCCACCTCTTTGGAGAGGCTTTCTCCGACCATCCTACCTAAAGCACCACCCTTTTCCCCTCCATTAAATCACCACTCCACGTGTCGCACATTTAAGCCCTGATTGTTTATATGCCCCCGTACCCAAGGGCAGGGATTTATATTTTTGTTTTTTTTGGCAGCAGTGTCCCCAGTACCCAGTATAGCACCTGGCATAGAACAGGCACTCAAGAAGTGTTTGTTGAATGAATCACCACAATATACATATAATTCATGTATATATAAGTGACCATGAAAAAAATGGGTTTGAACTTGTGTGGGTCCACTTATGGGGATATTTTTCAATAAATATGTACAGTGCTATAAATGTATTATCTTTTCCTTATGATTTTCGTAATAATGTTTTCTCTAGGTTACTTTATTGTAAGAATACAGTATATAATACATATAACGTACAAGATTTGTGTTAATCAACTGCTTGTTATCGGTAAGGCTTCTGGTCAACGGTAGGCTATTAGTAGTTAAGTTTTGAGGGAGTTAAATTACATGCAGATTATCCACCATGTGGGGTGTCAACACCCTTAACCCCCCATGTCGTTCAATGGTCAAATGTATAACTAAGACTGAAAGTTAAAATGCAGCTTAGGGTTTTCCAGGTGTGCATATTTTTTTTTAAAAATATTTTATTTATTATTTTTAGAGAAAGGGGAAGGGAGGGAGGAAAAAAGGGAGAGAAACATCAGTGTATGGTTGCCTTTCACCTGCCTCCAGCTAAGGATCTGGCTGGAGACCTGGCTTGCAACCTGGTTATGTGCCCTGGCTGGGAATCAATCCAGCGACCTTTGGGTTCACAGGCTGGCACCTTTCCATGAGCCACCAGTCAGGGCTCAGGTGTGTGTATTTTAAAACTATCTTTGCAAATTGTGTACACAGAAGAATTAAATACATCACAAATGTGGAATTTCCAGTTGGCAGAGAAAGGATAAATCAGTCAGTAAACTTGACTGCATTTGGGAGAAAATAAAGTTATTCCACCCCTATACGTAGCAAAACAATTCCACATGGGTTAGTCACACAACCTATAAAAACTCGAAATGGTTATAAGTATGAAGGGAAAACACAGGAGCATACATAGTTCTACCATGTGAGAGGAGGTGAGACTGGTGAGGAGGGTGGAGAGAGAAAGGAGCACCAAAAGTTCCTTGTGTCAGCTAAATGGCAGCCAGATTGGCAGAGTGGGAGCAGCCACTGAAAGCTGGTCTAACAGAGGGCCTTTCAGCCACTGTCTCTCTGCTCTGCACTATATTGGAGGTCCTGCCATCAACCCATGTTACAGCAGAGGAAACTAAGACTCTCGGAAAGGAAGCAGCTTTCTCAACTGCCTAACAACTGGTGGGCCCCAACTCCAGGTCTGATGGGGAGTGGGAGGCACTGAGGCTGTTTGGGCAGAAGCATGACCAGGCCAGTCTGGGGAAGGGAAGACACTTAGGGAAATCTCAGACAGCTCTCAGGGAAATCGGTGGCTGCCAATGGGATAGCTAAGTCATGACCTTGCTGTGCAAACCTGAGTTATCACTCTGTAAGCTGGAACTAAAGATACAGAGACAGGCACCTGGCATATGCTTGGCTCAGGGCCTGGCCTGGTGGGCACTCAAGAAATACAAGAGGGAACACGTGACTGTCACCTGATGGGTTCCACTAACTCTCACTAAAATTAGTGGGCGGGGAAGGAAGGAGGTGCAAGGCAAATACTGATGGTTTCTGATAATGAGTGCTCCAAACCCTGCAGGATGGGAACTTGCTGAATTGTTCAATAGTGCTGCAAGGTAGTAATAAAAAAAAATACAATGCCCAATGTTTCCATTTACTGACCTGTTTGCCATGTGCCAGGCACTCTTCTAAAACATCATATAGATGACCTCAATTCATTCTTACAGCAACTTTGTGAGGTTGACCCTATCATTATATAAGGCCCCCCCTCCATTTGACAAATGCAGAAACTGAGGCCCAGAGAGAAATATTGTACAGGTGGCCACAAAGATGGTAAGCAACAGAGCTGGGTTACCAGTTCCTAAGTTAGTGTTCATATGAGTTTCCAATGGCTCCTGTAACAAATCACCACCAACTAAGTGGCTTAAAATACCACAAATTTATTATCTTCTAATTCTACGAGTCAGATGTCCAAAGTGCATCTCACTGGGCTAAAATCAAGATGATGGCAGGGCTTCATTCCTCCTATAGATTCTCTCTCCCTGCTTGTTTCAGCTTCTAGACGCTCCCCCTTTCCTTGGCTTGTGGCCTCTTCCTCCATCCTCAAAGCCAGTACTCCCATCAAGCCCACATCTGCTTCCACTGTCACAATCTCCTCTGACTCCTCCCAGCCTCCTTCTCTGCTTTATAAGGAGCATTGTCCTTGGTCTACCTGGATAATTCAGGATAATTTCCCCATCTCAAAATCCTTAATGCAATACCTTCTGCAAATTCCCTTTCCCCGTGTAATGTAACATAGTCACAGGTTCCAGGAATTAGGATGTGGAAACCTTGGGGGGGACCATTATTCTGCCTATCACAGTGTCTCTACCATTTAGGCCAAGAGTTGACAAAATGTCAACAGTGGGGCATATCTACACATCGCTTCTTGTTTTCATATAACTCCGAGCCACAAATGGTCTTTACATTTTTAAATGGCTGAAAAACCTCAAAAGTGGGAACTATTTTGTCATGTGAAAATTACATGAAATTCAAAAGTTACTGGTCACCAATGACGTTTCCATGGCACACTGCCATGCTCATTTTCATGCTGTCCTGCTGTTACCACGCTACAGTGACCAGTGAAGTAGGAGCAGCAAGAGACCCATGTGTAGCCCACAAAGCTGAAAATTTGTATTCTCTCAGCTTTTACATGGTCTCCAGGCCATGAACCAATATGTTGAGCTGGCATGTGTGCCAGTGTATTTCATGTGTTCTCCTTGTAACAACCAGAAGTGGTAAGGAATGTTATTTATTCCCCTGCAATTCCGGTCAGGAAACCATGTACTTTTCTTCTCCAGGCTGCTGTTTCTTGTCTGGAGATTGGGATTAAAACTTGTATTTCCTTCAGAGGTGTTGCCAGGAATTGATACTAAAAAAGCACTTGGCACAGGTCTGGGATATAGGCTTCAACAAACCACGGGTATGGTCCCATTTGACATAGAGGGCAAACTGAGACCACTGGCTTAGCGTATGTAGCTGGTGAGTGATGGATTTGTAAAACAAACCAAGGCCCCTCTGGCTTCAACCCAGGCTTTTTCTTTGGCAGTTACTAGGAGAGACAGCTAAAGACGTGACAGTGGTAGGGTAGAAGGCCTGGGAAAGCTGAGTCATTAGGCCAGGCTAGGGGTGGGGGTGGGTTGCAGAGATATCCCTTGGGTCTCCGCTTTGCTGGGCACAATGGCCAGGCAGCAGAAGTAGGAGATAAGAGAATCAACACAGGCTCCCTGGTTACCATGCTGGTGCCAGGACATCCAGTATTGCCCAGCCCCCACGGTTTCTGGATACCAGCCAAATTCCCAAGGCCTCCAGTGGCCCAAGGCCTCGCCCCCACCTTCCCAGAAGTCTGGGCCTGAGGAACCATCATCTCAGCCACCCAGATGAGATTCGCTGACAAAAGCATGTGGGTGGGAAAGCTGGAAGTGATTCTACTGGTCATGATGCTAAGAACAAACGATAGAGTGCCTACTGTGTGCCAGGCATTTATTTCTAGAAACTCACGTCATCCTCACAAGGTTCTGAGGGTAGAGGGTGCAATATAGAAACTGAGGCACAGAAATGTTTAATTACTTGTTCGAAATCACAAAGCCAGCAGGAGCTGGGATTTGGACTTTGCTCCTGACACCATGCTCTTGAACTATGCTTGATGAGTAACTGTAATTAACTGAATGTTTGCCATGGACCAACCTCTGAGCTAAATGCTGTACCCACACCAGTTCACTGAGCCCTGGAGACAGAGGGAGCTGATGCTGCTGTTAACCCCATTTTATGGATAAAGAAACTGAGGCTCAGGTATATGAAAGGTATAGAGATACAAAAGGATACAAAAGGGAAAGGTGGTACAGAAGTAGGAAGAATGGAACTGGCACTGGAACAGAGTCAATGCAGGGTTCTGAAACCTGGCTGAGAGTCAGACTCTGTGATTAGCTTTTTTTGTATTTAGATGTGTTCATTCAGCACCTTGTTACTGAGGAATTTATGGGCTCAACTTGTGTTATCACCTCTGTTGTGGTCTCTTGGTTTCTGCCACTGCAGCCCCCAGAGGCCAGGGGGCATCTGTGAACACCTGAGTCAGGCCAGACTTTTCTGCTCAGAACTCAGCGACTTCCATTCTTGCTCAGAACAAAATTCCAAATCATCCTCTTGGCCAGGCTTTGTACACTCAAGACCTGTATATCACTCCTACCTTCCTGCCCTCACCTCCTCCCATTCTACCCCTGATCCCAGCCACACAGGCCTCCTCACTGCTCCTCAAACACATCAGACACAGTTCCATCCCAGGGCCTTTGCACAGTTGGTACCCTCCACCTGAAATATACTAAACTGCTTCCAGCCTGGCTCTGGTCCCCTCAGGATGGCCTCTGATCCTTCCATTTAACATTTTAAACTTTGCCTCCAGGGCCTATATATCACTCCTACCTCTTCTTTCCTGATTTATTTTTTTCCAGAGCCCTTCTCTGACAGTCTAAGAATTTCTCTCATTCTTCTATTTTCTTGTCTGGTTTTCATTCTAGAATGTCAGCTCCATAGGTGCAATGCCTGCTGTGTCTCCTGCATATAGAACAGAACGTGACACTCACTACCTGCACAATAAGTGTTTGCTGAAGGAGGTTATGAATGAACTTGTTTAGGTTAAGTAACCTGTGTGCTTATCAAGATAAAAAATTTTTCCACCAGAACAAGACTTCAGACTAAGAGGAATCACTCTCCCTCTCACCCTGGGCCAAGAGCCCTCACTTCCTCTCCCTGGGGGCAGTTTCTCTTGTTGATTTCCCTTTCCTCCTTCCATTTACAGTTCACATATGCAGATTTGTAGTGTTACCCCTGAGTTATGACTTGTACTAATATAACATAATCGGACATTGTTCCCCAACAGAGAGGTTAAAACCTACTTCATCTGTTTACAAGGCAACATAGTATCCTACTTGGGGAACAGTGCGATTTTTCATTAAACCAGCCTGAAGAGCTATAAAAAGATACAAATGCCACACACACACACACACACACACACTCACACACACACACACAGATAAATTATTAGACTAAATTCTGTTAACTCCCCAGCTACCTCACCTCTGGGATGAGGGCAGCTGGCTGAGGGTTTCTGAAGCGTTCTTTCAGTTGGAAGGCTAAAATCTTCGGGGCGGTTGAGGGTTTATTTTTAATTTCTAGCCCCCACAGAATATATATTAACTTTATTTATATAAAAGGCTAAAAATCATATTTTAAAATAACCCTCCCTTTGAGGAATGATGGGACAAGGACATAAGAGAATTTTCTGGGATGATGAAAAGGGTTTACCTGAGAAATTTGCAAATATTTTTCTATTGAGGGTCAGATAGTAAAGATTTGTAAACTTCGTGGTTCACATATCACCTCCATTATATATATATATATTTTCATATACTTAAAAAGTTAAATAATAGCCCTGGGTGGTGTGGCTCAGTGAATTGAGCGCCAGCCTTCAAAACAGAGAGTTGCTGGTTCAATCCCAGTCAGGGCACATGCCTGGGTGGTGGGCCAGGTCCCCATTTGGGGGCTTGTGAGAAGCAACCACACATTGATGTTTCTCTCCCTCTCTTTCTCCCTTCTTTCCCCTCGCTAAAGATAAATAAAATCTTTTTAAAAAGTTATGTTTTTTACCACACACTGAAAAATAGTAATACTGCTAAGCCATCCTTGGGCATGAGGGGCTTCTGTGGCACTGGTAATATTTTTTTCATGAACTGGGTGCTAGTTACATAAGTGTGAAAACCCCTGGAGCCTCATAAATTTAGGATCTGTATCCTTTTATGTATGAATTTTTGCCTCAATAAAACGTTTAAAATAGTACCCTTGATTGATTAACTATAAGATGGCCCACCCACACAAATGCACTACTTGATACAACTGTCCAAAATGATTGAGGAAGCTTTCCAACCACTGACAGAGAGAGCATCTCCAATATATATTAAAAAAAAAAAAAAAAAGCAACATGTGAAACAAACATTTCATTCAACATATATTTGTTGAACAACTACTAAGTGCGAGGCACTGTCAATACACATCTAAACCAAACAGACGTGCATTCCTGCCTCATGAAGCTACCACTCTAGGGATTTGTTGACTTCTTTGTAAAAGAAAAACAATAAAGAAAATGTATATACTTGTATGGAAAGCTCTAAGGCCTAGACTCCATTTGGATGACAACATTAGAGATTGTAATACTAACGGACCCCAAGAAGGGAATATGGGGCTGGGAGAGGAAACAAGGAGAATTTTCATGGTAAAACTATAAAGCCTTTTGTGTCTTTTGTATTTTGAAGCATGTGAGTATCTTATATATTATCTTAAACCTACAACCCTGGCATGTGTCCTGATTGGGAATTGAACTCTCGACCTTTCAGTTCATAGGATGACACTCCAAACAACTGAGTCACACTGGACAAGGCTATCTCTTCTTTATTTTATTTTCTTTATTTTTTTTTAAAGGTTTTATTCATTATTTTTAGAGAGGGGGAGGGAGAGAGGCAGAGAGGGAGAAAGACATCAATGTATGGCTGCCATTCACCTGCCTCCAGCTAAGGACCTGGCTGGAGACCTGGCTTGCAACCTGGTCATGTGCTATGGCTGAGGAATCAAACCAGAGATCTTCGGGTTCGAAGGCCGGTGCCTTATCCACTGTGCCACCAGCCAGGGCCTTATCTCTTTTTTAAAAAGTTGCAATTAAGAAGTAAATGACCCCTTCTCCCAAATTAGTTTGTTTGTTTGGGTTTTTTCCAAATCAGGTACCAAAACAGCACTGCTGGCTGAGTTGGACTCTAAGGAAATAGGCCACAGGATCTTTCTTTTCTTTTTTAACAAGCACCATTCTTTTTTTTTTCCCAACCTCCTTCCCCATCAGAGTCTACTGTTTTAAGTTCTAGAATCTTATTCCATGACGTTCATGCTAAGAATGACAATGCCTATTGCTGACATCCATCAGGACTGGGAGTCACTACTGTCCTGTAGAAGAGATGTTTGCTGAGAAGGGAACTTCCTGCCCTGCCCAGGTCAGCCCAATCCACATCCTGACAGAGAGGGCTGTGCTTCTCTATCAGCTCATGGAAAATCCATGTCTCCAGTACAAAGAACTTGCCAGAAACTGGACAAATGTTTCTCACCAGTCCCAGTCTTATAGATGAGGATATGGTTTCAGGGACATCACCAACCTGCACAAGGCCACACAGCTCATGTTAGAGCCTGGATTTAAGCCAGTGTCTGTCTGATGTCACCCCCTACATTCCCAAAAAGCACTGGGGTATAAGGGAAGGATATGTGCCACTCTTGCACACTGCTCCCTAAGGAAAGGTCTTCACAAGGCAACCCAAGGGCCCAGGTTTTTGGTTCTGATGAGAATGGACATTTTACAAGCTAAGTGAGACCTTCCCCCACTTGGAGGAGTCAAGTCATGTGCCCTGCCCTTCCTCCCCCAGAAGGCGAGAGCCTGGCTGAAAGATCCAGCTAAAGCCTCCACCTTGGGCTCCTCTGAGCTTCATAGGGAGGGATAAGTAAGCAACTGTGTGGTTTGTTTACTGTTCCCTTGGCCTGAAACTTACTTCTTCCAAATTTTCCAACAGCCATGGGCTCAGCCTCCAGCCATTGGTCATCTAAAATAAGCCCAGACAATCTTCTCCACATACACAGTGTCCTGTTCTTTGCTCCACAGCAATTACAACAACCTAGAATTACATATTTCTTCCCTTGTCCACTCTCTGTGGTCAAGGATTCTGCTTTGTTCACTGTTGTGTTCTCAGTGCCTAGACCACGCCTATCTGATGCTCAATAAATATTTGAAGATGGGATATGCTCCCAATGCCCAGCATAGGTCTGCTAGGCACAGAGGTCCCTTGTCTCAGCGTGAGCCTGGCAGGGCCTGGGTTTGCTCAGGTCCATGCATGGCTGGCTCATTTTGGTCAAATTTAACACTAGGTGAATCACAGTATTATCCACTCTGTCCCCCCATCCCTACCTCAGCCTGGTTCATGGAGTCCAAAGATTCCTCAAGTGCTGCCCACAGGCAGGCAGGGCCAGGCTGGAACCCCAGATCCCAGGCTAAATTTCGAAGATCAGAGATAGCTAGCCACACACAAGGGACCCACAGCAAGGGCAGCTGCAGGGTCTAGGCCCTGAGCCAAAATTAAGAACAAGGGGGCCCCTTAAGAGATGGTCGGTTTCAAGCAAGGAGAGTGCAGAGCAGCTGGGCAGAAACTAGGTCCCCTAGTTTCCCCCATAGGTTTCTCCGTGGTCCTGAAGGGGTTGGGGGAGGGAAGGGAGGCACAGCTCTAGTAGGCTTGTTTTTCTCTATTTTTGAGTGGTTTCCGGCCCCTTCCCCAAGGCCATTTAGTCTCACTGTTTCCAGGAAGTTTACCTCACACAAGAAGGGGCTGTAGGGCCCCTTAACCCCTGAGCAGTGCCTTGTGGGGTGTGTAACCAGCTCAGAGGGAGGCACTCAAAATGGAGAAAAGAAAGGAGAAACTGAGGACCATTGCCTCCAATCCCCACCCCGCCATGGGAACCAGGAGAAAAGGACTGCAGGGCGTGGTTGGGGAGGGTCCCCATCTTGGCTCAGTTCCATGGACCCCAGAGACGCAGGCCACCCTCAGAGGTTCGTGGGAGGGAGTTCCAATCCCCTCGATCCTGAAAATGGCAGAGAGCACCCCCAACCCTTTGCACAAGACAGGTAAAGTTTGCCAATTGTTTCCGGCTTCCTACCTCCTCTCTGGAGGTGCCCTGCTTTCCACCCTTCGCAGGCGGCATTAGGTAAGACCCGATAGGCTTCCCACCCTTGCATTCGGTCTGCCCAGTCTTGCCTCAGTTTCTCTATCGGGCCAAAAGCCCAGGATGGCGACTTCCCGGGAAATGTGGACAGGAGGAACAAGTGGACAAAGGGACTGGAAGAGGAGGGGGCCCTATCCCTTCCAGAGCCCGGGTCTCCGCACCTCCCCTCCCCTCCCCTCCCCCGCCTTGCATCTGAGCCTCCCAGATAACGGGACCTCCGGGGCGGAGCTTGCGCCGTGTGTACCGGCCCATCAGCGGGAGGGAGAGCAGCAGCTCCCGCGAAGGGATGCAGAGCGATCTGGCGGGAAGAGGGGGAGTGGGCTCAGCGCAAAGAGGGATGCAGGCCCAGGAAGCAAGAGAGGGCCCCAGCCGCGGTGTGGGTGCTATAAGATCTTGGAAGTCTCCCTCTTCCAAGGCCCCTCAAACTCAACAAAGGCGGCTGCGAGGCAGAGGCGGGTCCTACCGTAGGCTCCGTCCTTTCTCTCGTCCTCCATGGCCACGATGGGTCTAAAGGGGGATCCCAGCCAGCGCGACCCCTGCCCTGGCGGGCGGGAGGCTCTGCGGGCTGCAGTGCCCCGCCTGGGTCCGGCTCCACCCCGCCCGCCCGGCCCGCTCCGCGTGCACTCTCCAATCGGAACCCGGCGCTGGCAGGGGCGGGGCCCGAGGCGCCCGTGGGCTTGGTAGGGGGTGGGGCCTCAACCTTTGTTTCTTAACTGGACTTGGGTAAAAGACCCTTTGGTGTGTTTCAGGCACAAGGAACATCTGTCATTCATTCATTCCTCCGTCCACCCATTCATTCGTCAAATAGCTATTGAGCACTCTCTGACTGTGTGCCCCTGAACAGACAAAATGACGCCATTTTTCATTCAGTAGATTGGCAATAATTTGCATATGGTAGCATCAGGCCAGGTGAGTAGATGCCGTGGGTTAGACTGTTCTCTTGCAGAAAGATTAAGTCCAAACCATTTTCATCCTGTGTGATTCCTATCTGCCATCGCAGGCCTGTGTGCATGGACAGTCCATGCCAAAGAAAGGATGTTACTTGCGGCTTTAATAGTTTTTGTAAAAACAAAAACAAAACAAAACAAAACAATGAGGGGGATATACATGTCCACCAAGGAAGGCCTGCGTACAGAAAGATGGTAGAGTCACATGAGGGAATACTATGCAGCAGATAAAACATAAAATAATCAGGGAAATGCAAGTTAAAACAATGAAATACTACTACATACTCACAGAAACAGCTAAAACTAAAAAGACGGACAATAGCAGGTATCGGTGAGCAAGTGAGACTCTCCTCCACTACTTATGGGAACGTAAAATGACACACCAGTTGGGAAAAAGGTCTGATAGTTCCTTTTTTTCTTTCTTTCTTTCTTTTGTTTAAAAAAAGGATTTTATTTTATTTTTAAATTTAATTTTATTGTTGTTTTATTACACCCATGCCCTTTTTCCTTTCCTCTGTCCTCCTCCCCACCCAAACTCTCCCCCCAAAAGTCAATCCCACTTGTTGTCCATGTCCATGATTCTTCCATGGTAGTTTATTATAAAATAAAATGGGTACCACCATATGACCCAGCCATTGTACTCCTAGGTATTTACCCAAGAAAAATAAAACTAATTAAAAAAAGAAAGAAAGAAAGAAAGATAGAAAGAAAGGAAGAAAACGAAAAAAAAAAACCCACAAAGACATGTAGACAAATGTTCATACCACCTTTATTCATAATGGCACCTAACTGAAAGTGACTAAGATGTCCTCAATAATTGAGCTGTTCAACAAAATGCAGTCCATCTATACAATGGAATACTCATCAGTAGTAAAAAGGAGCAAACTATTGGTTCTTAAAAAGGCACAGCTAATCAACCTATGGATAACAGAACTTTGCAGGAGGTAATGACTGGTGGGGCCAGAGGGTGGTTTCAAGGGGACTGGAAACAAGACTGTTGTTACACAGATGGCTTCAGTTTGTGACAGTTACTTGATGTACATTACATGTTTGGTTTTTTTTCCCCCATGGAAAAATTTTAAATAACTTCAGAAAGAAACAGGTGGCCCTGCAGGTTGTAACAGGAGTGAATGTTTATAGGGAGCTTACTCAGCAGCAGAAGAGGTATTAAGTGCTTTATATTAAATCTTTATAACCATTTTCTGGTTGGGAAAAGTGACACAGAGAGGTTAAGCAACTTATTAAGTGCTTTGCATTAAATCCCTGTAAACATTTTTCAGTTGGGGAAAGTGACACAAAGAGGTTAAATTACTCACAGTCACAGTTAGTAAAGCCTGGGGCTGTACAAGGATTTGAACTCATGGAGCTTGACTTCACAGCTCACACATCCTGCGCACCCCCTCAGCCACAACCCTGACAGTGTAGCGCAACCAGGCTTTTAGGTCCTACTGGTGAATAAAAATAGCAAGTTGTGTTTAGTGTTTAGTCAAGTGTGGAGAGAGAGAGAGAATATTACACACAAAGGTACACATAAATATGTCTGCATTAAACTAAACAGAAAACTCTCTCAACACTCCAGGGGTTGTTAGAGGGACCAGTGTGGAGTAGGGCCAGCAAAGGGGCCAAGATTTATTGATCTATGTTCTCTCTTTCTTTTTTTTAACAGGAAAAAGTATTTATGTGTTTCTTGAGTAATTAAAATTCTATTTCAAAAAATAGATTTAAGCGAACCAGTCACAAAAGGGCAAATACTGTGATTCCACTTATAGAAGGTCCCTAGAGGAGTCAGAATCATAGAGACAGAAAGAATGATTAGTGCTAGGGGCTGGGGAAGGAGGATGGGGAGTTGGTGTTTAATGGGGACAGAGTTTCAATTTGGGAAGATGAGAAAGTTTTGAAAGATGGTGATGATGGTTACGTAACAATGTAAATGTACTTAATGCCACTGAAGTGTACACTTAAAGTGAATAAAATGGTAACTTTTATGTTTTTTGTGTTTTACCATAATAAAAGTTTATTTTTAAAATATATTTTTAGCTCTGTGTGGCTCAGCTAGTTGGGCGTTGTCCTGCAAAACAAAGGGTTGCTGGTTCAATTCCCCATCTGGGCACATGCCCAGGTTTTGGGTTCAGCCCCAGTTGAGGCACATGAGAGAGGCAACCCATTGATGTTTCTTTCTCACATTGAAGTTTCCCCCTTCCTTTCCCTCTCTCTAAAATAAACAAACAAACAAATAATAATATATTTAATAAATAGATTTTTAAAAATATGGTGCCACACAACTGTAATAGGGGACACTTGAGAAAGCCCATAGAAGGGATTTGACCTAGATACGGGTTGGGAGATCAGAGGGGGCTTCCTGAAGAGGAGGCCTGAGAGCCGAATAGAGAAAGCAAAGCGGAGCAGGCATTCGTTGAGCCCTCAGGTGCCAGAGGAGAGAAAGCATGAGGAACTGATATTAGGGAAGTCAGTGCGTCTGGGTCAGCGGGTTCAAGTGGTGCCCAGTGGGAGAGGTCAGCAGGGTCTGACTGTGCAGGGCAGCTCAGGGCAACGCAGAACCATGGAGGATGTGTGCGGGAGGGAGGGCAGTAGGAGCTGTGAGTTTTCGAGAGCTTCCTTTAACCATGTGGAGAAGGGATTGAGGGTGTCTAGAGGCAAGGTCCCTTGGGGGAAGCTGGGCAGGTTGTAGGCGCCTAGGAGGAACTGGGGCAAGGCCACATATCTTGGGGACAAGGGAAGTTGCAGCTGAGGCGTGGCAGCTGTTCACACAGAGCTGCTCTGTTTTCTGACCCCACTGAAGCTTTGGGGCTCATGAATTTTTCAGCCAAATAGGACTTGAGTTTCAGATTCCAGGGCGCCTGGCCCAGGCTTTTGGGTTCTATTTACTGCCTGAAAGCATCTCGGGGCCCCAGGAGAAGGACCCTTGCAAGGTTCAGTAATGCCTGGGCTGGGGTGAGGGACTGGTAGCTCCTGAAACCCCCCTGGATCATCTTCAGAGCAGGGGCCTAATGAGACCGTGGAGGACAACCCTATCTGAGAATGAGGCAGCATAAAACCTTGGGGTTTACAAGACTAGAATTCCAGCCCTGCCACTGTTGGCAGGTGACTGTACAAATCACTCACTCTTTGAGCTTCAGTTTTCCTGTCTTCAAATGGAAATTATAGGCTTCTGTAATTCAAAGTTTAGTTTCATGGAGGATTCCTGCATGGGAGGTGGTTAGGGAAGCACCTGGGTACAGTGAGCACCATATAGGCATGAACTGTTGTTAGTGATAATGATACATGTATCCCACAATGCAGCAGAGCAGTCGAGTGAAGGCTGGGACCTGGTTGCTAAGACTCAAATTCAATTTCTGACTAATCTGCCTCCAGGCTGTGTGGCCTTAGACCAGAGGCTTCACCTTTCTCTACCTCTGCTTCTTCCAAGGTGAGACAAAAATGTCTTCCCCTCAGGTCTTGAATAATCAAGAAAACCATAGTTGGCAAGCCAGAGTCAAACACAGCAAAATATAACAATCTTTTTTTGAAGATTGTGTTTATTTATGTTTAGAGAGGGGAAGGGAGGGAAAAGGAGAGGGAGAAAAACATCTATTGGCTTCTCACACGCTCCCAACTGTGAATGTGGCCCACAACCCAGGCCGGTGCCCTGATCTGAAATTGAACTGCTGATCTTTGGGTTCACAGGCCAGCATTCAGTCCACTGAGCCACACCACCTGAGCCACCAATCTTGAAAAATAAGATAGCGCTGGCTGGTGTGGCTCAGTGGATTGAGCACTGGTCTGTGAACCAAAGGGCCACCAGTTGATTCTCAGTTGGGGCACAAGGCTGGGTTGCAGGTGGGCCAGGTCCTCCCAGCTGGGGGCATGCGCGAGGCAACCACAAGTTTCTCTTCTCTTTCTCTCTCCTTTCCCCTCTTTCTAAAAATAAGTAAATAAATAATATTTTAAGTAAAAAATAAATAAAATTAAAAGGACTTGAAGTGTTGGAAGTTAAGTGCACAATGAAAGTGCACTACTGCTATCAACAATGTGTTATTGTTGATATTAGATGCCAGTGGAAGTGAAATGGGGCTTTCTGATAGCTGCTAGCCCTCTCTCCCCTCCCTAAGTTCCCTTGAAGAGATACCCACTCCAGCCCAAGGGGCTGACGAAGGTCTGGGGCTGAATTTGGGGAATGAGGGATGAGGCATACGAGACTTGGGTGTCTGTTCTGGAGGCTTCCAGAACTCTCCCTCCGTGAACAGGATCAGTCCCAGCCAGGCGGAGATTGAATTTCCCTTTTCTTTCCTCCTCCCCCGAAATTCCCTGCAGCCCACATCACATAGCCATGGGATGGAACCCTGGTCTGCAGTAGTTGATGGGCAGGGAGCATGGGTGCTATGCTAGGCACGAACTCATTGAGGTCAACTTATGAAAGGGGCTCCATGACAGTTATGCAGCGTATTTAACAGAAGGAGAGACTGAAGCACAGAGATGCAATCACTAACCCAAAGCCTCACATCCAACCGTGCAATCAGAATTCCAACCCAGCACCTGTGCTCTTAACTGCCATGTAGTAAATAATAAGGTGCACCTCACTCTTGAGTTGGCTTATGTCCACTCAGACATGCACATTTTGTTTCCTTTACAGCAGCACTTGTATCCTGGCCTCTTTCTTTTTCTCTACTTGAATAAAACTTGATATATTCTTTAAAAAAAGAAAAAGAAAGAAAAGAAAAGAACGAGCCCTGGCCAGTAAGGTGGCCAGTTTGATTTCTGGTTAGGGCCCGTGTCTAGGCTGCAGGTTCAGTCCCTGTCAACTGATCCTCTTGCTGTTTCTCTCTCACATCAATGTTTCTCTCCCTCTCTTTCTTTCCCTCTAATAATAAAATAAAACTCTCAGTTAAAAATAAATCACTCCCCAGGGTATTGGCACTGGCCTGCGAACCCAAAGGTTGCTAGTTTGATTCCCCAGCCAGGGCACATAATCAGGTCTCCAACCAGGTCCGTGTCTGGAGGCAGGTGAAAGGTAACCACACATTGATGTTTCTCTCCCTTTCTTACTCCCTCCCTGCCTTTCTCTCTAAATATAATTAATAAAATCTTAAATAAATAAATCACAGCAAATAATATTACTAAACATTGGCTACATCTCAGGTACTGTCCCAAGCATTATGTTATGTGTAAGAGCTCATGCAATCTGACTATAACTTTTAAAAAAATAAAGATTTTATTTATTATTTTTAGAGAGAGGGGAAAGGAGAGAAGTAGAAAGGAAGAGAGACATCAATGTATGGTTGCCTTTCACCTGTCTTCAGCTACAGAGCTGGCTGGAGACCTGGCTGGGAATCGAACCATCGACCTTTGGGTTTGCAGGCTGGCGCCTTATCCACTGTGCCACCAGCCAGGGACTATAACTTTTTTACAACCCTTAACCACGTATATGTTTATTGATTTTAGAGAAAAAGGAATGGAGAGAGAAAGAGAAACATGGAAATGAGAAATATTAATCAGTTGTTTTCCGTTGGCACCTTGAGTGGGGACCAAACCCAAATCTTTTGGTCTATGGAACTGACTGAGCCACCCGGACAGTGTGCAGTCTGACAATAACTTAATTAGGAAAATGCAGTAATTAACTGCACAAATGTGCAGTTAACATTTTATGAATGTGCAAACTGAGATCCAGGGAGGGGAAATCAGGTGCCCAAGGCTACCCAGCTGGCTGGTTGCAGACCTAGGACTAGTTTAAGCAGCTGTCCCCAGAGCACATGCTCTCCACAAGCACACATAATCAACAATAAAATGAATACTAGTATCAGCTTTGTGCCAGGTTCTGCACTGGTACTCTTTTCTTGGATTGTCCTTATTCATCAGGTTGTGGCCGAAATTTTTCAAATGTCAATTCCTTCTCTGCTCCCTGCACACAAGCCCCCAGTGCATACCCCCAGCCCACTGCCTCCAGTTCAGTTGCTTTCATCACCCCCACCCTCTTCAGGGATCCTCTTATTTAAGGATTTTTACATTGGGTGCCTCACACCCTCCCTAGAATGACAGCAATGGAGTGGTTTTGTCTGTGTCAACATCCATAACAACACAAAGGTCTCTTGATTCTTAGTCACTGAATGAATCATCAACAATATTATATTATCATCAGCAGCAGCATCATTATAGTGAAAATAACTTCCATATGTCCAGTTTAACACACTGTAGGTGCTCAATAAGTGTTTGTTAAGTGAATAATATCATCATAATTATACTCATAATAAGGCTCTGGCCAGGTAGCTCAATTGGTTAGAGCATTGTCTGGATACACCAAGGTTCCAGGTTCAATTCCTGATCAGGGCACATGCCTGGGTTGCTGCCAGGGTCCTCAGTTGGGAGTGTGTGAGAGGCAACCAATCAGTGTATCTTCCATACATCAAGGTTTGTCTCCCTCTCTTTCTCCCTCCCTTCTCCTTCTCTAAAAATAAATAAATAAAATATTTTAAAAGTTAAAGCTGCTCTGGCTGGTGTGGCTCAGTGGATTGGCACCGGGCTGTGAACCCAAAGGTCGCTGGTTCGATTCCCCAGCCAGGGCACATAACCAGGTTGTAAGCCAGGTCTCCAGCCAGGTCCTTAGCTGGAGGCAGGTGAAAGGCAACCAACCATACATTGATGTTTCTCTCCCTTTCTTCCTCTCGCCCTTCCCTTTTCTCTGAAAATAACGAATACAATATTTTTTAAAAACCCAAAAGTTATAGTCATAATAATAATAACCATTTATTTCTTAAACATTCTATCAACATCTTAATAACATTCTATCAATATCTTAGTATCACATAGTAGGAGCTTATAAAATATTTTTTTGGTATATGTGCTGCCAAATCAAGCACTTACAAACATTTTTTGAGTGAATAAGAGTAAATTAGGAATAACAATAAAAGCCGCTACATTTGCCCTACTCAGTTCAATCCACAATTCCTGTCATTAAATGAAAGAATTTACTAGTGAGTAAATATTTGTGTGAAGAATACACTGTATGAACAAGGGGAAGAATTAATAATCTAAATAAATATTGAGCACTCAGTGCTGGGCATTGGAGACACAAACAGGAACAGGACAATAAAAGTTCCTGCCCAGTTGAGGCTGATGGGAGTGTGGAAGAGATAGGATGAATAGATGGATGTACGGCCTGATGGTTGGTCTCGGGTCTCCGCTTATCAGCATTCCCGAGTGCGATGGGAAAGTGAGGCGAAGTAGCTGTCTGGTCCAAAGCCCCGCCCCTTCCATCCCCCACAGCATCTCCTCTTCCTCCGACTGTGCCGCTCACCTGGCGGCCTCCCCTTTAAGACGTGCTCACCTGGGCGCTCACCTGAGCGCAGGCACTTCCGCAGGAAGAAGGAAGCGGTGCACCTTCGTCACCTGCTCTCCCTCCCGGCCTCCCGGGTTCGCTGGCTGCCACCATGTCTGCCTCAGCTGTCTTCATCCTCGACGTCAAGGGCAAGGTGAAGCTGGGCGTGGGGGTGGGGGACGGACAGGTGAGGTTGAGCTCCTCTGGACTTAGGGACCGCCCCTTCTCGCAGGCTGGAAAACCCCAGCTAGCCCTGAGGGTGCGGGAAAACCTCCCTCCCCGCTTCCGGGGGAGCTCCCGTTCCAAGCCCACCTCCACTTTTCACTGGCCTCGTCCCTGAGGCAACGCGCTACGTACACCTCTCTGGGCCTTAGTTTCACTATGGGTAAAAATCAGGATAGCAAAGGTCCCCACCCCATAACAATGAATACAACCCAAAGTGGGTTGTAAGCACTTAGCATGGTGCCTTGATGCAAACATTAGATGGGCGATCAGTTGAAATTGTTATTTCTATCAGCATTCTCATCCACAGTATTAATATTTGGGGAAGACAGCAGGGCCGGGGACCCTAATTCCCCTTTCAGGCTGCCTTGTCCCTCTCATTCGTCTTGTTTTTCTATAGCAATAATAAGAGTGATGGGGAAAATAATATTCCTGATGATGATAATAATAATAGTGAGAGTGAAAGTGTTTGTCCTTCCAGTTCTAAATACTGGACTAAACAACCATACAAAGCAGGTACTAGTATTGCTGACTGCTTACTACCTGCCAGGCAAAGCTTTATGAGCTAAAAGATACATATGAACATACCCCGCCCCCCTTTAGCATAACCTTTCTCTTTTTTCCTTCCATTTTTTTTCTTGGCCAAATCCATCCATCCTCCCTCTTTCCTCCCTTTTTACCTTTTGTCATTCCTATCTTGACAATTTGGTGCATATGAAGCCTGGGCAAGAGCAGGACTTCAGGAGCCAGTATACTTAGTTCAATTCTTGGTTTCCCACTTATTATGAACACAGTTCCTACCTCAGTTTCCCCATAAGTAAAACAGAGGTAACAATGACAGCTACCTCATAGGGTTGTGGTGAGAACTAAATCAGCAAGAAAACATCCAGTCCTTTTCATTTTATTTGTTTCTATTTTGAGTACATATTTTAAGGCTAGGGACAGTGAAACAAGGAAGGGCTTAGGATAGAGGAAGCCCAGGTGGTGCTCTGCTTTGACTCCCTGGAAATGTTATAGGAAAAATTTGAGCCAAGGCAGGGCTGGTGTTGGCTCACAGAAAAGTCAGAAAAAAAGGTGGCCTTAGGGACAGGATCAGGGAGTAAGCCCAGGACCAGCTGCTGCTGCCCATTGCTACCCTAGTTCCCAGTCTCATGGGGACCTTTAGAGTTTACGAGATGTGTATCTGTTGGGGAAGAAAGGCATAGACATGCTCCTGGGAAAGAGAGTGCCAAACATCCAATCTTTGGTAGGACCTGTGAGACCTTTAGATATGTTAGGTGTTATAATCACATGTCCATTTCACAGGAGGAAACTGAGGTGCAAAGAGGGAGAGCCCTGGCTGGTGTGGCTTAATGGATTGAGCACTGGCCTACAAACTGGAGGGGAGGGTAGGGGACACTGGTTCGATTCCCAGTCAGTGCATAGGCCTGGGTTGTGAGCCAGGACACTGGCTGGGGGCATGTGAGAGGCAACCACACATTGATGTTTCTCTTCCTCTCTTTCTCCATCCCTTCCCCTCTTTCTAAAAATAAATAAAATATTTAAAAATAATAATAATAATAAGAGGTAAAGCTTGCTCAGGTCCCTGGGCCAGGAAGTGGGGTCAGAACAGGCACTCTGATGCCCCTGGGTGGAGGTGGAGGGTCCCCAGATCCCAGTAGTGACCAGGCCTTCTCCATCCATCTTTAGCCCCTGATCAGTCGCAACTACAAGGGTGATGTGGCCATGAGTGAGATAGAGCACTTTATGCCTCTGCTCATGCAGCGGGAGGAGGAGGGCACCCTGGCCCCACTGCTGAGCCACGGCCAGATCCACTTCCTGTGGATCAAACACAGCAACCTCTACTGTATCCAGCCACAGGTGAAGGTCCCTGGGGGGCTAAGGTGGTGGCAGCTCAGGTCCAGAGAGGTGGGCACAGCACATCCACGGGGGCTCAGGCTGGGGATGGGGGTGGGCAGAAATGAGGTCAGTGGTGGAGGACAGGGTCAGGGTCCAGGGTCTGTGCTCCATTTGATCTCTTCCAAATGGCATCTTTTCCTTAACCTCGCTGCCTGCAGTGGTGGCCACCACGCTGAAGAACGCCAATGCCTCACTTGTGTACTCCTTCCTCTACAAGACAGTGGAGGTAGGTCTTTACCTCCCATTGGCTAGCTGGTCTGTTTGTCTACCTGTCTTGTCCACCTCTTTCAGGACCCATCTTTCCTAAGAAGCTCTGCCTGACCTTCCTGGGGGTGCCCCCATCACTCTGTGTTCTAACTGACTTCTTTGGGATCATCTCACCCTATAGGGTTTCTGAGAGGGTACAGCGGCTCAAATCTGAGCTAGGATGAACTGGGTTCCAATCCCAGCTTTCCCTGCTTCCTGGTGATGTGACCTTGAGCAAGTCACTTCTCTCTGAGCCTCTGAAATGGGGCTTATAGCAAGTTCTACCTTGGGGTTGTTGTATAAATAAAAATGCCTACCTCTAAAGTGCCTGAAACAGTGGCCAGTATACACTAAGTGCTCAATAAAAGTTTGGTATTATTGTTAGCATTATCACTAACGTTATAAAATCATATAATATATTGAGCTGTTACCATATGCCATTCTTAATGACCAAGAAAGTGCTCAGTCAATACTTTTCAACAAACAAGTACTTATTGATTTGTCTCATCTGTGATAGGCAAAGAGAAGACACAGTTATACATTAGACAGGTCCCTGTCTGTCCTGAGGAGGTAAAGGGCATAAAGGAGATTAAATCAGTGACTGAGATACTAGTCTCACCATAGCATGATACTCATGGTGGTGGGGAGTGGCTTCATTGAGCAGGTGATATTTGAGCTGAGGCCTGAAGGGCAAGCAGCCCTCTGTGAGCTAAGCTGAAGCAAAAGTATTTCAGGAAGAAAGGCCTTGGAAGAGAAAGGCCAGTGAGGTCAGGCAGAATGAATGGCGGGGTGTGATTCAAATGGTGGTGATAACAGGTTCTCTTCTGTGGTCATACCTACTAATTCCCAGTGGCTCAAAATTTGTGGTCCCCAAACTTTGAGGGGCCAATGGCTCGAATCCAGAAATTCTATGATCTTGGTCATATGTCTGTATAACAGGTTTTCTCTGTTATATTGTGTGTTTTATTTTATTCATTTACAAACCTTATTCAGAGGTGGGTCCATAAATATCATCAGATATGCAAGGATCCACGGTTCATGAAATCAAACAAACAAAACAGTTCTAATTCTTCTTCTGGAAAGTTTCCTGAACCTCCCCACCTCTGGGCTCCTACTTTTCATTTGTTTTTCTAATTTTTGCACCCAACAAGTTGGATTATATTGGTTTTGTTACCAGTCCATTTCCCCCACTAGACTTTTCCCTGAAGTCGGGGACTCTGTGGGTTCTGTCCACCATTAATGTTCCAGCACTGGTATAAAGTAGCACTCAAAAATTGCTTGTTGGATGGCTGACTGGATCAATGGGGACCCAAGCCTGTGGCTATACCAGCTGCACGTCTGTGGGTGGCTCTTCCCTGCACCTCCAGGTATTCTCTGAATACTTCAAGGAGCTGGAGGAAGAGAGCATCCGGGACAACTTTGTCATTGTCTACGAGCTGCTGGATGAGCTCATGGACTTCGGCTTTCCCCAGACCACTGACAGCAAGATTTTGCAGGAGTGAGTGGGCCATGGGAGCAACCCCAGGGCAGGTCATGGTGGAAGTTAGTTGAGGAGGGCCAGGGAAGTGTCCCTGGGTCCACCAGCTTATGCTCCCTGCCATCCTGCCAGGTACATCACACAGCAGGGCAACAAGCTGGAGACAGGCAAGTCACGGGTGCCGCCCACTGTCACCAATGCTGTGTCCTGGCGCTCCGAGGGCATCAAGTACAAGAAGAATGAGGTCTTCATCGATGTCATTGAGTCAGTCAACCTACTGGTGAGACCCCCGCCCCCTGCCATGGTCTGGGGGGTGGTGAAAAGGACCCTCTCTGCTGACCCCCCATCACATGTGCATCCTCAGGTCAATGCCAATGGTAGTGTCCTACTGAGCGAGATTGTGGGCACCATCAAGCTCAAGGTGTTTCTGTCAGGAATGCCGGAGCTGCGGCTTGGCCTCAATGACCGCGTGCTCTTTGAGCTCACTGGCCGTAAGTATCATTTGGGAGATGGAGACCCCTTTGCATCTGGGGCCCCAGAGAATTGCAACCAGTTCTGAAGCAAGCACTCATGCCCCCTCTGCTGGTCAAAGCCAACACTACAGCTGCTGGTTCATTGAGCGAACACTTCTTTATTACAGCCAGGTGCAAGGACAAGACAGTGAAGAAAAAGACAAATCCTGGCCCTCGTGGAGCTGATATTCTAGACTATCCTAGGAGACATAATAGCACTGTACTTAATAGCCTGAAAGAGCTAACTGGGTGACTGGGCAAGTTACACATACACTCTGGGCCTCAGTTTTCTCATCTGTAAAATGGGGGTGACAGCAGTGATGATTAAGGTAGGGGTAGGGACTCTACCCTGGCCACCAGGGTCATCCTGCATGCTTGGCTCCGAGTTTCAGGGAGCAAAAACAAATCCGTGGAACTGGAGGATGTGAAATTTCACCAATGTGTGCGGCTCTCTCGTTTTGACAATGACCGCACCATTTCTTTTATCCCACCGGATGGCGACTTTGAGCTCATGTCTTACCGCCTCAGCACTCAGGTGAGGCAGGGTCAAGACCCATGGCATGGGAGGAGAGTTGACCCCAGGGCCTCCCAGAACTCCCCTTTTCCCCTGTCCACAGGTCAAGCCACTGATCTGGATTGAGTCTGTCATTGAGAAGTTCTCCCACAGCCGTGTAGAGATCATGGTCAAGGTGAGTGGGAGGATCAGGTAGGTGGGTTAGAGGAACAGTTCCTCACAGTGCTTGATATGCCCCTCCTGTACCATTACCAATCTAACCTCATCTCTCACCTCCCTCCTGGTTCATTTTCCTCCAGCCACATGGTCTGCTGGCTGGTACCCAAACATGCCAGGAACCAGTCCTCCCACTCATGCACTGGCTGCTCTCTTTCCCAGGATCACTCGGTTCCCACTCACCCAGATACATGCATGACTCCTTTTTTTCATCTTCTTCAGCTCTTTGCTTAAATGTCACTTCCTCAAAGAAGCCTTCCCTGATTTACCTATTTAGAACTGTATCCCCAGCATTCCCCACCTCCCTTCTTTGCTCTATTCTTCTCTCCTATTATCGTCATTTGATGTATGATTCTTACTAAATATATATATTACATATATATAATATTTATATGATTTAAATAGTAAAATTCTCAGCTTATTCAAATGTACTTGACCAGAGCCTCTGAATCTCAATGTCCCTACTGCATTCCCCCAATTTCTGCTCTCCCCAGATATAATCACAATCTTGAATTAAAAAAATATATATTTACCCAATGATATGTTTATTGTTTTTAAAGAGAGAGGAAGGGAGACAGATAGTGAGGGAGAGAGAAATATCAATGTGAAGGAGAAACATCAATCGGTTTCCTCCTATACATGCCCCAACCGGGGATGGGACCTGCAACCTAGGTATGTTCCCTGACTGGGAATCAAACCCACAACCCTTTGGTGCACAGAACAATGCTCAAATGAGCTGAGCCACCCGGCCAGGGCTTAATCTTGATTTTTTTAAAAAAGATTTTATTTATTATTTTTAGAGAGAGGGGAAGGGAGAGAGGCAGAGAGGGAAAGAGACATCAATGCATGGTCACCCCTCACCTGCCTCTAGCTATAGACCTGGCTTACAGCCTGGTTATGTGCCCTGGCTGAAAATTGAACCAGTGATCTTTGGGTTCACAGGCCGGCACCTTATCCACTGAATCACCAGCCAGGGCTCAATCTTGAATTTTATATAAAGTATTTCTTTGCTTTCCTTCATAATTTTGCCACCCACATGTATAACCACAAATATTTCATTCAGCCAGTTTCTGACCCTCATATCAGTGGACTCAGACTGTATGATTTTGTGTATAATTTACTTTGTTCATGTAATGTTGATTTTTAAGAGGAATTTTGGGTGTCATAGCTTAGTGCATCCATTTCTATAACTGTAGAACATTCCACCATGGAATTCTGTATTATCTCTCCATTCTTTCACATGGGTTGTTTTCCAGTTCTTGGCTATTCTGGTTCCTATTGCCATTAATAGCTCTTCATGTGTTCTGGTGCCCCATGCAAGAACTTAGCCCTCTTTTATAAGTGGGGAAACTGGGGTCCAGGAAATTAAGATATCACTCATCTAGGAAGGGGGGCTCCCCTACATTGAACCTGGATCTGCCTGACTCAGGAGTCTTATGTTCTTAGATTTGACTTCCCTGGTCTGGGGGTTTCAGGGGAGCTAGGTTGCACAGTGGAAAGTCACCAGGGAGGGTCGTGATGCTCCTCAATGTCCCCATCTCTGCAGGCAGGAAAGAGACAGGGACTATTAAAGCTAGTGCCTTCCATTCAAAAGATGCCCCCCCTCCCCACCACCATTTATCTCCAGGCTCTTTGCCCCAGATTCCACCTTTCAACTATCCCTCCCCAAATAAATAAATAATAGCAGTAATTACAATGCTGGCTACCACACATGGAACTTTGAATCCTTGTGTTAAAAGCTTGTCCTGTGTCACACAGTTCTGGATATAAAGATAGTGTTGTAACTTCTTCATTTATCTGTAAGGAGGACATGTAATGGTTGGGGATGCAGGCTCAGTTTGAATCCCTACTGTGCCAGTTACCAGCTATGTGACTTGGGCAAACTGTTCTTTCTCTCTTTGCCCCAATCTCCTGGAAAATGGACCTTAGGAATAGATCCTACTTTAGAGAATCATTGAGAGGATTAAGTGCTTGGCACAGGGCCTGGCATAAGGCAGGGGCTCAGTAAATGACCCCTATCTAATGAAAACATCTCTGATGGGCTCAGGGGTATCATTTTGAACCAGACAAATGTGTATGACATTTTCCAAAAGGAAGGCACCAAGGGGAATAGAGCCTCTGGAGGCTCTCATGTATGGACCCTGCTGGCTCTACCACCTGTTGGCTGTGTGTCTTCAGGCAAATGCCTTTACTTCTCTGTGCCTCTGTTTTCTTCATCTGTAAATTGGGCGGGACAGTGGTCCCCACTTCAGGGTTGCAGAGGCTCTCAATGAGACAGTGCATGGGGAGGGCTTGATGAATAAATGTGGAATCCACAAGCACATTCTTTCTGCTGCACACTGTTTCCCTCCCGACAGGCTAAGGGACAATTTAAGAAGCAGTCAGTGGCCAATGGTGTGGAGATATCTGTGCCGGTACCCAGCGATGCTGATTCCCCACGTTTCAAGACCAGTGTGGGCAGTGCCAAGTATGTGCCCGAGAAGAACATTGTGATCTGGAGTATTAAGTCTTTCCCGGTGAGCACTAGAGAAGGGTGGGGATTGCAGGGGACCAACTCCGACCTTTGGAGGATCAGGTGGAGAACCAATTAGAGACTTACATCTGCCTACACATGGTTGTCTTTCGATGGGTAATCAGGTCAGACACCAGGCAAGCGTGGTTGTTAAACTCCCTTCCCAGGTCTGGAAGAAACCAACCTTGGGTTCAGATTCCCACCCCACCCTTACTTCTCTAATCTGGGTGGCCCTGATGGCCTTGGGAAGCACTCTTCCCCTCATGGAGCCTCAGTTTACCCACCTGAAATAGGCAGGATTATGTTTCCCACATCCTTGGACTGATGGAGGATGTGGTCTGTCCTTGGAATCTGGAGGTGGGAGTTCATCAGGGCCTGAAAAATGGGATATGGTGATTAGAAACCACACACACACACACACACAGACATACCCTCCACCAGGCTATACAGTTAGAAGCTTTGGCTAGGAGCCATTCTTGTCTGCAAAACGTTCTGAGCCTGCTCCAGCAGTTGTTGTGAGGATGGTCTGGGGTGTTTAGGGTCTGTCAGTGTATCTGATGCTTCTATGTGCCTTTAGGGGGGCAAGGAGTACCTGATGCGTGCCCACTTTGGCCTCCCCAGCGTGGAGAAGGAGGAGGAAGAGGGCCGACCACCCATTGGGGTCAAGTTTGAGATCCCCTATTTCACCGTCTCTGGGATACAGGTGAGGGAAGTGGGTCTTCTCTTTGACCTTAGTAAGTTCTCCTCTCTGCCATCTCTTGTCTCAGGTCACCTCTGTTCCCTGGCCTGGGTCACCTCTCCTCTGTAATTTACCTTGTCTTTTCCCCAGAACAGTGTTGCCTCTTCAGCTCTCAGCCTGGGTCTCCTCTCCCTCTACTTCTCACTTTGCTCTATGCTACCTTATTCCCCACTAGCCTGTTTACTTTGTCCCTCTCTCACCTACAAGCTGTTGACCTCTCCTTTGGCCTGTGCCATGTCATCCCCCCAAAATTGTGTTTTGTCTGTCTCCTTACATGGTGCCATCTCTTTCTGAACCACTATCCCAAGCCACCTTCCTTCCCCCCACTCCCTCTGTCCATGCCACATCTTTGCCCTAAGTTATGTCACATCGTTACTTCCAGCCTGTGCCATCTAATGCCCCCAAGATATACCACATATATTCCCCCTGGCCCCAGCAAGCTCTCTTCCCTGAAACCTGGGCCACCTCCATTCATTTCCTTCCAGGTCCGATACATGAAGATCATTGAGAAAAGTGGTTACCAGGCCCTGCCCTGGGTCCGCTACATCACTCAGAGTGGTGGTAAGGCAGTCTGGCTCCCTGGGACAATGGGGTCAAGGAGATGATGAGGATGGTCTTAGAGCTTTGACTCTTGTTCAGAGGGTTCCAAAACTCAACAGGCCTACCCCATCATTGTCACCATGCCACCCTGGGTCTTGGTTTGCCCATTTTTAAAATGGGGACAGTTGCCAGTTCCTGGGTGCTATGAACATATGGTGCTACCCCCATCTGCTGCCTTGGATACAGGCTTATTACTATGGGTACAGTCCCTGCGTTTGATACCATCCTCAGTCTGGCAGGGTTGATCATGAGCACTGGGACTGGGAGAATATTGGGAGGGGGGCTGTACCCTTGTGCCATTTCTTCAGTTCTGAGATGGTCCCTGCTCATTTTTTCCTTGCAGATTATCAACTGCGTACCAGCTAGAGGGAGATGAGGTAGGGGCTTGAATATGGGCCTCCCTCTCCCTAGGCCCTGACTGCAGACTTTAGAGATGGAAGGAAGGTGGGGAGGATGTGTTTGAGCAGGATCTTTGTTGGCTTAGCAGTTTCTTGCTTCCTGCTCCCAGCACCTGGTGCCCTTCCCAGTCTTGTTTTCTACCCGTAGACTGGGAGGGATGGTCTTCCCGCTTCCTCTGCCTCCCAGCTCCTCCTTTTCCACTTTTATATGAAGAGAGGAAGGGCTTGAAAGTCCCTACAGGAGTGCCTTCTTGCCGTGACTTGCCTTAGGGGATGTCCGGACTGTCCTCCTTCACAGCTGCTGAGCCCACAGGCCTCTCTGGACCACTCCTCTGCATTTCAGGATGGAATTAAAACGATGAATGTAGCTGCTGTGTATGTGTTTCTTGGCTGGGGACTGGGAATGTCAGGGACGTTCCTGAATTGTGGGATGGGGGTGGACAACACATATCCATCCCTCAGCCCAGGTCATAGTTTATCTAGTCCAGCGGAGCTGCCTCCACCTCTATTCCCTGGCTGGGCACTTTTCTCCCCAACCTGTCAGTTCCCCTTCCTAGCCGCCAGAGGGCGCCTGTTAACGTCTAAGTTGGACCCTGCCTTTTAGAACTCTTCCTTGCTTCTTATTTGGTTAAAAATCTAGTCCCCTCGGCAACCCACCAGACTAGTCTGATCTGCGATACCCATTTTGCTGCCTACCTGCTTTTATCTCCTCGCCCTTCTTGGACACACCAGGCACGCTCCCACCTCAGGGCCTTTGCATCTTTTAATGTCCGTGACCAAGCATATTTTTCCGTAAATATCCCCACGGCTCCTTCCCATCCGTATCCTTAAGTCTCAAATAAATGTCACCAACTCAGGGTGGCCCTTCCTGACCTCTCTTTTTTTTTCTTTCTCTTTTTCCTCCCTATTCCAACGGCCTTCCTTTCCCAGTAGACTCATTTATCCTGTTTTATCAGTTCCTTATCATTTACCGCTCTGAAAATATTTAATTATTGACCTCTCCTGCCTTAAACGGTAGCTTGCTCTCCAGTTGGGTGCCTAGTACACAGTAGGTGCTCAGTAACTGTTTAAGACCTCTATAAAAGCCACATCCCAAGCTCACGTGGCAGCTGCGGCGTCAACATTCCTCCTCGCCCTTGTACTGGCTACGCTAGGGCTGGCTCTGAGCCAGAACAGTATTTCTTTCTCACTCACCCTCATTTCCTCGTTTTATTATTATTATTTTTTTCACGGTGGTTAACGCTATCTTAAGTTATTTAGGTGCTTAAATGCGTGCTCCCCAGCGCTGGGAAAGGTTCCTGCTTCTGGTGAGTGAATGAATGAAATAAAACGCTCCACGCCCTGAAAGGGCGAATAAATCCTTACCGCGTGGCTGAATGGTGGAATGGGCAGCTCCCGCCCTCCCTCCCTCCCCCCACGGAGGTGCCGAAGTCCTGGAGCAGCCCACGCTGCCCTACCCCTGACCTTTCTCTGCCGGGTCAGTTAAACGGGCCAACTCTCCCGCCTACCAGGCGCATTTGAAAAACTGAAAACCCCGCCATTGCCGGCGGTCCACCACTCGCCACAGCTTGGCCAATCGGGAACGGCACCGCCCACCGCGGAACCCAAACCTTCCTCGGCGACGCGTAGCCATTGGCTGCACTGAACGTGTGGGCGGGGCGCAACAAGGTTGGGAGCCGGGTGACTCGGCCCGGCTACAGTGTAGCGAGTTCATAAGAAAACAAATCCGCCGCGTTAGGCTGCTGGGCCTAGAGCGTGTTGTCTCCGCCCCCTGGCGGACAGTTCGGCGTCCGTGTCCGCGTTGTCTGCTCTTTCGAGACCCCGCCCGTAGAGGAGGAGGGAGGGTGAGTGGGGCGGAGACCCGGCCCCCTGCGGGCGGTGGAGGGTTGGGCTGGATTCCCAGCCCCTTGCAACCTGCGGGCTGACAGAGGGGAGGAGCCGGCCGGGAAGGTGGGGGTCTTGCTGGAACCCGGGACTGACTAACCCGGCCGGCAGTCGTGCGCAGGTTGGGCACTCACTGGGAGGGCTGTTTGGGCCAGTATCGGCGGTTTCCCCCGCCCTGACCGTGCCGGGGTGGGGCGGGGGGCTCCTCAGGCCGTCTTTGTCGACATGCTGTTGGAGGAGGTCCTTGCTGGCGACCGGCTAAGCGGGGCCGCTGCCCGGGGAGACGTGCAGGAGGTGCGGTGCCTTCTCCACCGCGAGCTGGTGCACCCCGACGCCCTGAATCGCTTCGGCAAGACGGCGCTGCAGGTGAGGCCGGTCTGTTCCGCAGCGAGGTCGGGGCGGCAGAGCCGGGAAAGAACTGAAATCCAAATTCCTTCCCCAAAGTCTCCTGGCCCCGGTGGTGGCTGACTGGGATCTGGTCCTCCATTTTTGGGCTGACGTCTCTCCCTGATGTCCCCTTTCTTATGTCGGAGGTAGGGCTAGGATGGGGGAAGGGAAGACTTTTCCATCTCTGGAGGATTCCTTGTTCTTTTGGTGCTGGGGATTCAATTTGCCTGGGGAGGTTCTTATTCCATGAATGAGGGTTCAGCTTCTTTAGATACCAGTTTCATGGGGATGGGCTCTGATTTCTTTGGGCTTCTGTGGGGGCGGAGGGTGGTATCCGATCGTTGGAAGGAGGGAATCATGTCTCCAGGGCGTTCTTACTGTCTAGTGGGTTGAGAAGTATCGTTTCTTGGGCTGGGGGTGATGGGTTGTTTTTTTATTTTCAGATTCTTGGTATTTTGGGGGGTGGGTCCCACGAGGTGAACATTTGCAGATTGCATGGTGGTACCCTATTCTCTGGGAATCATTTTAGTAGGGAACCCCATTTCTTGAGGGGTTCAGGTGCTCTAGGGAACATTCCAATTATATGAGAGGGGCTATTCATTTGAGAAGGGGTTTCAGATTCCCTGGGCATCCCCTTTTCCTTGAGGGGGACTGTCTTTTTTTTTTTTTTTTGGGGGGGGGGGCATTTCTCATTTTATAAGACAAATTTCCTGGAGGGAGGTTTACAAGTTCTTGGTGATTTCTCACATCTGAAGGGGGGTGGGTTCTTTGGTTCTTTGGAGAGGGTCTTAGATTCTTTGAAAGTCTCCACAAGGGCTATTCCTGGAGAGGGGGTGGTGTCTCATCCTTAGGGGCTGACCAGTTTCATGGCGGGGTCCTATTTCTAGGAGACCTTGTTCTCTAGGGGCTTGTGTTCCCTGGACTTTTTCCATTCTCTAGAGGACTTCTCTGGTGTTCCCTATTTCTGGATGACCTCTCTTTTCGTTGATGCATTTTCCTGGAATCCCTCCCTTGAGGACCTCCTGCATTCTGCCCCTACACAGGTCATGATGTTTGGCAGCCCCACCATTGCCATGGAGCTCCTGAAGCAAGGTGCCAGCCCCAATGTCCAGGATGCCTCTGGCACCACTCCAGCTCATGATGCAGCTCGAACTGGATTCCTTGACACTCTGAAGGTTTTGGTAGAGCATGGTGCTGATGTCAATGTGCCTGATAACACTGGGGCTCTTCCCATCCATCTGGCAGTACGAGAGGGCCACACAGCTGTAGTTAGCTTCCTAGCTGCTGAATCTGATCTTCATCACAGGGATACCAGAGGGCTCACACCCCTGGAGCTGGCACGGGGAAGAGGGGCTCAGGATCTCATGGACATACTGCAGGGGTACATGGTGGCACCACTGTGACCCTGGCCCACCCATTCCATCAACAGGACCCAGCTGGGTTCTATCTCAGAAGAGGAGAAAATAAACACTTTCTTCTTTGCTCTTCCTGCCAAAGGTGGAGGGGCACCAGTTTGTGGCTTGCTGGTATTGATTTCTTGTGTGTGTGTGTGTGTGTGTTTAAGGGGCATTTCCCATTTGTTTTTCCCTATTGTGTGTTTGGTGAGAAGGGCTCCTATAGGCAACAGCCACCACCTAAACGGTTCAGTTTCCTCCACGCCCCAGACTGCTGGGGCAGCTGATGAGTCTGAAGGACAAAGCATTTAAAGCCTGAGCCCCAGAGTGATGTCATCGTTTCCAGGGCTCCTGGAACCTGGCGACTTTGGCTGACTGTACCCAGAGAGAGACCTCAAGTGTGCACACTGCTTTTGAGCATGGGGGGTGGGGGGTGGGGGAGTTACAAATGAATAAAAGGGTAGTATGAGTTCATTCATATTTTGTTGGGAGCTTGTTTTCCAGTCTCCTCTTGTACAGCATTAAAAAAAGATTCTATTTATTAATCTTTATGGAAAGAAGTCGTGTGGTAATTTAATGTTTCACCCATTAAATTAACTCTTGTGCGTGATCAGAGTGCTGGTGGCTTGTGATTTTTGAGTCTGCGTTGGGGAGTCACACATCCGGATATTCGTGGGGTGGACACCAGGGTCGCAGATCTGGGATGCCTCGGGAGAGGGAAGAGAGTAGTAATTCCCAGGGCGCCAGGAGTGAGTGAGTTGGGTGGGGCAGCGGTTTGCGCTGTCGGAACGGAAAGGAGGCAGGAAACCGCGAGTGGAGAAAGGGCCCCCAGATGTCAGCTGGGTGCGGGTAGCCCCGGGGTGGGGTAGGCAGTGGCTGAAGACTTCCCTGCAGAAGCGTAACCGTGGGCGTGGACAGCAGTAACTGGCGTAAGAGATTCCGGAAAAGCCGGAGGCGGGGTTAGGCGAGGTTTGCTAAGCTCCGCCTGCCTCAAAGGTCGCGTCCCCGCCTCCCGTGGCGCTCGCCACGCGCGTGCGCAGTGGACCCCAGGGCCGCCATGCCGGAGCCGCGCGGATCTCCTCCCTTACGAGTAAACGCGGCGTTTGCTGCGCGGTACAACCGCTACCGGGAACGCGAAGAGCTGCAGCGGCGTGAGTGCTGGGCGTACGCTCGCGGGCCGCCAGGGCTGCTGGGCTCTGGGGATGTGGGGGTTGATATGATCCTCCCACTCTGACCCGGGAGGGCTCCCATCTGCCCCGCAGTGAAAGATAGATACCAGGACCGAGACAGCGGGGAGGACTCCAGCTCCGAGTCTGACTCCAGCGACGAGATCGTGGTGAGCTTCCTCACCCCGGCCGCGGACGTACTGGAGGCTTTCAAGTCCGTCACCACATTCCGACCCCAACTGCAGCGGTGGGCTAGCACGCAACCCCATCGCGCCGTATCAGAGGGGTGAACCCCCGCCTCCAATCCTAGCCCTTCCGCGTTCCCAGGAAGTGGCCAAATCCACCCCACATTCTTCTCTCCCACTACCTATCCACCTACTCATCCTGATGTGTTTGGTGTGACCCCTTTTATTTTTTAAAAGATTTTCTTTCTTTTTAGAGAGGGGAAGGGAGGGTGAAAGACAGGGAGAGAAACATAAATGTGTGGTTTCCTCTCACACATTCCCAACTGGGGACCTGGCCTGCAACCTAGGCATGTGCCCTGACTGAGAATCAAACTGGCAATCCTCCCGGTTCGCAGGCTGGCGCTCAATCCACTGAGCCACACCAGCCAGGAAGGGCTCGCGCCTACTTTTTATCTTCCAAGAATCTAACCATTTCTGTTTTCTACTCTGTCGTTGTAGTGGGGCATCTGTCACACCTGGCACCTAGCTTCTCCCCATGTCAGCTACATCATCTTCCCACCTCACTGTGCAGCCCAGTCCCTCCCGTTGTCTGTTTTGAGCCATCTTTTCTACCTGCCCCATGTTAATCCCATGTCCTCATTCGCCCTTTGCTACTCTCTTCTGCTATACTTCAGATGCTATATTCAGAGTCCTCCCTTCCTTCTCTACCTGTTTGGCAGCCCCTCAGCACACTTCCCCAGTGGGATCCCCTTTCATTCCATCTAATGTACACCCATCCCTCAACACTAATTCCCACACTCTCTCAGTCCACCTACTCCAGTTGCTTACTGCCCTCCATTTCTCTCACCACCTCCCTTCTGAATCCTTTTCTTGCCCTAGGAATTTGACCCCCAGCAGGAGCGAGACTTTTATAGGACACTCTCCCTGTTGAAGAAGAAGGATCCCTGCATTTATCAAGAAGATGCTACCTTCTACCAGAGAACAGGTCTGGGGCTGCTTCTCTCCAAGGCTGAGGTTCCTCATAGTCATATGTGTTGTTATTATTTAATGGATCATTTTATGTCAAAAGTGCTTAGCAGGGTGTCTTAGTTTATGACCTGTTGATGTTAATAATTACATGCTTGGTACTGTTCAGAGCATGAGTTACTCACTGGGAGATCATTGCCAGTTCTACTAGGCAGTAGCTAGTATGATAACTGTTGTACATCTGGGAACTGGTGACTTGGGGATTTGAAGACTTCATATGACTCTGGCCTATTCCAGCGGGATTCTGTGTGTGGGGAAAGAAGGGAGTTGTGGTTGTCGGTAATGACAGGTGTCTTCTGGTGATTCTACAGCAACACCCTCAGAGAGTGAGGAGAAGATGGAAGCCAAGAAGCAAAAGAAGGTGCAGCCCATGTACCTGAAGGACTATGAGAGGAAGGTTATCTTGGAGAAAGAAGGGTGAGGAGAATGCCTGACAACATACCTCCCCCAGCCCTGCCTCCCTAGAGCAGATGGGTACATGGGGATTTTAGGGGCAAGGGTGGGAAGAAGCCAGTGACTTGCCAGAATTGAGGGAGCACCAGAGAGCAGGTTCCTTCCATGATAGCCTGCTTCCCAGCGGCACTTCCACCTGCTGCTCATAACTGCCCCCCACCGCACTGGGACAGACAAGACTGTAGGGAGTCTATTCTGAAGCTGCAATCCTTCATCTTTCCTTGCACAGCAAATATGTTGATGAGGAGAATTCAGATGGGGAGACCTCCAATCAGAGACTTCAGGTGGGTAGGATGGAGGCTGGGTGGGGGCTGGGGAGCTTAGGGTTGGGCCTGAGGCTCACAACACACTCTTTTGAGCAGGTCTTATCGAAAAGTTATGTGGAAGAACAGCAACAGCTCAAGGAAAGGTGAGTTGGGCCAGCGAGTGGACAAATAGATAGGAGGTGAGGCTCTGGGTTTAGACAGGTCTGGGTTCAGATCCAACTGTCACTAATGGTTGTGTGCCCTTAAGCACATTACTTGCTCTCACCATGCCTCAGTTTCCTGATCCGTTGAATGGGGTTGATAATACCCTCTGTGACTCAGCACCACTCTAAGCTTGTTGGGGAGAACTCGGGGCTTAGTGAACAGGGTTCATCTTGGGGCAGTGGACAGGACTAGCCTGGCTGTTTTTTGACTTACTCTTTCTTGTGGGCAGCTTCAAAGCATTTATGGAGAACAGTGAAGATGAGGATAGTGCCGGGGAAGGTGGTTCCGGGTTGCTGCAGAAACGCACCAAAACCAAGGAGGAGAAGGTAGGTGTTGGGGCCCCCGCTGGACCAGGGCTGTTGGCAGGCAGGCAGGCACCGCTTAGGCTCCCGCAGACCCTCAGTGTTGGCCTTTCCCCCAGGCCCAGGAGGATGCCAACTACATTGAATGGCTGAAGGGGCAGAAGGAGGTTCAGAACCCTGAGACCCTGGGAGACCTGGTGAGTTTCCATGCATAGTTGCTGAAGGACTACTCTGCCTTTCCTGCCTGCATCTAACCTTTTCCCAGAAACCAACCCTTGAAGGGGTAGCTAAGAGCACATACTGTGAAGGTGGTTTTGCTCCTCTCTGGGCTTCAGTTTCTGTATCTATGAGGTGGGAACAGTGCCCTTCATCTATTTCATAGGCTGGCTGTGGAGTTTCAGTTACCTGAATCCACTTGATGCCCACGTCCACCCTCCTTCCATGTGTCTGAGTGTCTAACCTGGGGCCTGTCACTTCTTCACTCCAGACTCACCTCAAGGAATATTGGAACAACCCAGAGCTGGACAGAGGAGAACAGTTCCTACGGGATTATATCCTCAACAAACGTTATGAGGAAGAGGGAGATGAGGAGGAAGAGGAAGAGGAGGAGGAAGAAGGGTGAGCAGCTGTGTTTTCATCAGGGGCTGGAGCCAATGCTGGCTGGAAAGCAAAGGGCACGGGTATTTACTTTTTCACACAAATGGTGGCAGAGGCAGTCACCTGTAAGGAAGAGCCATGGAGTGGGTTCTGGGACCAGGTGTACTAGTTCAAATCCTAACTGCTGCTAGAATTCTGTGCCTCAGCTTCCCTGTCTGTACCGTTGGGGTAATGGTAGCACCTACCATAGGGTTCTTGGGCAGATGGAATGTGTTAATACTGCTCGTACGTAGAAATTCGGCTGACCCCAGCCCTGCTCTCTCTTGTCCCTCAGGGGCCCAGGTCCCCCGGTCCAGCTGTCTGTTGACGACTCCTCAGATGAGGGGGAGCTATTTCTGAAGAAGCAGGAGGATTTTGAGCACAAGTACAACTTCCGCTTCGAGGAGCCAGACTCGGCCTTGGTAGTTGCTAGGGCTGGGACTTGGGAGGTGCCGGCCCATGACAGCCAGGCTGAGAGAGCCCAGAATCATGTCTTTGGCCCACAGGTCAAGACCTACCCTCGGAGCATTGCGTCCTCTGTCCGCCGCAAGGATGAGCGCAGGAAGGAGAAGAGGGAGGAGATGCGGGAGCGAAAGAGGAGGGTGAGTGTGAGTTGGTAGTGGGTTCAGGAGGGCTCCTAGCCTGTGGAGAGAAGCCATACCCTCCCTCTCCATCTGGCCTGCCACCCACAGGAGAAAGCAAAAAAGCAGGAGGAACTTAAGCAGCTAAAGAACCTGAAGAGGAAGGAGATTCTGGCTAAATTGGAAAAGCTTCGGCAAGTCACAGGCAACAAAACAGTGGGCTTTGAGGAACAGGACCTTGAGGATGACTTTGACCCTGCCCGCCATGACCAGCTCATGCAGGTATGGCTCCCACACCCAGGCCCAGTCATGCAGCCAGGTGCTTGGGATCATGGTTCTGGAATCGGGTTTCTTGGCTGTGTGGCTGCAGAGAAGTGATTTGACTTTTCTGAGCCTTTGTCCCACTCTACGAAGTGGATCTAACCATAGCATCTACCACAGAACTGTTGTAAAGCTAGCTTGAGAGGAATATATAAAAAGTTTAGTTGTTATGTGCTTAAGAAACAGTAAGTTGCTGTACTTCCTTTAAACTCATTTACTGTGCCATTAATATTTATTGTATTTCTGGGACTATAACATAGGCCGTAGAAATAAGTAGGTGATGCAGGCTGCGTGGAGAGCAGTGGTGACCACAGGAGCCCCAGAGAGGCCCCTGAACAATCCTGGGAAGTCCAGAAAGGGAACTGAGGATGTATAGGTAGGCTACATGAAAAACCAGGCTGGAGGGATGTTATGTAATTGGAGTTTTGCTTTCACTTTTTAGAAGGTTCTCTCTCCTAAGAGAATGGAGGTGTTTTCTGTCTCTGGGTGCTTGTGCAAATGCAAGATGTAGCCATTATTGGGCATATAGTAGATGCTCAATAAATGCATGTTTAGCAGTACCTACCTTTACCAGGCCTAGCATGGGGCACTGGTGTTTCAGCCCGAGTTTTAGCCCTCTTGGAGCTCATGGAGTGGTGAGACCCAGTCTAACATTCACTAATCACCCACTACATGCCAAGCTCCAGACAGCACAGAGGTCCCTGCCTTCACAGCCCCCAGTCTAGCGGCAGGCACTTAACTTCAGCATTCTGAGTGCTGATGGGGACATGCAGGAGGAGGTAGGGTCTGAAGAGGAATCCTTTGACTGGCTTTGTCAGGCCCATATCAAAAGCTGGGTCCTGAGAGGGTGCTAGGGAGCCTATAAGGTACAGGAGGAAAGCTGTCTGGGAGAGGTTGGGTCCTGTTGACCCTCCTGGCCCCCGGCCTGCAGAAATACTTCGGGGATGAGTACTACGGCACAATGGAAGAGGAGAAGCCACAATTTGAGGAAGAGGAAGGGCTGGAAGGTGAGGTAACTGGAGGGGGGTGGGAGTGCTGGGCTTAAAGCCTTTGGTCCCATTCTGAGCCCCCTGTGGCTATCCCTGCCTATCTGTCCTCTGTAACCAGATGACTGGAACTGGGACACGTGGGCTGGGCTGGAGCAAGGTGGAGACTGGAACCAGCAGGAGCTGCACTGTGAGGACCCAGACTTCAATGTAGGTGTCAGAGGCAGGGGAGTGAGGGGGTGCCTTGGAGGGTTCCAGGGGCCATGAGGACTGGTCTGACGTGCTTGTCTTGGTAGATGGATGCTGACTACGACCCCAGCCAGCCACAGAAGAAGAAGCGTGAGGCCCCCTTAACGGGCAAGAAGAAGCGCAAGTCACCCTTTGCTGTGGCTGTGGGGCAGGAGAAGCCTGTGTTCAACCCTGGTGAGGCGCGGGTGGGCACGTGGTGGGTGGGCAGGGGCTCTGCAGAGCCAGCACACTCCAGCAGCCCAGCCCTCTGCCCATTCAGGAGACAAGACTTTCGAGGAGTACCTGGACGAGTATTACCGGCTGGACTATGAGGACATCATTGATGACCTACCATGTCGGTTCAAGTACCGCAACGTGGTGCCCTGTGACTTTGGGCTCAGCACTGAAGAGGTAGGGCCCTAGGTGGGCATGGAACACTGGGAGGCACCCAGGAAGTAAAAAGGAGCCCAGATCCAGTGGTTGCTGCCACACGACCTCTTTCCTCTTATCAAAAATGACAGAAATAATAGTGCTAATGAGAGTACTAGTATTTCCTGCCTCAAAAGGTTTCTATGAGATGGGGGCTTCCAACAGCCGCCTGTAAATATTACAGTTGACCCTTGAACAATGTGGAGGTTGGGTCTCTGACTCCTGTGCAGTCAAAATTCTGTGTATAACTTTTAGTTGCCCAAAAGCTCAACTATAGTTGGCCCTTAATGGCTGCAATTTTGCATCTGTGGATTCAGCCTTTGCAGAGGAAGAAAGCTGACTATATGACTAGCCTGCTGTTGACTGGGAGCCTTACTGATACCATAAACAGTTGATTAACGTACATTTCATACGTCATATGTATGTAACACATTAGATAATGTATTATTACAAGAAATAAATTGGAGAAAAATATGGTAAGAAAATTGTAAGGAAAAGAAAATATATTCATTGTATTTATTGGAAAAGGTCCGCACATACATGAACCTAATGCAGTTCAGACTTGTCTTGTTCGGGGGTCAATTGTACCTTCAATTCTGTTACTATATATCGGGGCAGCAGGGTGGCCATTAAGACTAGGTGGGTTCTGGAACCAGATGGTCTGGGTTCAAATCCTCTCTTACTTAGCCACTCGATAGCTGTGTGACCTTGGACAAGTGACTCAATACTGTGTGCCTCAGTTTCCCATCTGTAAAACAGGCTTAATAACAGCCCCATCTCATGGCTGTGGGGCTGAAACAATGTGTGGCTCTTTACATGGCCTTTGTCCTGTAGCCATCCATGATGGCTACGCCATTTGCATTCACTCATTCTCCACCACCTTCCAGTAGATTTTGAGGGGATGCTTGCCTCTAAAGGAGGAAGCAAGCCTGGAGGCAGGAACCTGGAGGTTGAGAATCCCAGCCTCGCCTATAATTAGCAAAGCTAGTGATTGGCATAGAGACCCTGCCTTGAGGCTGCTGGGACGATGGTGCATGGGTTTGGGCTCCAGAGCCCTGGAATCTGAAATCAGGCACTTCCTGTGTGACTTGGGGCACGAAACCCCTTTCTGAACCTGTTTTCCCATATGGTATACTCTGCCAAAAACAAGGATTGGTCACTGCAGACCTCAGTTCTCTGACCATCAGGACATCCCTGCTGGGTGATACTAGCACAGTCCTGCTTTGACTGGTGAGGTAACTAATGCTTAGAGCCAGCGCCCCCATCCCCTTGGACTCATGCTGCAAGACCCCGCTCTCCCTTCCCGTGCAGATCCTCACTGCTGATGACAAGGAGCTGAACCGGTGGTGCTCTCTGAAGAAGACCTGCATGTATAGGTGACAGAGTGGGGCTGGGCCAGGTGTTAGGGAGGAGGGGTAGGCAGGCATGCTTGGGCACTTCCCAGGGCATCCAGTGACAGGTGTGTCCATTGGGTGCCCCAAGGTCTGAGCAGGAGGAGCTGCAGGACAAGAAGGCATACAGCCAGAAGGCCCAGAATGTATGGAAAAAGAGGCAGATCTTCAAATCGCTCTGCCCGGAGGAGTGAGTGTCACTTTTCAAAGGCGGGCAGGCTGGGGAGCCCACCAGGCCTGGGTTTGAGTCTCACTCTGTCAGCCATTTGTTGCATGACCTTGGGATTGGGCCTGCCCCTCTCTGAGACCTGGGTTCAAATCCTGACTGGGCTACAGCTCTGTGAACTTGGGCAAGCCACTTCCCATTTTGGGACCTGTTTCCTCATTTATAAAATGGGGTTTTCTTATTGGGTGTTTTGAGGATTAAGTGAATAAATTCATGTAAAGTGCTTAGAACAGTAAGTTCCATGTATATTATAGCTATTGTTATAATTTCCTGGTCTGTAGAGCCCGGATGATAGTTCCTGGAGTTGATTTAAAGCTGGAATGAATTAAATTATGTGAGTAGATTAGTGTTAGTTCCTGGAGTTGATTTAAAGCTGGAATGAATTAAATTATGTGAGTAGATTAGTGTAAGCGCAGGCTCAAATACCAGAATTATCAGCAACACAGTCCAGTCTCAGGGTTCAGTAGAAAAGCGCCAGTTCATGTGTCAGACCCGGGTATGAATTCCAGGCAGGCCTCTGAGCTGCTGCAAGGCCATCTCTCTGAGCCTCTCCTTTCATCTTTAGAATGGGGGATGTGCACCCGGGAGGTGGCCTAATCGTGCTCCAACTTTCCTCCCCCAGGACAGAGACACCCACAGAAGCCACAAGGAAGCCACAGAGAGACAAAGCTGGCCTGCAGGGGCAGCGGCTGTCATCGGATGGGGCCTGCAGGAAGCAGCCCCAGCCTGAGAGCCCCCCAGCGCAGGAAGAGGTCTCTGTGTCACCTACCGAGAAGCCAGCACCAAAGAAGCGGAGGAGGGGCAAGAAAGCTCGTCTCCTGGGCTCCACAGTAAGGCTTGGAGGACAGGAGTTCAGCCACCAGAGACTGCAGGCCTTCGGTCTCAATCCCAAACGGCTGCATTTCCGTCTGCTGGGCCGGCAGCGCCGGAAGCTGCAGAGGCCCAAGAGTGGCCCCTGAACTTGATGGAGCAGGCAATGGCCTGCATGGCCCTTTCCTCTAATCTAGCCCCTGAATTCCTGCCTCCTGTTAACTGTACAGACCCAAACATCTCCCTGTGGGCAAGGGAGAATGCCCATCTTACAGATACGGAAGCTGAGGGCTACTTCACAAGCTCTCCAGGAGACTTGGACACCTCACCTTGAGATGCATCCTGAGTCCCAACTCTCAAATGCAGGGTCCAGCCATAGCTGAGGTCAAGTCAGACGGCTTTATTAGCCCCGAGCAGCCATAGTTCTCACACCACCACCAACCCTTTGGCAGGAAGGAGCTTTGAAGACCAGCGAGGGGTACAGGCAGTCCAGTGCAAACTACAGTACATGAGTTAGGCCCTGAGTGGGTGCCTAGGAGCCCACCTGTCATCCCTCCCCGCCCTGTGAGAAGGGCCCAGCTGGTGGGAGGCAGGCCTGTGGGCTCTGTCCCTGGCTTAATGGGCTCAGCCTGGAGGTTTCCCAGGCTGGTCTCAGCTGTACTTATCAAGGGGGTGAGAAGAGGGAAGTACCATCACCAGAGTTCACATTCCCACACCCAGTGTGACATAAATAAAAAAATAAATAGTGTTTGTCCTGTCTTCTCTCCCATCCCATCCTTTTATAAAAACACAAAGTCCTCAGAGCTTGGGCGCTTGGCCTTGAGGAGATGCCCAGCACGAGGGAGCTGTAGAGTTGGCTGGGGGAGCTGGGAGCAGAGGTTGTCTAGGCTGTGGTCCTGAGCATGGCCCTCGGCCAGGGTGAACATGGGGTACCGCTCTGTGGTTGAAGAGGAGCTGAGGACCTAGTGGGAAGGAGAGAGCAGCTCAGCCGCAAAAGCAGTAACCACAGTTCCTTAACCTGCAGACAGTTACCTGAAGGTCCAAGCCAGCTGATCCGCCCTTGTTACCCAGGACAGGGATCCACTCAGTAATGAGCAAGTGACCCACAACAGGCAATGAAAGGCAGCTCTAGGATTTTCACCCTGTGCTGCGTAAGGGGCTCCCTTTCCACTGAACTGGGAGTGCCCAGAGAGGCTGGCAGCCAGCCTTTGGCACCATAAATAAGGGAAAATCCCTGATGGGAGAGTAGAGTCAAGAGACGGGGAAGTCCTGCCACTTGAGCTGCCGAATGCACCTGTCCCCCAAGACAGTAAAGCCCCTAACTTTCCATATGCTCCTTTTTGGGTCTGTCCAGAACTAGGCTTTTGTAACTTGGGGGCAGAATGATCATCGACAACACAGCCTGGAAGCAACCTCCCCAGGTCTGCTGGCTTCGGGCCTCTGTTCTCCCACTCCAGTCCTGCACCTCCTCCCTCACCCTCCAACACGCCCCTTGCTCACCCTGGTCAGCTCTGAGCACAGTGTCTCAAACTCCTTCCTGTCTCCAGCATAGAACCCCACGGTACAGCTTGGGTCCATCTTGGCGAAGGCCATCTTTCGGGGTGAGGTGCAATGGAAGGACTGAGGCAGACAAAAGGAAGGGAGTTCAGGGGCCCCCAGCTCCCTCCATGTGTCCCCATAACTCCACCCTGGGGGTCCCAGCTCACCTCTAGGGGGAAGTTAGCCTGGCTGACATCTACAGCAGGCTGGCAGTAGTGAGGGTCCAGGTAGAGCAGGAAGTCATCTGCAGGGGAGGAGGTGTAAGAGTGGGTGGGGAAGGGTAAGGTGAGGGAGGATGGAGAGAGGGGGCATGCCTACCTTGGTAGCCGATGAAGTACAGCGAGTGCCGAGGCTTGCCCCCCATAATGCCCAGACATAGCTCTGAACGCAGAAGCTCCTGCAGGGAAGAGAGTGGGCAAAGGTGAGGACTCAGGGCAGGTGCTGTCAGTCCCTCAATGAAAGCTTATCAAACATCTAACGTTCGAACCCAGGCCTGTGCTGAGCAGCAGTGACCAAGGTACACACCGCTTTATGGAGCAAACGTGGTAAACGAACAAGAAAGATTAGTGAGTTATATCGTCTGTCAGAAAGTGATTACACTGGGAAAAGAATGTAGGAGGTGAGGAGGCGTTGAAATTATAAATAGGGGAGTCAGAAAAGGCCTCACTGGGGCTGATGTTTCAGCAAAGATGACAGTTCAGTATCTTGGGAAACAGCAGGTGCACAGCCTGAGGCAGGTGTGTTCTGAGAACAGTCAGGAGGCCCCTGTGGCTGCAGCAGAGCTTGTGAGGAGGGTGGGAACAGATGAAGTGAAAGAAGGGACTGGTCCTGTGGGCTGTGGGGAAATCTCTGGCCTTTATTCTGAGTGTAAACACACCAGGGTCTTTCCAGCCTTGCCGATCCCTTTGCCTGGAATACGCCTCCTCTGGCTGGCTCTTCATGTGCCCCTGGCAGGAGAGGGGCTTTCTTAGGTTGTTCAGCCACCCCACCTGCCCTTCATCCTTAGTTTTCATTCCTTTATAGTCTGAGTTGTAATGCTAAAGCTATCTACGTGGTTCCAGATTCACTGCCTGTCATTAGTGTTCACTCCCAGAAGGCACAAATTTTTGCCTGTTCACTTCTGAATCTCCGACAGCTTGGAGGCTGCTTGGGAGGAGCCCGTAACTACTTGGTAAACAAATGAAGGAAGGAAGGAAGCATGGACACCTAACCCAATCTGAAAAAACCTGGAGGGCTCCTGGAGGAGGCATGGTGATTCTGGCTGAACCTACCTTCACGCAGGGCACATACACAGGGTTGAGAGTCTCGCCACCCAGCCGAACAGGCACCAAGATGACCACAGACTTCCATTCAGCTGTGGGGTCCGGCCTAGCTACCAGGCGTGCCACATCTGCCTTGTACACTGGAAGGACAGGACAGCAGGTCATCTCGCTGCCCTTCAAGCTTCAGAGTATGGCCCAACCTCACCCAAGCAACCCCTGGGGTGCGGGTTGGGTGACAATCCCATTGTCAGTGGAGAAAGAAGCCTTTCCAGAGCCCCCACATTCCCTCAGACAATCATAGAGTCCCCAGAGAGCACCCAAGAACTTAAGAGTTGGATGAAGAACATACGGCCAGGAGGAGGTGGCACCTAACCCCAGTCCTAGGCCTGACAGGCCCTCACTGCCTGGGTGTCTGGCTTTACCAGTATGGAAAAGGGAGCATGGAGCAGCCCTCAACCAAATGGCCCTGTGTGCCTTTCAAGTCCCATCTGCTGCTGTCTGTTCCCCGCCTCCTCCCTTGCTGGTGCCCAGAGAAGTGGTTTCAACCTGAGGGAGACAGCTGCTATGATCTGAATGTTTGAGTTACCCCCTAAAATTGCATGTTGAAATCCTAATTCTAAGGTAATAGTGTGGGAGGTGATTAGGTCACTGAGGGTGGACCCCTCAATAACAGGAGTAGTGCCCTTATAAAAGATGTAACCCCCCAAAATTTAAAACTGTGTATAGTGATGGATGTTAACTAGATTTATTGTGATAATCATTTCCACTGTATTTGGTGGAGCAAAAGTAGGGTTACAGTTGTGAGTACACGAAATGCAGAGTTTATTCCTATATCATTATTATTATATTATTTTCCATACAATTATAAACATACTTTTGCCCCACCCTGTACACAAATAGTGAATCATAATGTTGTATTCCTAAGCTAATATATTGTTTTAGGTCAATTATATCTGAATGGAAAAAATAAAACAAAAAATAAAATGACACACTCCAGAGAGCTTACTTGCTCATTCTGCCATGTGAGGACACAGCAAAGTGAACCAGGGAGTGCGCTCCCATCAGCCACTGAATCTGCCTGCACCTTAGGTCCTTTTTCCTATCACTTAGGGAGAAGTCCCTGAAGTTTCCTCTCCTGGATCTAGGAGAGGAGGGAACCTGAGTGTCTCTCCTTGTCTAGGCTTTGAATCTGACCCAGAACCTGTTTCAACCTCTGAGAAAGGTAGGTCCTAGGGGGCCGCTGGCTGGCCTAGGATGAAAACTCTATGGCCTTGGTTATAGGAAACCTCACCTGTACAGTCCTGAGAAACATACACCACCAGGTGGGTGACCTCTGAGCAGCTTTCCACAGCTTTCCTGAGGCCAAGAAGAAAGGCTTGAGTTCCTTGGGGTACCTAGGGGCTCCCATGTCCCCTGCCATGGCCCTCACCTGAGTATGTGTGCCACAAGGGATGGCCCATACCAGTCACCTGCCTTCTTGCCTGAGCTCTGCCCAAGCTCCACCAGATGGTGTAGACCGAAGGGGGCCTGAGGGTGGTCGGCGAACCAGGACACAATCTGCCGGTGCCGGCATTCCTGCTCCAGCTCAGGGGCACCCTGTGCCCAGCGCCGGGGCATACAGTGGGCAAGCCCGTGGTGCCGGTTGGGAGAAGCCAACCCTGATGGCTCAGGGTGGCCCAGGCTCGCACCCTCGGCCCATGTCCAGTCTGATGGGAATGAAGTACATTGTCAACCATTGCCAGTGTGTGGGGGTTACAGTTCTCATTACATGCAGTTCTAATGCTCTTGAGACCCCATGTTTAGCAATTTTCACATTCCTGAAACTTATAAACAGAACTAACTCCCCCACAAAAACATACTTTATACGCAATTGTAACATGACTTTAAACTTCAGTCACAGCTCTGGCTGGTGCCAACCTGTGAACCCAAGGTTGCCAGCCAGGGCACATAACCAGGTTGCCAGCCAGGTCACCAGCCAGGTCTGTAGCTGGAGGCAGATGAAAAGCAACCATATGTTGATGTCTCTCTCCCTCTCTGTCTTTCTCCCTTTCCTGCTCTCTAAAAATAATAAAATCTTAAAAAAAAAAACCCAAAAACTTTAGTTACAAACAATTCTATGCTGACCTACGAGGTAGGCTCCTATTCCTGGTGTGCCCTTCCCTCTCCGCTCCTCACCTCTGGGCAGGAAATGCAGCAGGAGGCCCTGTGCCAGCATCATCTGCCCACTCCGGAGCATGCAGCCCCAGCCACAGTCTGAAGTCAGGCAGCTCCCGGCAAAAGGTGGAAAGTCTCGGCGGTATGTGAGCCACAGGCGGGATACAAAGTCCCTTTGGAAACGCTGGATGTCACCTATAAGAGGAGACTTGTAAATGCCACCAGGAACAGCTATGAGGGCCTCTCCCAACCCTGGCTTGGGGCCAACACCTCACCTTCACTCTCAAAGCAGTAGCGGCGGCCACAGAGGTGGACGCTGGAGATTTTGCTAAACCTGGTCCGGCTTTTGACTGTCCAACCTGTGGAGATGTGGGGCAGTACCTTAAAGGATGGATACTAACATAATAGTTATGACAGCAACAGCACTTCCATCCCCCATCTGTGAAATGGGGACTATCCTACTTCCCATCTCAGGAATGGCACTGGGGAATCCATACCATATTCTCTTAGAGGGACTTGGGGCCCCAAGGAACAGCCACACCAGTGTTTGCGAGCAATTCAGGATGAATTAAAGCTGTCCTGATTAGTGTACCCATTTTACAGAAGGGAAAATGGATACACAGGGAAGTAAAAACGCTTGCTTAAGGTAACAAAGGGAAGGACAGGTTTTGAAAACAAATTCCTTGCCAGACCTGTCACAGATCGCTCTGGGCAGGATAGGGTGGGGGACCTACACATGACTCACAGGAGAACAAATGGTGGAATATATACTCGGAATACAGGACAGTGGTTCCTTGACTCCCACCAACTTCTAAGCCCTCTGGCCAGACCCTCAGCTCACTCGCACCCCAGAACCCACACCCTGGGACCAGCCCTTCCTTACCATACTTGACGTTGTTCCAGGCATTCAGCAACTTCGCCTTAAATTTGTCCACTTCGTCCGGCTCCCCCGAGGCGGCTCCAGACGAACCCAGAGTGGGGCTGGCTCCGGAGGGTGCCAGGCTGTTGGGGTCCGGGACTAGGGGTCCCCGCGTCCTGCGGCCCTCGGGGCGACGCACATCATCAGGGCTCCGGCTCTTGTACTGTGCGGCGGCCGGCGAGACGGAGTTCATGGGCGCGCCGGGCAAACGGACCGAAGCCCGAGCTGGAGCCGCGCGCCAGTGCCCCAGGGTCCAGGACGTGTCCCGGACAACAGCACCCTGGAAGACGCTACTCAGCCCCCGACTCAGCGACCAGGCCCCGGGGCTGGGCGCAGGCCGCTGTCACCGCCGTCGCCGCCATTTTAGCGGCTCTGGCCCTGTAGGAAGGCAGCAGTGACACTTGCGGACGCTCCGCCCCAGCCTTGTCTCCAGTCCTTGTCCCGGGTGGCCGCACTGAGACTTCCAGATGAGGCGACACCCCACGACCCGCCCCCGAACTGTCTTATCGCAACACCCAGGCACACTGAGACCCAGCAGGCTCTTATCCGAGGCCCCAGAGCTGGGAAGCCCCGCCCCTACCCCCGCCCCGGAGCGCGGGGGCCCCACCTCCTCGCGGGGGCCTAGGGCTTGTCTGCACCTGCCGGAGTCTCCCTGGGGACTAGAGCGCCCCTCAGTGGCTGGGCGCCCAGAGCCAGCTTTGGCCTGGGGTCAAACCAGTGCGTGACACCTCCTCCTCACCCCACCCCACTCCTCACCCCCCACCTCTCCTCATCCCACCTCATTCCTCATCCCACCTCATTCCTCATCCCCAGCCACAGCTGTGTGCCTCAGTTTCTTCATGAACAAAAGGAAGTTCACATACACGGCGCAACATATATAAATCTTCATAATAAGTTTGCTAAGGGAAAGAAGCCGAACAAAAAACGAAAAGGGAATACTATATAGTTCCATTTGTATCAAATGCTAGAAGGTGCAAACTCCTAATACCATTTGTGATTGCCTTGGGGTAGGGTAGGAAGAGGCGAGAGGGAGGAATTTAAAAAGGGTGAGAGGATAGTTTTAGGGTTGAGGGTGTGTTTATTTTCTGGATTGTGGTAACGGTTTCCAGAATGTGAAAACTCATTGGAGGGTACACTTTAAATGTGTGTGGTTTGTTGTATGTGTCAGTTATGACTTAATAAAGCTGTAAAAAATTCTCAATGCTAGAAGGAATGTTAGGAGGAGCTAAGTTCACCTGTGTTAAACTCTGCGTGGCATTTGAGGCACAGTTAGGGCTGAAAGAAGGCCACCCACAACCTGAAAGGCGAGATGACAGAGTAGTGACCCTGTAAAACCCAGAGAGGGTGGCCTCTAGTGGCCAGCCCAGGGGCACTGTTATCAGCTGGCTTCACAAAGTCAGAGGATTTGGATGACAGTGTGAAATTGGAAGAAGGCATAAAAAGAGTCACCTCACTGACTTTCCCTCTGCTCTCCCTCCCTCACTTCCCTTCAGCCACACCTGCCTTCTTTCTCAAACTCAGCAGGTACTGTTCCACCCGAGACATCTTCATGGCTCTCCCTGAACCTCTTTCAGGACTTTGACTATTCAAATGTCACCCCTGAAGGGTGATCTTCCTCAAAATTTCTACCCATGCCCATCCCTGAGCTCCTTTCCCCGTTTTCTGCTATATTTTTTTCCAGAGCAGTTACCACAACCTGATATGTCAGCTCAGGCTGCTGTAGCAAACACTGCAGACCGGACGGCTTAAACAACAGACATTTATTTCTCACGGCTCTGGAAGGTAGAAAGAAAGTGAAGATCAGGGCACCAGGAGATCTGAAATATTGGTGAGGGCCTCTTCCTGGTTATGTCCTCACATGGCATCTCCTTGCAGAGAGGGGGTGGGGGGGTGGGGGGGTGGAGACACCTCTGGTTTCTTCCTCTTTCTATTTTTATTAGTTTTATCCTCATGTGAGGACATTTTTTTCATTGCTTTTAAAAGGGAAAGAGGGAGAGAGATATGAGTAAATAAGAAGTCTAGTTGATATCTGTTAACTAAAAATAAAATATTTGTTCTAAATATAAAATACTTTATAAAATAAAATTAGTTCAGGAACAATTTTCACCACACCAAAAAAATATTTAGAGCAGTGCTGTCCATTGAAAACAGTGTGAGATATAATTTTTAATATTTTAGTCACCATGTTGAAAAAAGTACAATCCAATTTAAAAATGGGTAAAAAATCTGAACAGTCATTTCTAAAAGGAGGATATACAGATGGCCAACAGATGCATAAAAATGTACTCAGGGACTTCCAGTCAAGATGGAGGCATAGGTAGACATACTGAGTCTCCCTCCACAGCTAAGTAGGAATACAACTACCTTAAAACTAGAGACAACCAGCAATTCCAGAAAATCAAGCTGCATGGAAGTCCAACAAACAAATATAAAGAAGAAATACTCATTCAGACAGGCAGGAGGGACAGAGAGGACGATTTGGCAGCGCGGTTTGGTGGCACTGTGGCTGCAGCAGGACCGCAAAAAGCGCAGTCAACATCTTTTTTAAAAAGTAGGAAGACCTAGGGAGGGTTCCTAGCATGAGACCAGCTTGCTAGGCTCATGATTCCAGTGCTGGGGGCAAAATAAAGCCACATTGCATCTGACTGTGAAAACCAGTGGGAGCCGTGGAAGAGGAAGAAAGTGCTGGGCTCTCTACAGAGTCTATCTGTTTATAGGGTCCCCACAGTCCTAGAACATCTACCGACCCACCCATTCTCGGAACCGTGTGCTTCCTAGGCTTGTATGTCTATTTCCTTAACCAAATTAGAGAAGTTTTCCTTCATTATTTTTTCACACTAGTTTTCAATTTCTTGCTGTTCCTCTTCTTCTGGCACCCCTATGATTCAGATGTTGGCATGTTTAAAGTCATCTCAGAGGTTCCGAGGCCTCTCCTCATGTTTTTCCCCCCAATTCTTGTTTCTTTGTTTTGTACTGGTTGACTGTTTATTTCTTCCTTATGTTCCAAATCATTGATTTGAACCCCAGTCTCCATCCCTTCATCACTGGTTTTGTATGGATTTTCCTTCGTTTCATTGAACATAGCTTTCACTTCTTCCCTTTTACGTTTGCCATACTCAAGCAATCTGTCAAATCTGTGAGCGTCTTTATCACCAGCATTTTAAACTCTGCATCTGTTAGGTTGGCTGTCTCCTCATGGCTTGATTCTCCCACTGGAACCTTGATCTATTCCCTCTGTGGGGCCATACTTCTCTGTCTCCTCAACTTGACAGGCTCCTGTGTTTGCCACCATTTCTTAGAGTAGAGCTGTTATACCTGCTATGTTGTAAGGGGTAGAGCCTTAGGTATTGTCAGTCCTGAGTGACCTGTTTCACCATATTGTGGCACTGCATGTGGGGGAGGGGTCTGAGAGGGAACAATGCCATTTGCTCATCAGTCACCCCTTTTCCGGCCACTTCTCCTGCTCCCCATATAGGGCTGGCGTCTCTCCAGCTGTTGCCCTTGCCGTGGTTCCCAGAGTGGTTGGGTCTGCAGACGTTCTAGGACTGTGGAGACCTCTGAACAAGTGGATTCTGTTGAGAGATCCGGCCTTTCTCCCTCACCCTCACCCCGCACTGCCTAGCGCTGGAAAATATGAGCCACACGGTATGGCCTGGTGCTAGAAGCACTCCCCAGATGTACCTACTTTCTTCTTTAATGTGTGACTGCTGATCAGCTACAGCTGGCGTCCTGGCGCCAAACCATGCCTCTAAACGGTGCCCTCTCTAGCGGCTTCAGCCCTCCTATCTGTCTGAATGAGTATTTTTTCTTTATATCTTTGTCTGTTTGACTTCCATGAAGCTCTATTTTCTGTAATTTCTGGTGGTCTCTAGTTCTGAGGTAGTTGTATTCCTTCTTAGTTGTGGAAGGAGACACAGCGTGTCTACCTACACCTCCATCTTGGCTGGAAGTAAGAATTTAGATTTCTGTATCTTGGCTATTATAGATAAAGCTGCTGTGAATATGGGCATGCAGATATCTTTTTGAGATAGTGTTTTTATTTTCTTCAGATATATTCCCAGAAGTAGAACTTCTGAATCATACTTATATAGTAGTTCTTTTTTTTTTAATTAAGATGAGATCAGGCCCTGGCTGGTGTGGCTCAGTGGATTGAGTGCTGGACTTTAAACCAAAGGGTTGCTGGTTTGGTTCCCAGTCAGGGCATATGCCTGGGTTGCAGGCAGGTACCCACTTTGGGGCACACAAAGTTCAACCACACATTGATCTTTCTCTCCCTCTCTTTCTCCCTCCCTTTCTCTCTCTCCTCTCTCTAAAAAATAAATAAAATATTTTTTAAAAAGAAAAAATAAGGAGATGAATTGGATTAGGATGGGACCTGAGTCCAAGATGATCAATGCCCTTATCAGAAGGGAAGACAGGCCCTGGCTGGTGGCTCAGTGGATTGGTGATGGCTTGTGAACCCAAAGGTCACTGGTTCAATTTCCAGTCAGAGCACAGAGCCAGGTTACAAAACCAGGTCTCCAGCTAGATTCCCAGCTGGAGGCAGGTGAAAAGCAACCATACATTGATGTTTCTCTTCCCTTTCTTCCTACCTCCCTGCCCTTCTCTCTAAAAATAATGAATAAAAAAATTATTTTTTAAAAAAGGGAAGACAGAGAGACATACACACACAGGAAGAAGTTTATGTGACCTATGTGGCCATGAAATCAGAGATTGGGGTTACATAGCTGCAGACAAACCAGAGAACGCCAATAACCACCAGAAGCCACGAAGAGGGAGGGAAGGCTTTTCTCTACTCCTGTGGTGTCTTCAGAGAGAGTATAGCCCCAATGACACCTGGGATTCTCTTTTTATTTATTTATTTATTTAAAACTATTTTATTTATTATTTTTAGAGAGGGGGGAAGGGAGAGAGGCAGAGAGGGAGAGAAACATCAATGCATGGTTGCCTTTCACCTGCCTCCAGCTATGCACATGGCTGGAGATCTGGCTTGCAACCTGGTTATGTGCCCTGGCTGGGGAATCGAACCAGCGACCTTTGGGTTCACAGGCCAGCACCTTAACCACTGTGCCACCAGCCAGGGCAATTCTTGCTTCCAGTACTGTGGGAGAAACCACCTATGTTTTTTTAATTTTTAATTTTTATTTCTAAACTTTTTTTTATTTTTAAAATTCTCGACTGAGAATATGTTCGTTGATTTTAGAGAGGTGGGGCGAGAAGTGACAGAGAGATAGACACCACCACCTCCTGCACGTGTACCAACCGGGGATCCGAACCTGCCACTTAGGGTATGTAGCTTAACCAGGGATTGAAGTCATGTGATGCTCCAACCAATGGAGCCACATGGGCCAAGGCAAATCCACTTCTGTTTTAAGCCACACAGTTTGTAGTGATTTATTACAGCAGTCCCAGGAAACCAGTGCATCCAGTTGATCCCTCCTCTCATCCATGCCTCAGCTTGCCCATCGCCTGCTCTGAAAGGCCCATTCTGACCTCCAGCTGAACTAGGCCTCCTTTATTTTTTCTCAGGCCTCCCATGACCACAAGCGTAATAATTCCTAATCACTTGTATCATTGCTTGTTAACCCCTGTGTCCCATGTGAGAGCGAAAGCCCTTTGAAGATGAGTGAGAACTGTCCTACAGCCATTGCCCTTTCAGGAATGTCCATCATCACTTGCAGCACAGCACACCCACACCAAGGGCCAGCAACAGCAGTGAGAGAAAACAAGCTGTATCCGCTCTCCAGTGCCTCTCATATTGAAACACACAAGATGCACAATAACTGTTTGCTGAATGACTAAATAAATGAATATAGAATATAGCTGTCTCATAGCCTCCTCCCAGCTGTTTCTGAGTCTCCACAGTTGACTTCTCTAGGGCTTCCAGATCAACTTCCTCAAGTCTTGCCTTATTGGCTTTATCTGTCTTAAGTCATTAAACCCTCAGCACAACCCTATATGGTAAGCACAAATGTTATTCCCATTTTACAGATAAGGAAATAGAGGCTCAGAAATGAAGACCATATAGTGTGGGGGCTATTTTCCCCAATGATAATCGTCATAGTCATCACGCATTTAAAACTCAGAAAGAAGCCCTGGCTGGTGGCACAGTGGGTAAGGCACTGGCCTGCGAACCCAAAGGTCGCTGGTTTGATTCCCAGCCAGGGCACATAACCAGGTTGCAAGCCAGGTCTCCAGCCAGGTCTGTAGCTGGAGGCAGGTGAAAGGCAACCGTACATTGATGTCTCTCTCCCTCTCTCCCTCTCTCCCTTCCCCTATCTCTGAAAATAATAAATAAAATCTTTTTTAAAAACTGAGAAAGAAAGCTAATAAAAACATAGGCAAAAGATTGGAACAGACTCTTCACAAAAGGAGATAACTGGATGCCAAGTGGCACATAAAAGATTCTCAGCCTCATTAATCATCAGTAAAATGCAAATTAACATGGTAATCAGATGTCACTACAATGCTAAAATGAAAAAGCTAAAATGAAAAGACTGACCTTACTAAGTACTGGTGTGGGTATACAGGAACTGAAACATTTGAAATTCATGCAGTTTATTGTATGTCAGTGATATCGCAAATATTTTGAAAAAAACTATCAGTATAGTAGCAGTAGGGTACCAATGCAAAATTGCACTTAAGTGGAACTCAATAAGGTAGGATTGTGTTCTCATGGCTGTATTTTGGCCTCAGTGCATGACTCTCATTGTGGGTCTCTCAGCAATTCCAAGAATGTTTCTGTGCCTCTCCAACCAGTTCCCATGCATCTTAGCAGAATAAATCAGGCTCCAGAAATCCCTCCCAGGCTAAGCAGTTACTAGAATAAATTACACTCTCTTGAAGAAAACATAAATATGTGGGTAGATGCTTTCTCACGATAGATGAGGCTTTCCTTGTCCAACTTCCTTGCTTGCTTGAAAGTATTCATTGTGCCTCACATGTCTCTATTGCACTGAGAGTGGTGTAAGAGAATTCTCTAGAAATAAGCTGTGCTTGTTGCTTCGTTTTTGGCTGAAAGTTTACAAAGTTATTTTTTCATTCAACAAATGTATCCTGAGCGTTGACTACATGCCAGATTGTGTGCTGGATTTGGGGCTGCCGCAATGAATAACATAAATATACTGTGGTCTCTTCTTGGGGTCTTGGAGGAGAGGTAGGTTGTGGGAGATAGGTGATGAACTCATTACACAAATAATTACATAGTTACCATTTTAAAAAGGGTCTTGTAGGAAAACACAATTTTACAATAGGGAGAAGTTATCTAGTTTGAGGACTTTGATCTAGGACAAAATCTCTGAGGAAGCCACATTTAAGCTGTGCTCTATAGGCCAAGGTTCACTGCAATAACAAGCAAGTCCAAAGCTGAGTGGTTTAACAAACCAAAGTTTATTTCTCCCTCATTTTTCCCATCCTGCATGGATTGGCAGGGACTCAGCTCCACAGAGTCACACAGGATCTAAGCTGACAAGACACCCACTCATCTTGTAGTGGAACACCTCAATTGCTATAGAGGGACAAAAGGGAGACAGAAGGTATGGGGGCTTTTGGATACCTCTGCTCAGAAATGAGTGACACACTCTACTCACATTCAAATGGCTGGAATTAGTCAAAGAAGGCACTTAATTCAATATGCTCTTTCATTCAATAGATGTTAATCTACCCTGGAAACACCTATTATGGAATCTAAACAATGGGTAATAATTAGCCAGAGAGAGAGAGAGAGAGAGAGAGAGAGAGAGGGAGAGGGAGAGAGAAAGGGAAATGCATTCCTTACAGAATGAATAGCGCATTCAAAGATAGTAGAAGCAAAGAGGCACTGGGTCTATGGACTAAAAATCCAGACAGAAAAGGATTTTCAATCCAGATCAGTATTTCCAGCCAAAATATTGATTAAGTGTAAGGAGCAAGAAAAGACATTTTAAAACATGGAAAGTGTCAAAAATATTATCTCCCATTTTCTCATAGTCTTAAAACAAGGTGGT